>OZ025272.1:15069592-15427092 GCA_964019165.1 Mastigias papua | reverse complement strand
AAATGAACTATTTTTGTTTACACAAGACTGAGTTCTGAGTCTTTATGTAAACCGATTTCAAAACACTTAAATGAAAGGACGATCCTGCTTGCCCAATGATTCGTAAATTATTGTCTGTATATGTTTTGGTGCATTCTGGATTTGTAATAAGATGCTGTCCTATGCCCAAATCACAATTCATTTCACTATTAGAGTTTTTACACATACAAGCTGGCTGCTCTCTCAATGTATCATTTTTCTTCCTGATTCTTGTGGGAACATGTTGCTATATTCTGTCTTCTAGTCTCTGCATAGTGCACCCTAGGTACCAAGTTTCACATTGGCATGACAACTTGAAAATTACACAACTTTTTGAGTGATTGGAATGCTACATTTTTAGTAGATGGTAGCATGACCCTGTTATTTGTAAACCACACTGGGCTTCCTAGCATATCGGTTTACTAATAAGGCTTTCAACTTTATTTCTCAATCTCTGCATGAATGAATATCATACATCAACCCTGTCTTTACAACATAAAATTCTTTTAACAGAGGGTTGGTACTGTTCTCTCCAAGTATCCAGCCTAAAATAATGTTTAACTCGTCTGAACACAGATTTACTAAACAAAAGACTCAGAATCTGCTATTGCAGTAGTGCCAAAACCACTCCCAACAAATCAAACTGTTACCTTTCTTGTGAGTTGAAGAAATAATATAGGTTGCTCTCTCCTGGCAATGTTGAATAAGGGTCAATAACTTCATGGTATCTTCCTTGCATATGAGAGAAAAATCTACAGAAGAAATAGATAAGAAACAAACAGCATAAGTTTTTTAGCATTTCATATATAATAATAATTACCAACAACCCAATAACTTCTATTTCAATATCAATTCTGTGATTACTTACTAATGATAGCCAAGTAGAGAAATTTTTGTAGGGAACAGTGAAGATTAATTAAAAATTTCTATATATCATAACATAATTCTAAACTATGAACAAAATTTTCAATATAATTGCATATTTTCCAAAAAAGATTGATAAAAGAAGCAAATGTAGCATATGAAACCTTTCTTGGAGAAGTCATCCCTCAGAGTGTTGATGATAAACAGCATTGAATTTAAATAGCTGTGATAAGCTTCCTAAAACCAAAAAGCTATACTAAAGTAATGGTCATTCGACTATAGATCAGGAGTAGGCAACTATTTTTCCATGAGACAACATGAGATGTAAAAATATTGAGGAGGGCAAGGCCCAAACAACTGAATTCTAATACTTCTATTTGAATTTTTAAAAACTAAAAGAGATTCAGCTTTAGTCCATGATGTGAAATCAAAACTATGCTTATTTTGCAAGTAAGTTTCACTTTTCACAAAAAATTTACAGATTGCCCCCTATAATCTTCGCAATACTGTGACAGATTTAAGGTTACCCAAAAAGAAAACAATGGGTGGCCAAAAAGCATTTTCTTATAGGGGAGCAAAATTATGGAACAGCTTATCAGCTGAGCCTAAGCAAGCACCCTCCCTAAGCTACTTTAAAAAAGTAGTTTGATTCTTTTCTTTTATAAGTTAGGTTTTTATTCTATTTAGATATTGTGTAATTTAGGTCTTATTGTATATTTATAAATTTTGTAAGTTTTTTTTTTTTTTTTTTTTTTAATCTATTGTAAAATTTTTCTTTTGTAGTAGGGGAGGGCCCCTTGAAAAGCAGTACTTGTACTGAAGGGCTACCCTCCCAATAGGTTAATAAATAAATATGAAATATGAATATATATATAAGTGGCATGGGCCTAACAGAATCAACCAAAGGGCCATATGTGGCCTGCTGCCTCTGCATTTCTAGGTCGGTTGTAGACTATAATAACTAGATTGTGGGCCATGAGGAGTTTCAAATTTATAAACATCAATTGTAATCAGTCAAAACAAACACAACAAAAACTCTCTCGAGTTATAGGAATCCATTATCACATTAATGTGAATCTCTCAGATAATGGAAAACCTTCAAAAATAAAAATCACTGAAAAGATTCTCTGGTACACATAAGATCTTGGAAATAGCAATAATGCTTCATTTGCTAGCATGAAAGCTGCTTCATGCCAGAAAAAGAATGTGATGAAATGAAGATAATCAGTGCAGAATGATTGGTTTGAAAATACTTGACTGCTAGTCTTTCACCATTGTATGGTTGGAAGGTCCATGAATACAAAGGTAACTTGCCATTACAGTGGATTAAAATAAGCATGCTTAAGTTGATAAATTGAGGGTTGGTTAAAATAGATAATACAGAATGATTTTATATCAAGGGCAAGTCACATGTCATTTCTGCACATCACTGTTTTTCTTCACTATTTATTGATATCTCTATCATTCTTATTTACTCAAGTTTCCATTTTGCTATTCAGGCTGGGAAGTTATCTTTTCTAAGCAGAAAGCAGTCAGAAGTAAAATCTATGAGATTAGAAAAACAAAAACGAGAAACTGTGAAGCAATATTTAATGAGGGCAACAATTTTAGTGGTGTACAGTGTAAAACTAACAACTGATGTCGACATCAAAACGTGTATTTTTGAGACACACATCTACAAATTCCCACATCTTGTGATATGTGATGCACGATTAGAAATCCTTAACATGCTCCATCATTTGATCTGCCCTGTGTGAGAAATATATAACTACCTATGCACTTTCTAATCACCTGGTATTTGTTTACAATTACTTTGCCTATAGAAATCACTCGGTCTGAAGTACCAATCCAAATGTAGGTGAAAAAATCAATATCAGGATCAGGACTGATCAGCATTAGTTATGTGTAAGAGCTAAAATTTTTCATATTGTTTCTGTTTTCATTACTACACCTGACGACTATTCAAAAGACAGTATACGTACGTTCACTCTTCCAGTATTATCCAGTTCGATTGCTGATCTAATATAATGCATTGCAGCTGGCAAATGACTTGTAGGGTGACCAGCCATCTCGATAGAGAAAATTAAGCTGAAGGATATTCAATGTTATCTTGTTTATCTCATCACGTCCTCCTGTCCCTGCGATCTTTGAAATTTCAGACAGACAGAATCCCCGAGTGAGGCTGGAGTTGCCACGGACTCGAGGCTGATGGGACAAATATCCACTTACCAAGGAGACAGAAAAGCTATCTATATTTCGTACTTCAGCTAGTCAAAAAGAGCTCTCCGAAAAAGGGAGTTCTTAGCATGGACAATAAAAATGATGGCATCGACTTCAAGAAACTAGAAAATGAATTAGCCTCAGCGGTGGAAGCCGATAGGAAGTATTCTAGGGAGAATGCTGCAAAGTTTAGAGCGGTGGAGCAAAGAGTTGGATCTTATGATGAGTTTCGAAATATTGTCTTGGCTTCAAATTTGCACCCTTTGGAAAAGAAAGACATCGAAGGGGTGACATCTTCTCAACAAATACTAAACCCTTTATGTAGTGCAAAGCACCGGGGTGACGGATATGTTGCAAACAAAAGCAATCTTGATGAACCTGATAGAGACCGGCAACCCGAAACAGTAGATGCGTTCGTGAAGCAATGGAGACGATACTCAAAGAAAAATATAGAAAGATATGAACAAGTTATGAACCTGAATGAGCAAATGATTGATAGGATATTTTCATCAGAACCTTTAGGGAATCTACTTGGTGAGATAGTAGTAGCTTTCAATGAGTGTTTTCATCCGGAAAACACCCCAAGAATTATAGCATCGTTATCGTCCCTATCAGCGAATAAACGATTCGCGCTGAACTTTCAATTTTTGAGCAAAAATGAGCAAAAAGCAGTCGATGAGTTAGTAGGAAAATTAACTGCAAATGTAAATGATTCTGACACTGGAACTCTCCATAATATAAAATCTGCTTTTAGAGTGTTGTAACTTTAAGCCTTCTTGCATTCTGTACAGAACTGTGATTATTGTTAAGTATTCTCTAGTTGATTGTCTGTTGACATTTGCAAAATATGTTCAGTGTGGTCACTTTATCCCCACTTTTTTATTGCATTATGAGTATATGTATAAATGTGCCATTTCTCCTAGTCTTCTACTTATATATCAATAACTTTTCTATCCTTTTTCTTTGAACCCTCTGTTGAGGGTGATAGAGCATTTGTAAAAGTAGCAATTTGATCAAGGAGCAAGCAGTGGAGATAAGAATCATAAAAAGATATGAAGGTTTTTGTTGTTGGAATCACATTGGCCTTATCAAATGGTAGGACAAAGTGCCTGAAGCTGCATCTCCTTTAAGCCATCAAGATTTTGCTCTTTTGGTCAAAACGTGCCCACAAGCTTGCTGACTTTAGGCTGCAAGATGCTATATGTATAAAATATTAGTCTTGGTGGAAAGGATTAACTTGTTTCAATTGTTTCATTCATTATCATATGTATTGATACACAGTGGGTCTCATACTCAACTCTCATTGTCAAATGTACGCACCCACATCTGGGGTTCTAGAAAATGAACCCTTTTGCTGATTTTTCGCTCAAATTTTACCCCTTTTCTTTGTAACCAGAGAAAAATTTGACTCTTGTTTTAGACAATCAGAGATGCAAGTTGAGGCTGAACCTAAAAATACCCCCTTTTCTTAGACTGTCTGTTGTTTTTTCTCAAAACACCCCTTTTTCATATTTCTATGTCCTAGGTTTGGCATATATCACTTTATTTCATACTAATCTTAAACTCTCTAATTAGCATTTCTTCATCTATTTTCCTACATTCTTTGCCCATTAAATCCTAAGTGTAAACAGTCCCTCTGTCTGTTGTCTGTTGTTCAACTGCAAATTTACACCATTATTATCTTTAGATCTATTCCCCTTCCCCACTGTTGGTATCATTTTTGCAATAGTCTGTTATAAATTCAGCTCTAATCTGTTATCTGAGCTGAAATTCTTTGGAATGACTATGGCTTTTGACAGTGTTGCTTTCCACATGTGTTTCTAAAGCTATACTAGTCAGAAGAAGTAAAATTCTCAACTGTGTGCACCTACTGATGATAAAAGTAACTACCATAAATCCTCAATTTAGCCCCACATGGTGCTTATTTATTTTTGGGCTTATAGAAAACTGACATATGTCACATAAAAAGCTCATTGCCAAAGCTCCTTTTCTCCACAATATTAAAAGAACAGTCTACATTTAAGTGTTAGTCGTTATCAAAGACTTACTTTATCATCTGGGGTGGAGGCTTATTCAAGGGGGGCTTATTACAATTTTTTAAATCCTGGCATGGAGGTTTATTTTAGGGGGAGCTATTTCAAGGGGGGCTAGGTTGAGGATTTATAGTAGTCCTGCAACCCTTTCTACCTTGTCAGACAATTGCTGGTCTTTGCTTTGCATATATCCAAACAAAACTTTCCTAGCAATGTATATTGTGGTCAGTTACACCAGGATCAGTGAACAGATCATATTTGCTAAATGAGAACTTTGAAAGCAATGATCTGTTCAGCTCAATTATGGCTCAAGGCCTGGCTGCATTGCTGACATACTTTGAAACATGCTCTTGTAACCAATGTGATATGGCAAAACATACATGGCTCTAACGTCCTTACACAAAAGATCACACAAATCCAATTAAAATTCTATCACAATGCACATGTGAAACACTAGTTTTGAACTGAATTTAAGCACACAAGCATAAATTTCCTTTATATTGATGATACTTCATTTGCCTGCCTCAAGTCACACAGTTCTCAGTGTCACACTTGTTCACACCGTATTCTCATCCATTACAGATATAAGGGCTTGAGCACAAAAAGGCATATTTCTGCTTTAACATTGTCAGTCAATTGATGGGAAACATAAGCATTAATAATCTAATAACAACTGCGATTTTACTGCTACTTCACATTTACTGCTCTTGCATGCAACTCCAGATATAAAATCTGCATGGGAGACAAATATCCTTACTCTTGGGCTGCAATAGAACATGGCCTTTTTAAATAATGAAAAATAAATTAACAAGGTATCCGTCAGTCAAGAAGCAAGCATAATCATATCAGTGGTCAGCAAAAATCCATGACTACCAAAGCCTGGGAGATCAAAACATGTCCTTCAGCAGTGTAAACTACAAAACTAAAGTTAGTTAGCCTCCTTCTCCTTGTCATCGGTTGGTGAATCACCCTTTTCATTTTCTTCATTCTTTTCTTCCACTTTGCTACCCTCTCCATCTTCCTTCTCATTTTCTTCCTTTTTCACTTCCTCCTCACCAGCCTTTTGAGATTCCTTTTCACTTCCCCCCGCAGTCTCTGCTTCAGGTGCCCTCTTTGAATTACACCTCTGTTTTGGTTCTTGTGGGGTTTTTACCATTCCCAAGTCAATAATGCTGTGTCCCATCTCAACTACTGATTTTTCAACACTAATTACTTCAATCCCAAGAACATCTTTCAATCTGTTGATCTTGGCTTTGAATGGTGTTCCTATGTATGGGTACATAGTTCTCACCTCTTTGCTAAACCAGCTTACAAGCCATAGAAGGGGCTTTGGCGCTTTTCTTGTTGGCACACGAAACCCTTTATTATTAAACTCATTGGCAAGATAGCGAGCAATATCAAGAAACGAGTAAGAATTTTCCGCAGACGACAAAATATGTCTGTTTCCAGCAGCTTCTGGCTTAGTCATCGCAATTATATGGGCTCTGGCAACGTCTCGAACATCAACGACCAACATATGTAAATCTGGTACCATGGACATGTCTCTTTCAAGCAGCTGTCTCATGATCTCGAATGAAGCGCATTTCTTCTTGAGAAGGAGAGGTCCTGTGATCAAACCTGGATTGATCGTAGCAAGTTCAAACTTCTTTTCTTCGGGCAATTCAGCTACAAAATCCCAGGCAGCTTTTTCTGCTGCTGTCTTGCTCTGCTCGTATGGAGAAGCTTTCTTTTGATCACTCCAATCTCCCTCATCGAGAACTTTGCCAAGATTACCAACCCAAATTGCAGCTACTGAGCTGGTAACCACAACCCTTTTGATACCGCCCATTTCACTACAAGCTTTTAGCACGTTCAATGTACCGTCAACAGCAGGCTTCATTAGTTCATCTACATTCTTTGGAGTCTCGAGTAGGAATGGAGAAGCAACGTGCAGGACGTAAGTACATCCCTCAACAGCTTTCTTCCAAGTTTCTTCATCAAGAAGGTTGGCCTCAACCAGTTCGAGAGGAAATTTTGCATCAGGAACTAGTGACTTCAAAGCCTCGCAAACCTCTTCGTTTTTCAGACTTCTAACTGTGCCTCGTACTTTGTATTTCCCATCCTCCAACAACTGCTTTACACACTGCGATGCGACGAAACCAGATGACCCAGTGACAAGAACCAAAGGGGTGTTTTCTTCTGCCATCTTCAAGCAAGGCCTCAACTAACAGCTCCTGTAGCGTTGTTGATTAGGCTATGATGGACTCGTCCCGCAGGTACCACCCGTCAATAACAAACCAGGCAGTTTGAATAAACTATCACGTGACTTTTCATTAGTTCACGCTTTAAGTATCATAGCTTTGTTTACAAAGTGCAGGAAATAACTCCAAGCATGAAGTAGGGCACACCCTGTGTACCGGATTACCTACTTCCCCCTGCAACGAAAAACAATGATGCAAATAGTTGCACTCAATTACTTCCGTTGCACATCGTGGCATTCATGAGACAGCACGATATCTAGTGACCTTTTGACGAAAAACTGCAGTCTCATTGTGATGAGTAATGACTCGTCAGCAAAAATTGTATATCTAGGAAAGCATTTATCAGGGGCGGCGGGAGGATTTTTGGTGGGGGAGGGGCTTGAATGGACAGATTGAAAATTCAGGGAGCCCCCTGAGCATTTCTAAACAGTGCATCTGTAATGAATATTTAGGAACGCAGCACTTTTACTTTTCATTTACTTTCATTTTTCATTGCATTAAAGCGTAAAAGTTTGATATTCAATATCTTGCTTTGTTCTACATTTAAAGTTGTAGTTTTGGTTTAGCAGTAATACAGTTAGGGACGAAGGAACCGGGGGGCCAGAGGGGCCATGGTCCCCCCATATTTTAGCAAACTATGCAAAAGTGCCCCTTTGAGGCCCAAAATGGGCGTGGTAATGTGCCTCTTTTAGGACTTGGCCCCACCACTTTTTAGATGCTTCCTACATCCCTGAATACAGTCATCTCTCGGGGCTTTGGAGAAATCTACCGTTTGAATAGCAATAGCGATTGCCGTTTCTGAGGGCGGAGGAGCTCAATGTAGATTGTTTATACTTCTTCCAGAGCCATGTCAGTCTCCTAACTTTTATTGATCTTCATTCATTTTACATTTATATACTAGCTTTCTGTTTCTTCTTCTTTGTAGATATATTATAATCATTGTATTGTATTATCCTAAGTACATTTTTTGCAAATAGTAGGTTTTAATTAGCTTATTTATTAGCTATACATTTATTTATCAACGCCTACTGTAAATAACTGAATAATAATGGAAACTGTTGATTTCATTAAATTAAACTAAAAACACAACTCTCACTATTACAAGGTAATTTGTAATTAGCTACCCGGGACTATTTAACAATGAAAAGGGTAAATAACAAGCATAGTATAGAAATTACAAATAACCAAAACGAAATCAAATCAAGACAGGTCCAAGGTTTGTTCCTCCGGCAAAAAATAAAGTAGGTTGATCGGATGATTATATCGGAAGCTTTTCTGATCTTGAAAAGAATGTGGTTTTCATTGATTTCTAAATCTTTGCACATACCAATAAAAGAATCAGCAGAACAACCGAACACACCAAGACAGCCAACAGACAGATTAACAAATTTAACAAGAGAAAATTGAGAGCTCGATGTTTAAAGAAGCTGATGATACTTCTCTTTTTTTCCTATGAGCATTGATATTCAAATTCGTTTCAAAACCCACTGTCATTTCGAGCACCAAGAGCTTTTGATCCGCATGACAAGAAGAAGATCGGGACGGAGCGTATCGAGAGTAATGTTACGAAAAGGAGGCTCATCGCCAGTTTGCACAGATTGAGGAATGACGTTATAACTATTTCAAAATTAAATCGCAACTGCTGGTGCAATAATTGCATCAGAAACCCGTAGGAAGAACCAGATTGGACAATTTACTGTTAATTCTTATTTTTACTTCATTTCGTAATCTATTAGCTGTGAGTTATAAAAGGCGTAGTTTTAGAGGTAGATAAGAGTCTTTTTGGTTAGAGAGAAGTAGACGTTCTGCCAAGCTGGTATTATTTTTTAGAAAACTCTGATAGTATAGCGTAGGGCACATCAAGATTGACCCGTTGAATTCAAGAGAAGGTCCTTGCCGATAGATTCCTGTATCAAGCCTTCAGGTCGTAAGTTTTATTCTTATTCGTAAATAGAACGTTGAAATATCGTACAGACTTTTAAGAAATTGTTGCCCTAAGAACTCACAGTTGAGCCCCTTCATAAAAGATAGGCTTAACAAGTGGTGCCCCGTGTGAGGATAAAAGCTGAAGAAATTGAATGGTTATAGACAATTTGTATAGTTTTTATGCTGATATTGACGTATATGTAGAGACGTAAACTGTGTTTGAAAGTTCGTCAAGTGACACATCCGAAGAGAAGGGAACAGACCGTGCGAGTAGAAAATAGAGAATTTTAAAAGAAAAGTCGTGTAACTCATCAGAAACTGTGTGTAATATCTACGGAAAGCTACAAATTGGTTTAAGACTTACAGTTTATTTCTTTGCGAGTTCGATTGCTTTCGATTGCATCATCACACGCAATCCTGCCGACGCACGTACTGTTTGAAATTGTAGTTTCATAAAAGTGTTAATTCAAAATGTCGCTTGACCAAGCTCAGCAACCATTAGTACTTGAATTGCAAAATCAAATGTCAGCCATGCAAGCAGCTTTAGAAGGTAATTCCCAAGCTAGTCTTTTTAAGCCCAAAATGTTTAACGGGTTTCCAACGGAAGATGTAAACGAGTGGCTTCTACAGTTCGAGCGCTACTCCAAATTTTATGGATGGTCCAACTCTAAGAAGTTAAATGCATTGTCCTTGCTGTTAGGAGGTTCTGCGTCGGCTTGGTTTCAAACTTTGCCTAACGAGACAACTTCCGATTTTAACGAATTAGTGGGAGAACTGAAAACGCGATTTGGATCTCAGAATCTAGAATTTTTCTTTCGACAAGAGTTGTACTCTCGAAAACAGGGTCAAAACGAACCGCTTGCTCTGTATACGGAAGACATCATTAAGAAATCTCAGCGTCTTTCTTTGTCCGATAAAGATATGATGAACATTTTTGTGAACGGCCTAAACGATGCTATTAAAACTCACGTACTCCTTAACCAACCAAAAACATTTGCCGAGGCAGAAAACCTTGCGCGTTTACGTGATTCAGTGTCAAAAACCAGTGCTCATACTTTTCCTCTAGCACCTCCATCAGTACCAGCTCAGGAACAGCGCATAAAAGAGCTTGAAGGCCAGGTAAATCTCTTGTTTTCCCTTGCAAACAAAACTCCCCATCAGGATGCTGCCCAGTTAGATGCCCTAAGTGCAAACAATACCATTGTAACCCCGTCTCAAGCTGCTAATCCTTCCGGTGACTTCCAGGGTCTGAGACATGAAATAATAGCTGCCATTCAGACAGGTTTTAGACAAGAGGCGCGAAGAAGTAACCATGGAAACAATCAACATAATTGGAAAGCAACAAACACTTTTGCTAGGGGTAGAAATATCCGCACGAGCGATGGGCGGCCCATTTGTAATGCGTGTAATCGCGTAGGTCACGTGGCCCGTTATTGCTGGGATGTTCCACAAAGAACTCAGCAGCCCCCGTTCCGTGGAGGTTCCCGTAGTTTTGCAGGCCAACATGCACAGTCCCAATACCAGCAGCCGCAAAATCGTAATGATGCTTCTTTAAACGGCACAGGGCCCTCTCAATGGGGACAGTGAGGGCCCACCAGCCATTCCCGAGAAACCAAAAAGTCCCGCCAGCTTTTACGCAAAGAAATAAAGAAGTCAGTTCATCAATGCCTAGTAACAGAGATATCTCAGAGGTTCAAAAGTTTTCCCAAGGAACCCAAACCGATTTTACGGACGAGAATTTTGCTATTGAACGTGAAGTCAAAAACACAATCAGCCCATCTTTACAAGTACATTCTAAAACATTGCATGCTGTATCGACCCCATCTAATGTCTTGATCTGGGGAACTATTTTAAAGCAGCATTTTAAGCTATTGGTAGATACTGGTGCCGCAGTAACAGTCGTTAGTGAAGGATTTTTTCATGATGTTTTGAGATGTAAATATGCTTTGACGCAGAAACAGCTTTTTGAGAGTATTAAAACCGCAAATGGGGGCACAGTACCTGTAACCGGTGCCGTATCTTTTGATCTTTCGATTGGACAATGTGATTATGATTGTAATGCTGTCGTTGTTCCGGACTTGTCGTATAATGTCGTCCTAGGGAGAGATTTTTTACAGAAATATCGCGCAGTAGTGGATGTTGGTAATGAAAAGGTAACGTTTGCCGGAAATGATAGTGTATGTTTTGCTAACGGTGATACTCCCCCGCTGACTGCTGACGTTAGAATAGCAAGAACGTTCGTTATTGATGGTAGTAGTGAAGTTGTTATTCCAGCTGTCTTAACATCATTTCCCTCTGAACCTGCTGTAGGTTTAATAGAAGGAGTACCCAAACTTTCTGATCGTTATCATCTACTTTGCGCATCTACACTTTGCCAGCCCGATAGTGACGGTAAAGTAACCCTGCGGCTGATTAATCCTTCGGATTCTCCCGTGTTGATCCATAAAGGTGCTACCATTGCAAAATTTGAAGAGACAAAAGTCACCGATGACATTATTCCTCTTGATTCAGACCCCTCTGTTTCTGCCATGGACTCCCATGTTAATACTGCATCAGGAATGACTCCTCTGAAATTCAGTTGTTTGCCTAGTCGAAATCTATCCTCTCAAGAAAATCATAAGCTACAAACATTGTTAGACCAATATTCTGATATTTTCGCTAAATCCACCTTAGATTTAGGCCACACAACTATAGTTCAGCATGGGATTGATACAGGTAATGCTATGCCCATCAAACAACAACCATATCGCGTCTCGCACAGCCAGAAGGCCTCTATTGAAAAGCACATTAATGAAATGCTAGATCAAGGCATTATTGAGGTTTCTTCTAGCCCATGGAGCTCTCCAGTTGTACTTGTCAAGAAGAAAGATGGGGGGACCCGTTTTTGCATTGATTATCGGAAACTAAACGCTGTAACCCGTAAGGACCGTTATCCACTCCCAAGAATCGATGATGCTTTAGACTCTCTCGCTGGAGCCAAATATTTTTCAACCTTAGATCTTCAATCGGGTTACCACCAAGTTGCTATGCATCCGGATTCTAAAGAGAAAACTGCATTCATTTCACATGCTGGATTGTACCAGTTTAATGTTCTTAGTTTCGGTTTAACCAATGCTCCCCCACAATTTCAACGACTTATGTCCCGAATATTGCATGGCCTCGAATGGAAGATATGCCTCGTTTACATAGATGACGTCATCATATTTTCATCGTCCTTTTCGGATCATTTATCTCGTTTAAAAACTGTTTTCGATCGATTCCGTGCGGCCAACCTAAAATTAAAGCCATCAAAATGTCATTTCGCTCAAGATTCAGTGAACTATCTTGGATTTATCGTATCTTCGTCGGGCATTGCCCCTGATCCGCAGAAACTCGAGGCTGTTAAGTCTTTTCCTACGCCAAAAACTGTGAAAGAAGTTCGCAGCTTTCTGGGCCTATGTAATTATTATCGTCGTTTTGTCGAAGGGTTCTCGAAGATTGCCTCACCGTTGAATACTTTAACTCGTAAAAACATCTCGTTTGTTTGGACTCCAGATTGCGAAACTGCCTTTTCAGAGCTGAAAAAACGCTTGTGCTCGCCGCCAATTTTAGCATATCCAAATTTCTCTGCGCCATTTCATCTTTATACGGATGCAAGCCAGACTGCATTAGGTTACATTCTTGGTCAGATAGTAGATGGAAAAGAAGTTGTTCTGGCATATGGAGGACGTGAGCTTACTGTAACAGAAAAACGTTATAGCACAACAGAACGTGAAGCGCTGGCAGTAGTTGATGGCATAAAACGATATCAACCATATCTTTCTGGAAAAAGGTTTTTTGTTCACACCGATCATGGGAGTTTGTCGTGGCTGATGAAAGTACGGGATCCAACTGGCAGGCTTGCTCGATGGGCACTACAATTACAACAGTATGATTTTGAAATAATTCATCGTGCCGGTACTCTTAATGGTAATGCAGATGCCCTTTCTCGCCGTTCTTATGCACCCCCGCAACATTTAATCAAGCCTGAATCTATTCCATCGTCTTTAACACGTCCTGTCGCGGTAATTGAGCATCCTTGCCCGCAACCAGACTCACTAGCTAAGCTACAGCGAGAGGACAGGGACCTCGCTGATATCATCAGATATCTAGAATCCACTCAGTTACCAGCCGACGACTCACAAGCCCGTTCATTGTTACTATCTATCGACGACTTCTATTTAGATGAAAATGAAATTTTGTGTCACCTTTGGAGCCCTGGTAAAAGAAGAGCTCGGTCCTTGTCCAGTCAAGTTGTCATACCTGCCTCTTTGCGCCATGAGATCCTTGTTGCTTGCCACGACGATCCAACTGGTAGTCATTTTGGAATCACAAAAACGTATGAGAAAATTCGGGCGCGTTATTATTGGCCCAACATGTACAAGGATGTTGCCCATTGGTGCAACTCATGTGTCGATTGTGCAATGAAAAAGATTCCTAGGAGGGCACATAAAGCTCCTCTCCTCCCAATTCCAGTGCAAGGAGCGTTTGATCGTATTGCTATGGATGCTCTTGGTCCTTTCCCGCCATCCCACGATGGAAATCGCTATATCATCGTTTTTTCAGACTACTATACTCGCTGGCCGGAGGCTTTTGCTTTGCCATCTATCGAAGCTCCGCGTATCGCTGAATTACTCGTAAACGAAATTGTAGCGCGTCATGGTGCCCCACGCGCCTTGTTATCGGACCGAGGACCTAATTTTATGGCATCTATCGTAAAGGAAGTCTGTAAACTTTTGAACACGCGGCGCTTACACACCACTGCTTATCACCCGCAGACGGACGGCCTAGTGGAACGTTTTAATGGCACACTAGCTGAAGCGCTATCTATGTACGTTAGCACGAATCAGAAGGACTGGGATAAGCATTTACCGTTGGTATTGTTTGCATACCGAGTTTCTCTCAATGCCACTACAGGTGAGTCACCATTCTACTTATTATACGGACGAGAACCACGCCTACCTATTGATGCGGCCCTTATTTTGCCCGATTCAAATGTATCGACATCAGTTGCGCAGCTTCGTGCTAAAATTGTTGAAAACATTGAAAGTGCTCAACAGCTTATTCTCTCGAACACGCAACTGGCTCAACAAAAAATGAAATCGTACTATGATAAGAAGGCTTCACCTGTTCCTTTCGAAGTCGGTAGTCGCGTATGGGTATACACCCCGAAGAAAAAAAAGGGCTTATCAAAAAAACTCCAGCACAATTTTCACGGACCATATCGTATTGTCGCTAAATTGTCGCCCGTTCATTTCAAATTACGCACTCTAGATAATCGTCCAGTTTCAGTTCCAGTGCACGCAAATCGTCTTAAGCCATATTATGACCCGGCTGATCGCCCTATTGAACCGCCGAATGACGACCTTATAACACCGGATCTCCAGGAGTCAGATTTACCGTCGGATAGCTTTGTCTCAGAAGTCTTACCAGATGTTCCTAGCACTCTCTCTGAGGGAAATTCGGTTCCAACTCCATTAAATGTTGACAATACAGAAGACTCAGAGCCGCCGATTACGCGTCCAGAAGATCGATTCCAGCCAGCCATAATTCGCGCTATATAAACTGCCTATGGACATCCGTCCCCAGCTCAAGCCGGGAGGCTTGTCCTAAAAGGGGGGAGTCATGTTACGAAAAGGAGGCTCATCGCCAGTTTGCACAGATTGAGGAATGACGTTATAACTATTTCAAAATTAAATCGCAACTGCTGGTGCAATAATTGCATCAGAAACCCGTAGGAAGAACCAGATTGGACAATTTACTGTTAATTCTTATTTTTACTTCATTTCGTAATCTATTAGCTGTGAGTTATAAAAGGCGTAGTTTTAGAGGTAGATAAGAGTCTTTTTGGTTAGAGAGAAGTAGACGTTCTGCCAAGCTGGTATTATTTTTTAGAAAACTCTGATAGTATAGCGTAGGGCACATCAAGATTGACCCGTTGAATTCAAGAGAAGGTCCTTGCCGATAGATTCCTGTATCAAGCCTTCAGGTCGTAAGTTTTATTCTTATTCGTAAATAGAACGTTGAAATA
The DNA here is from genome assembly GCA_964019165.1 of Mastigias papua. NCBI lineage: Eukaryota > Metazoa > Cnidaria > Scyphozoa > Rhizostomeae > Mastigiidae > Mastigias > Mastigias papua. Next base: position 15,411,742 of record OZ025272.1, on the reverse strand, counting down.
TCGTACAGACTTTTAAGAAATTGTTGCCCTAAGAACTCACAGTTGAGCCCCTTCATAAAAGATAGGCTTAACAGTAAGTATGCAAGGAGAGAGAAAGCCTGGTAGGTAAACATATTAGGTAGAACCAACAATAGACTGTAAAGAGTTGGCAACATAATAAAAATAATAATAGTAATAATAATAAACTTCTCATTTGATTATAACAATTAAGCTACAACTATACATCTATCTCTCTAGTAAACGACAATGTAAAATTGATTGCTTAGCATTTGTAGACACAACAGTGATTCAAATAGAGAAGAAAACACAGAAGAAAATAAAACAGAGAGAAAAAGGACAACTGTAATAGCAAAACAACAGCATCAGCAACAACAGAGACATGGTTAAAAGTCCATCAAATCTGGATCAGTCAATTCTTTATTTTTACGACAAAATATATAATAAGTTGAACGAATTCCAATATTCATAATCTTTGAAAGAAGCCGTCGTTGGATCGATACTTCAATATTCAAGTCTTTCAGCATCTTCATTAACAATTCACAAGAATTACCAAAGACACCTAAAGCGTCCATTGACACATTAACAAATTTTACCTCGTTATATGATGACAATAAGGAGGCAACAAGGGACCTGTATTTGGTTGATCACTGATATTTTTGTTGAAACTTCTCATTTGTATATTCAAATTAATACTACAAATACAAATCTCTCTAATAAACAATAATAATAATATCACTTCTATAGCACTTCTATTATTCTATAACACTTCCATAAAGCGGACACCTCGTTATTAACTTTTTCTTCTTCTAAGGATTACTTTAATTTAAACGGAGGTCCCCTTGAAAAGCGACTTACAAAAGAGTGGCTAAGTCCCATCATAGCATAATAACTCCCAGAACGGATAAGTAATCCTTAAATTATCCTTAAATTATTCTTAAAATTTATCCTTAAATTATTCCTAAAATTTAACAATTTTGAGCCGTGTTCTTATAGAATACATTCTTATAACAAAAGTAGGAACTACATCCTTATAGACCAATTTCATGCAGAAGAACCATGCATACAGTAAGCAGAGGTGCAACACTCAAGGTGCAACACTGAATATAAGTGATATTTCATTTGTGCATGGCCTAAAATAAATTTGGATCTGACTCACTTTATGGAATTGCAAATATCAAAAACTGTGGATCTGTACGTAGGGAAAGTGTAGGTTTGTAAATAGACCAGAACACTTTATTGAAAATAGGTCATCAAACCCGTCCTTTCCGTGCCTTGATAGCAATACTCATGAAATATATATATATATATATATATATATATATATATATATATATATATATATATATATATATATATATATATATATATAGAATAAAACACAAATATACTTTTCTGTCAGTAAACGTTTCGATTAGAATATATATATATATATATATATATATATATATATATATATATATATATATATATATATATATATATATATATATATATATATATATATATATATATATATATATATATATATATATATATATATATATATATATATAGATACAGTGAACTGATGAAGGCTTGTGCCGAAACGTTTTAAAAGTTGGAGTTTTTTCTTGAATATATATATATATATATATATATATATATATATATATATATATATATATATATATATATATATATATATATATATATATATATATATATATATATATCTGAATAGTTATTAACCTTCAAAAACATTGGGATCTATTATTATACATTTTATCTAGCTTATTAAGTTTTCACTCCTTCCACACCAATCCTGTACGTATCTTTTAGTAAGAAAATTACTCTAGGGTCCCAGCCTCAATTTTCCGAATAAACAACCTAAAAGTAGACTCAACTTTTCTTAACTTTTTCTTAATTTTTCCTTCATTTTCCCTTTATCTTGCTGGGGGTGTTGGCTGGAGTTGTACTCTTGAGTACCGAATAATTTTCCCCTCGGATTGTTAATGCTAATGAAATTTTTTCCAACTCCCCGCACTTATTCAAACTCCTCCCATCTATTAATTTTGAAGATTTTTGTAGTGAAATTTTGAATTTTAATGGGGAATATTTTCATTTACTTAGAGACTAACCAGAAATTTTTTTAACAATAGCTTACAATTCAATTATGGTTTCCTTTACCTTTGCTGCTTATTGGCAGTATTTGATTAGTCAGTCTTCATAAATTGCTATTTGCAATATACATGTGTTATATTTTCCAACCCCCCTCTGTTTATTCCAACACCCCCATTTATTCTTAAGGACACTTTCCAACCCCCCGGCATTATTCCCATCGTCTCCCATTTATTCGTTACTCAAGGGTAAATATATATTTGTCCAGAAAACTTGTAAAACGCTTTGACTTCATCAGCTGCATCCACCCAAAATCGGCGAATCTTTGTATTTTAACAAGGCAGTTCCCTAGAGCCGGAAGGGAACGTTCCTAAAATTTCCCAGTAGTGTCATAATTTGCAGGTAGGAACGGGAGCAATTATCATATAGAGTGCCACACGATATATTGAGAACCGGTACAACTCAGTAAAATGCCATTATGCAATACATGAATATAAACTATAACAATCCTCTTTTACAATCTAAAATTGTTTACAATTTGTGTCCTATGAAGGAGAATAGCCATTTAGGTACGGAAATAAACGATGGAACCAGCCATTCATACCCGGGGTGGTTCATGCTGATGTGATACTTCAGTTGACGAACAGACAACGGAGTTCGATCTGCAGAAAATACAATGATTATGAAACATAGCTCTCGATAATTAGGAATAACACGATAATTTATTTGGTCGGATTTCCATGTGTCAACCTAGTTTCATTAATTTTAATGCATTATACCGGAGAGGAGGAATCAAGGATTTTCTCCCAAGTTTTAATCAAGATGTCAACTTAGCTCTCCAGAAATATTTCAAGAAATCACCCCCTTCCTTTAAGCCCCCTCAAATGAGCGCTTCTGCAGTAATGTTAAAAGGGAAGTGAACACCCCCTCTTTTAAATAGTCTCTTCGACTGAAAGCCTTGACAAAAAACTCAAAGCGTATCTCCTACCTCCAACATCCTTCAAGCCATACTTGTTAGCAAGCTCAGCTACGATAATCACTTTGCCACTCTTCGACATTGCGTTCTTGTCTGCAATTAAACAAAACTACCAATCAAATCAATCAACGATCATTCAAGGCAAACGATCACTACTGTAAATCAATTAACCGAAAAATCGATAAAATCGAAGGAATCGAAGACTGAATTAGTAAAGTAACTATGTGTTCTAATCAAATTCTTTCCGTCATATTTAACCAAATTCTTTATCAAAACACTTTTGGCAAGTAATTAAAATTATAGCAGGTAAAAAATCTGGACAAGGAACATTCCTATGAGTTTCTGGCAAAACGACTTAATTCTGTTTGTGTCGGCATAGGTAGTCAAATGCATTTCGCTCTTAACTATTACGAATTATCGATAAGCAACAGGAACTTCTATCAAAACAGTCGCAAGAACACGAACATTTTTGCTGAGTTGTTTCAGAGTCAATTACTTATCATATCTGAATTGCTCTCCTTTTATACATTCTATACATCTCAAGTCCTGAATTCTCTGAAAAACTCTGCCACATCAAGTAGACAGTTTAGTTACTGTACTCTACCAGTCTGAAATACAGAAAAGGCTCAGGGAGGATCCTCAACATCATAACTTACACACCAAAGCCAACAACACTGCGCTAAACTGTTCAAGGGTGTTAGATTACCGTAAATCCTCGAATTTGCCCCTACTCGGAAAGACCCAACTCGAATAAGCCTCATGCTAGAACTTTAAGTTGTTAACAAGCACCCCCTCGAACAAGCCCCCACACCAGATGATGATGAAGACTTTGATAAAGACTAATGCTTAAATTTAGACTGTTGTGTTACTATTACGGAGAGTATGAGCTTTGGGGTTGAGCTTTTCATGCGACTTATGTCAAATAATTTTATAAGCCCTCTCGAATGAGCCATTCCCTCGAATAAGTCCCCATCCAGAAATTATCAAAAAATAAGCCCCTAGGGGGGCTAATTCGAGGGCTTACGTTACGTTAAGAACTGCATCTCTGAGAGGAGATTCTGAATTGTGTCATAGTGCTTCGAAGGTTGGATACAAGGTAGAAAATTTTAACTAACCGTTTGCAAGACCAACTATTGCCTTTCCGGTCAAAGTGGCGCCCTCAGGTTTGTTAAAGGCATGACTCACCTGAAAGAAAGGAAAAACGTACATCTACCTACAGTGATAGTTATTTCAATAGGCGATAAAATTGAACATAGCACCAGCAAGACGGCAGTGAAGATCTGAAATGGTCGCAGAAGAGCAAAGCGAAACCTAGAATTGACTAAGGGTAGTGTCCTGGAAATTTATGCATGCCTGTGGGCGCAGCTGTCCTGCCATCCTTGGGAAATAAAAGTGGCTTTATAATCAAGGCTGGTGCGAGCTGCTTGTAAGGATTGAACCGGCCTGCGGGCGGCGCCCGTGCCGTTGTCGGACATTCCCAAGGGGTAGCAATAAAGAACCCAGAAGTTTCAAGGGTCATGTATAAGTTAAAGTGGAATGTATGTACCAAGATTGGTATAAAATTCACACACATACAAGCTCTACAGACCAGAAATAGTCAATGTACGCGCTTTTTTTATAAGAAACCGACTTTTTGGAAACCTAGTACTATAGAGCCTAACATCTAGGAGACTCTTAGAACTGTAAGGAAAGAGGTAAGAAACTTTAGAAGTTTCTGCGCCATTCTTCACAATTTCGGAAATACATTTTCGTCCAAGGACCTAAAAGTGTTCACTACAGTATATTTTATGTGCTTAAAAGCCAACAAGCCTAAAAAGGCAGTTTCTTACATTTTGTTTTCATTTTCACTACAATTTTTGTCAGTAAATTAAGAAACTTTTAAGAAACTTTTAGAATTAACATGTCGCCAGAATTTAAGAGACTTTTGCTACTAGGCCTTAAGCCAGGTTTCCTAGAAAAAAACGTGTATATAGTTACATGCAAACTATTAAGTAAAACACTAAATGCAACTAGTAACATTTTTGCCTCTAATCTAGCAAGATTTTATATGACATGGGTCGCAATTAAAATCGAGACCGTAAGCTGGGCCATACACCTGCAGTGGTCAGTAACTTCATGTCAATACAAGCTCTAAGTCCAAAACAAACATTATTTCTTTACTCCTTAACTTCACAATAATGAATACTCGAAAAGTGCAAAATGAAAAATGACAATGAGGTAGCACTCTCCTGGGCCACTTGTAGGTATCGCCCGGACGGCGTGCGCCGCAAGGACACCACCATTTGTATAGATATGATATATGATATATATGACTCCCTTGATGTATAACAGGGGTGTCAAACTCTTTTTCCACCGAGGGCAACATCAGCCGTATGGTTGGCCTCAAAGGGGCAGATGAATTGAAACTATACCTTATTAGTTTGCTAGATAACTGCTTCTCTATTTATTAAGTATTCAATTCAGAGACACAATCAGAATGACACACAAGCTCTCGCGGGCCACATAAATTGACCAGGTTGGGCACATTTGGCCCGCGGGCCTTGAGTTTGACACGTGTGATGTACAATATATGAATCTAGTGACGGTTTGTTTCATACAAAGATTGCATATATACAATAATACCTTCAAATGCGAATGATTAAGCAGTCACTTTATCATTGCATCATTCTACATCATTACCCAATCGTAATGCTAGTTTTGCTCAATCCGAAATCGGATCATGGACCTGAAATGTCACTAAGCAAAACACTTTCAAAAGGTTGGGAAAGAAAAATGTGCATATCAGTGCTCCAACTAGTATGGTACGGGTAATCCTATTCAACGGCATGAAATGATTCCAATATGAACAGAAGGTGGTTGATTTTGTGTGAAACAATCGGATATCTATTGCTAGAGGATGCTAGAGGGGTGCAGTGGATTGTTCTGAGGTAATTAAAATCTGAAAAATAAATACGTCAAATGCTCTAAAGAATCGCTGTAGCCTGTAAACCTGAAAAAGCAGTTACCTCTACACCTTGTTCTACTAGATCGGCAATACGTTCCGTCATCACTGGTCCAGGCCACAAAGAAACTACACATATGTTCTTCTCACGGAGTTCCATCCCCATATCAACAGCCATTCGATCGTTCTGTAAAAGACACATTGATACTCGTAGTGCTCACAGGTGTATTGACAAATGAGACATATGTTCCAAATGACTGTTAACTGTAGTATTCGAGTGGGCTCAATTTATAAAAAAGCAAATGATGACTACAATTGATTCGTGCAGGATTCTGACCCCGCATGCATTCCACCGCTAGACTTAGGCCCATTTTGCAATATGATTCGTCAGTTAGGTGTTGGGAGAAAATAGACTTGATCAGAACTCTCAAACATTTGGTGCCCATGTTGGCTAAGTTTCTATGAGGACTAGTTTGTATAGTATTATTAGTCAGCATCTGAATTAAGCTGAAGGTAGCGATTCGTGTCAAAACAATGTTTCAATGAAATGAAAAATATCCGCAATTTTCTCAAACAAAAATACGGATAAACTGTAGATGAGGACCTTGGCGGTTAAACACGGTTAAACTGTAGGCGAGACTAAATTAGAAAAATAACCTCCTTCCGTCTATATAACATCAGTTACTGCAGTTGAGTAAGGTGCGATTCCACAAAATAAGAAACGTTTATGACAGAATTCAGGATATGTTCCCCTAGCAAAAGCTAAACTGAAAAATTATTTAACGAAAAGTTTGCTTAAATGGCAGTATAAAATCATACCGCCTCTTTTCCGACTCCATAAGCGACATTGAAAAGGAACATCAAACCGCCAGCAGATGATATGTTGACAATGAGTCCCGAGTTTCTTGGAACCATGATGTTTGCAGCATGATGGGCAGCAATGTAGTTTGACCTGTGGGGGAGAAGCGCTGCCATGTCTTTCGTATATCTATCTCATAATTAGGAGGCAATAATTTGATAATAAAGGTGGGAAATGCTCACCATAGCTCGAAAAAGCGGGAACATTCTTTAAGCATACTGAAAAGCATTTTTCGTCCGACACTCGTTAGAGTATGAAATGTTGGATAACGATTCAAATGTGAGCCTGCGTCCAGTTGCCCCATGTTTGCCCAATGGGCACCTATTCACCATTGTTTACTTGAAGAGTCCAAGTGAGAAAACGAACTCTGTTTTTTTCTACTCAAAACTGGATTTTGAGTCATAATATAAACTGATTTCAAAACACTTAAATGAAAGGACACTCTCGCTTGCCCAATGATCCGAAAATTATCGTCTGTATATGTTTTGGCGTATTTTTGATTTGAAATAAGATGTTGTCCTATGGCCGAATCATAATTCATTGTAGGATTGTCGATTTTGCAAATACGAGGTGGCTGTTCTCTCTTTGGATTGCTTTTCTTCCTGAACGAAAACGGCATATTACAAGAAATCGACAACAAATACACGAGTTAATGCAATAAAAATGCTATATCTACCTTGTACCAACGTTGTTTATTATATCCCAGCCTTGTATTGGCTATTGGAAAGAAATTAAAGAGCAACATATACAGTTTGAAGTTGGCCAAAACTTTCTAAGCAAATTGAATCGATGTACAAGGAATTCTCTTTTGTCTTGATCATACTTCGAAGTTTAGTCATCCACACACGCACGCTAATTGAACTTATTCTTCACAACTAGCTCTTACACCTCCAATGAGGTAAAACAGGGATCTTTTTTGATTCATATCGAAACTTTACCATTTACGAGCAAAGTTCTGCACTTCGTTGAATTAAACTTGAACTCCCTTGACTCTTACCTAATTTTAGGATCTTTACCTAAAAGATTGTTTCTAAGCATGTATGCAGGTCTTTGATTTACATCGAACGGCTTACGTCTGATCAAGTCCTGACGTCAGACTACTTGTGCCAGAAATTCTTATAACAACTTTGATATAACAGCTGCGAAAAACAACTACACCCGGTACTGTATATTCAGAAACATATACCTAATAAGTTCTGAAAACATAAATGTGTAAAATGCTCTGAAAATAAACTCAAGCCTACTTATCAAACATAATGTCCATTCTAAAAGAATGAATCACTTCATGTGCACGCAGGTCTCGTAAAGGCATTTGATATTCCCGGTGTTAGCAACAAAGATACTAACTTATCAAAGTAAAATAAATCTACCTGCTCGTAGAATTTTTTCTTCGTGTTTTCCATTACATACTAGAAAACAAGAATATAGAAAATCTATTGATAAGAGCTCTTGAACAGATCAACAGAAAGAAGATACTGTTCTTTCAATCAATAGAAAGATAGAGATTTTGTCTTTCATGTATCGCAACACAAAAGAGAGTGTGAGCAGTATAGTAGTCCTTTCCTTTCTATATTTTCAACCCGTCTCTTAATATTCCTAATGCGTCCTCTCTTCCACTTTTTTCACTGCTTACATGAACCTCTCCTCTTTCAGCAAAGGTCCCCCAAATCACTGACATGCATATATTTTGAAGGCAGTGACCATTTACTCAAAGTGTTTGCTAACAGTCCAGTTTCATGCAAATATATCAGAATAAACCAAACATATTATTCCAGTCAATATTCATATTGCAAACTTCTTAAAGCTGCCATTACCACACCACTTTCCAGCATCTACTGTGTTAACTATCTATCACCAGTGAAATGCTGACTAAAGTGAGTAGAGTTCTTTTATGTTTGAATACAAGATGCTTTCCTTTTAGTCATTTCTCTCTATAAACAGGTTTTCACACGTGTCGTCTTCCCATTAGCCACCACGGTCTGTTTAATTTTAGTTTACAATTTGCACTCAAAAAGATCGATGTACTCTCCAACAATTAGGCCAGTATCAAGCGCTCAACTAGGAATTTTTGAAGGCAGGAATCCAAATCAAGAAAAAAGGGCGCACTTAACTCTTTCTAAGGAGAATGTATCTTCAAATCATATTTTGTCAGATTTAGAAAAAAAAGAAATCGTACGGGAAGCATCAGGGTTTCGATACTTTTGTACGTAACAACATAAAGAGGTGTAGACAAAATTGTCACGTCTAATTCTTCGAAATAAATGGGTGCAGATCTCACAATCAAAATAGCACTACCTCGCTATTGGAATCCAAACGAGCTTACAACAAGTATTACAGGTTAACACGACTGCTGCCAGGTCTATTTTCTTCGAAACAAATTGATCAATCATCATGCAAAATGGACCTAAATGTAGCTGCGGAACGCACGGGTATCAGAATCCTGCATGATGATTGGTCAATTAGGTTGGGAGAAAATAGATCTGATCAGAACTCTCAATCATTTGGCAGCTTTTCTACTAAGTCTATACTTCTTAGACAAATTAATATCTACTCACATTTACACCTGCAAAGGCATTGTTTACAAGTATATCTAGTCTTCCATTTTGCTCTTTCACTATTTGCTTAAAAAGTTCCTCCACATCACTATCCTTAGCATGATCACATTCAACTGGTATGCATTTTCCACCTCTTCTTTCAATCTGCAGTTTTCGGGTAACAAACATTATACATGAGAAATGGAATATAAATCAATTTAGCCCTTTCTCTTGAGCTTGTGTAGCCAAAATTGCTCGCTAGCATTTGCGATGCAAGCCCGACAAAAAAATCTGAAAATGAGTAACTGAGTCGTATGCTATTGTGTACTGTGCATTGATATTTGTTAAAACGAGGCTGTCTGAATTATTTATGGACAAAGTGGAGATCTTGAAAGAGAAGATCAGTGGAAATATTTTCAATTCAATTTCAAATTCTATCATTACAATCTGACAGTTCATAATTTGTAAGCATTGTAAAAAGGTAGTTGGTCACTTTCAAACGTTACATTAATGTGTTTCTGTGATTCTTCATCCAAGCATAAGACAAATCAGCTCAACCTTAGTATTGTTGCACTACAGATTATTTAAGGATACGGCAAAAAATGGTTGCAAAAGATGAGAAAATCAAGGTAAGTGAACAACTTACGTCAGCAGCAGCACGTCTTAACGGAAAGTCTCCACTATCCATTTTTCTTCCTGAAACATGAGTCAAAAATGCAAATCAATATGGCATCTTAAAAACAGAACTGAAAAGCAAGAGAGGAACAGTGCGAGCAAGTGAAGTGCCCTTGAGCATGGAATTGAAAGCACGACCCAATAGCTCAATCGCAGAGCACTTGACGTACAAAGTCAGAGGTGGCGAGTTCGAGTCTTGCCTAGGTCAGTTATTTTCTCGCATTTTCACTTTTCATTTCTCCTAAATCCTGTTGTCTCATTATTAAAACAGAAGCCAAAAAATACCTCAATGAATTAAATAGGGGACCCAGCACTGTTGCAGTTGTCATATTGCTGTTGTTAATCTCATCTCCTTTTGCTCTCAGTCTCCTTCTGCTATTCTTTTCATCCTGTCCATCATTCTCAACTTTCTTATTGGCATACAATAGATTTACCTCCTCTATACAATATTTAGGTGTATTTTGTTTATCTATAAAGCTCTTATAACTTTTATTCTTTTTCTGTTCCTCTCCTCTCTAGAGTATTTCTCAGATGTTAGTCTCCAGCATATTTTTTATTTGTGTAAGAAAAGATCGTTTTTCTCCGTCTCTTCACTGCCAACATAACAAGAATATCAGCTTCGTTTAATAAATTTGCAAGGATACTTTCAAAAAACTGAGAAGACTACACCTCATACCTGTTATGTATACAGTTGCACCTGCTTCACACAGTATTTGTGCAATGCCTTTACCTATACCCCTTGATGCACCAGTCACCAGTGCGACACAGCCACGTAAAGACCCAATGAATTTTGCTTCTAGAGCTGCCATTTGTAGCCAAATCCGCAGGGTGCTTTAATGGTAGGTAAGAAAATATTAAGCAAAGTATTAAATAAAAAGATTAGTTAACAAGTTAAAATATGTTAGTTGACTTAATGCTGTTGGTACAAAGTGACACTGAGTACTGACTTCTGATTTTTGCTGCAACAGTGATCCATAATCAAGCTGCACTGGAAACAGCGAGAACTTACATGCGCCTGTTCTACAATATGGCGCAAAAAGAACTGCCTTACTTCTGATATGATTTACGGTTGCACGAATGAACTTCTCCTTTGCAAAATCCATATGACCATGAAGGATCTTGCAAATCAATAATAATCAATACAACAGATTAGTTGCAGTTCGTAGGAGCGCTAATTCCTGAAGCCGTATTGGATTTCAGACAGGATGTTAAATTCTCAACATGGCTGTTGTACTGGTACAGATGATGTGCTCCGTAACTTTGCAAACTATAAATGTCAGCGAGATTGGCCTATAATTATTTGGATCACATTTACTACCTTTCTTGAAAGCTGGTGAAGCATTTGCTATGGATCAGTCTCTAGGGATGGGTCCTTTGGCCAAGGAGCTTTGAAGATCCTTGGTAATATTGGGGCCAATGCTTTAGCATATTCCATCAAGATCCCATACATCCCAACCAAATGTTCTTAAAAAACAGGAGTTTCATCTATTTTCATGGAGAAAACGGGAGATAAGAATTTAAAAACGGAAAGAAAACGGGAGGTATAGACATGCCTATTAAACCTACGTTTACTACATGACAGGTTAGACACTCTCTCTTCTTTGCATTTTGCTGAGTTTTATTAAATATGAAATTCAACAACTATACTATCTCACTGATATGAAAAACTTTTCAAAGGAATTGATCAATAAACGTCTCCTACAACCAACCCACACAATAGTTTAATGATCAGCATTTTACTCAATATCTGCTTTCTTGCTCATCAAAAGCTCTTTTGACGAATCCAATTTGTGGCACTCCATAAAACGTGCCTAGCTTTCCCTACTCAACCATTCTGTTTTGTAGTCAACTGCTATCAGTCAAAGCAACGTTGTCCAGCTTCGTCAAATTTGAATTTTACTTGATGTCAAATTTAAACTTCGTCAACGACTAATTTAAATTCCGATGTGGTGTTTCAAACAATGAACAGTTTTTCCTTCAAAAGCATGCGCACACTGCCGAAGTTGTCGTTTAAAGTATATAAAGCTGGCCTTCAATTCCGTTATTGCAAAGCAGTAAGATAAGCGGGAGACTTTTGATTGGAAACGGGATATCGGGAGATTTTCACAAAAAACTGGAGAAAACGGAGAGTTGGAATGTATGCAGTTCCTTGTAGGTATGCTATCTGCGTCAGCTGCTTTGTGTGCAACAAGATTTTCCAGCAATTTAGCTACTCTTGTGCTGTCAAGTATGATTGATGCAACATTTGGTCGCCAAGTTAAATTTTAACATAAGTGTTGTAGGATCTCTCATAAAACTTGTCTACTCTATAGTTCTTCTGTTCTCTTCGAAGATGAACTTACCACCCGTGCAGCAGAAAGAATCTTTGTCATTTTTGCGTTGTAGTGACATTTTTAAACTACCTCCAAGTATGAATAAACAGCAGTTACTTGGATTACATTGTCAAAAACAGAAAATGCACATCAGGAATGTTTTCAGACAATGAAAACAGTAAATGGGAACAAATGTCATCTCACAGAGAGATAACTAACTTAGTCATTCTACTGGCTCACAATGAGACCTCGTTGACTGTCACTCGTATTTTCAGACAATGAATTTCAGCAAAATTATTAAACCAATTCAACAAAATTACGAATACATTTCAACAAAATAACGTATGTAAACGTTTTTTACAATTTGCTGACCGAAAATGTTTTTTAAATTTTTCTGTTATAGTTGTCTGCGCTGTAATCACGTAACTTTGCACCAATTAAACATGACGTGGTACGACAAAAGGTATATGATTTTTTAAAACACCAGCACCCCAAAATTAGCTATTTGAAAGGGTTCTTGTATTTAGATAGTTTCATACCTATACTGAGCATATTATAAAACCATAAGTAACAAAAACACTTACACTTCGTTTGACCTCTCAAAACGTTCTTTGCCTATCTGCAACCTCCTAAATAACATTAGATTTCGATTTTTTCGTTAAACTCGTCTTGTCGAATTTGGTTGATCTTTCGTGTATAGCGTTCGAATCTCCCCATTCTTCTCTGTTGTTTAGCTCTTAAATGAGCACAGCTTCTGTGATCTGTCTTAGCATAGCGTCATTGCCACAATATGATATCACTGTTAACTCAACATTTTGTAATTCACCTCCATGTTTTTCTTCTAAGTTTTTGTGGAACACTGAAATCTTGTCTTTATCCTCATACTTCGCTAGATATTCACCTATTCTTTCCCCGGCGCTTCTTGTCGTTTCTCCAACATATGAAATTCAACATAACAAGGAAGTTCAAAAAATAATATGCCTATTGGTATTGTAACGCGTATCTCGCCTGAAACTGCTCCACGGAACAAAGGTAACAAATATTTGAATGGAGAGAGCCAACAAAGCAAAAATTTTTGCGCAAACTTCAAGTCTAATATAATTTGTCACTAAAAGCGTTGAAATACTATACTACTTCATCAGAAAATGCATATTAATACGTTAATTTCTTCCTAGCAGGGTGTTGAAATACGTTTGTTCCACTAGCATAGAGTTACCGTGGAGAAATCACTAATAACAAAAATATTGGATCGAAAAAAATCTACGTTCATTTACAGAGACGAGCTTTTAACTGTACCCTCACAAGTACATTATGCATTGATATCTCGGAGCCCTAAGCTGGTAAATGAATGCTTTCCAAGATATTCAACATATGGAGCAATGTTAATTGTTTATCTTGTATACAACAGGCCCTCTGTGAACCACCCTTAGCTGTCAAAACGATGAGAACGTATTTATTCAGGCATAAAATGTAAAAACGACTCAAGCTTGCATATGCTTGTTATTCATGCTACACATCACAAACAGTAATAGAAATAAGTTTCTACGATTTAAAATTGTTTACAGTTTGTGTCCTGCAAATGAGAATAGCCATTTAGGCATGTAAATAAACGATGGAACCAGCCATTCGTACCCTGGGTAGTACATGCCAATGATATACTTCAGCTGACGAAAGGACAATGGAGTTTGATCTGCAGAAAATATAATGGTTATTAAACATAGCTCTCGATATTTACGAATAACACGAAAATTTACTTTGTTGGATTCTCATGTGTCAACTCAGTTTCCTTTCCTTTTACCCTCTTTAAATGTACGCTTCTGCAATAATGTCAAATGGAAAATGAACACCACCTCTGTTAAATCTTCCCTTCGACCAAAAACTCAAAGCGTATCTCCTACCTCCAACATCCTTCAAGCCATACTCGTTAGCAAGCTCAGATACGATGATCACTTTACCACTCTTTGACATTGCGTTCTTGTCTGCAATTAAACAAATTAAATTACCAATCAAATCAATCAACGATCAATCAAGGCAAACGATCACTAAATCAATTAAACGAAACATACATAAAATTGAATGAATCAAAGACTTAACTAGTGACCTAACCACCTAAATCAATTCCGTTCTGTCTATTACTAGACTCTACACATGTGTCCAAATAATTCTCCACCAAGAAACACTTGAAATAGGACGCAGTCGCATTGTCTATCAGTACACAGTGTAATCAGAACGATAGCGGACAAGATCTGAACAGGGAACATTCCTATGAGTTTCTGGCAATACGGCGTAGTTCTGTTTGTGTATACTTTTAATATCAAATGAATCGTTAGCTATCAACATCCTCATTTTACCAAATGCTTAGGCCAGGTTATCATACAAGGCAATGCCTTTACTTTGCTATTATCCAGCAATGCTACTGTTTACCAATAGTTCAAGTTGTGGCTAAACTTGGATAATCATATACGTTCCAATTTTTACTACTTCGAGTTGATCGATAAAGGAATAGAAAGTTCTATCAAAACAGTCGCAAGAACACGAACATTTTTGCTGAGTTGTTTCAAAGCCAATTACTTACCATATATGATTTGTTCTACTTTTATATATTATATACATCTTAAGTTCTGTATTCTCTGAAAAACTCTGCGACATCAAGGAGACAGTTTAGTTACTGTACTCTACCATTTTGAAATACAGAAGAGGCAAAGGGAGGATTCTCTGCATCATAGCTTGCTTATCTGAACCAATAAACACTGCGTTAAGACTACGCTAACAACTGCATCTCTGAAAGGAGGTTCTGAATTGTATTTTGAAGGTTGGATACAAGGTAGAAGATTTTAACTAACCGTTAGCAAGACCAACAATTGTTTTTCCGGTCAAGGTGGCGTCCTGAAGATTGCTAAAAGCTGGACCCAGCTGAAAGAATAGAAGAAAAGTAAATCTACCTAAGGAGATATTTCAATAGCCGATAAATAAAACTTACCAGGAAGGTGGCAGTGAAGAACTGCAGGGAACAAAGCGAAACCTAGTACTAGCTAGGGGTAACAACAGAGAACCCCCAAAATTTCAAGGGTCATTCACTACTTAAAGTGGTGGTTCCAGCAGCTGTAATCTACGTGTAGATCAGCATAAAATTCAAACACAAACAAACCAGCCGCAAATGGGTATCTGGTGGGAACACTGGGTGAGTTAAAGGCTACGAGGAAGAAACTGGCCACCCTACCTCACTATGTCGAGGGCTCAGAATAAGTGTCCCCTCTAACAGGCACTCCTCAACTTAAGGAATCGTACATGGGACTAACCATCACCTTTTCACTTCTGATCTATGTATAGTGTTTATGACTGTGTATGGTATATAATGAAGCGTGCTCAATAAAATCTGTTTCATACAAAGAAGGAATATGCCAATCGGTCCAAATGCGAATGACTAATCAATCACTTTATCCTTGAATCATTCAAACCAATCATTGCTTAATCGCAATTGCTAGATTTGATCGGTTCGATCATAGACCTGAAACGTCACCTAAGTATTTACTAAGCAAGAAACTCTTTCGAAAGGTTGAGAAAGAAAATTTTCAAATCAATGTACAAACTAATATCGTTATTTCCAATCATAGGTGCATGGCGATTCAAGAGCAGAAGTTACGAAAGTTTGTTCACAATTTATACAGTACTATCAAATAGTGGCTCTTTTGTACCATTGTTGCTAGGTTTAACCCTAGTTTCAACTGTAGTGGTCCCAAAATCATCAAGTTCCTGGATCTGAATTGAAAGCAAACAGATAGGTAACATATTATGAAGAATCGTTTTGGCTCCTAAACTTGACAAAGCAGTTACCTTTTCACCTTGTTTTACTTGATTGTCAATAATTTCCGTCATGACTGCCCCAGGCCACAAAGAAACTACACATACATTCTTCTTACGCAGTTCTATTCCCATATCAACAGCCATTCGATCGTTCTGTAAAAAACACATTGACAGTGCTCACAGGTATATTGACAAATGAGACATATGTCTCATAGGAATGTTAATAGTAGTATTCGAGTGTGTTCGATTTATAAAAAAGCAAATAATGACTAAAATTGATTTTGTTCCAGGATGAACGTAGGATATATCATCCGCTACGATCGGAACGTTATAACCCAAACGATTATGAACAAGCCATGCTTTAAAACCTGTTCAATAAATACCTCCCAAGATTCTCAAGTTAATAATATAACACCAGGCACTGTCAAAATCTACACATATCTAGGTATACGACAAAATTCTCAAAAAGAAAGATTTTCATTGTACAGCATTGAAGACATGGATTGATACACCCGCTGCAGATTATGAGTTACCCATTTTAAATAGTTTCGAAGAACAACTCAAAGCATATTTAAAGAGCTAGACTCAAAGTCAAAACACGAATTCTTGGGACAACAGCATCAAATGGAAGCTAGGCCAAGTTCATATTATTGTAAGTTAGCATTTTAATTTTTAGGATGATGGTAGCACGTTTAATGAAATCAAAAATATTTGCAATCCACATTAACAAAAATATGGTTAAACTGTAGATGAGGACTGGTTTTACCCTGGAATAATCAACAAAGATCTCCAAAAGCATATGATCAAATAAAAAATTGTGCCTAAACTACAAATAACATGATTCTATCTATAAAATCCCGTTTACTTTACTTCAATATAGTTAGATTCCACAAGATGGGGCATGTTTGTAACAGTATACCTAGTAATTCTGCGTTTTTTCGCCTTACAAAAGCTATACTGAAAAAATACTCAACGAAAAGTTTGTAAGTCATACCGCCTCCTTTCCGACTCCATAAGCGAGGTTGAAAAGGTACCTCAAGCCACCAGCAGATGATATGTTGACAATGAGCCCTGATTTTCTTGGAACCATGATATTTGCAGCATGATGGCCAGCAATGTAGTTTGACCTGTGGGGGGGGGGGGGGGAGAAGCAGATAATGGTTAAATACGCTGCGTTGTGCTTAAAATTGTCTTCTCATTGCTATATCATCACTGGAATTTGATATCAAAGTTGGCAATGTTCAAAACATTCTGACTTATTACATGTCAATCTTCGACATGTTCAAAACATTCTGACTTATTACATGTCAATCTTCGACAATGAGAACAAATTTAAGAATGTTAAAGTCGGAATGCACATCTCTGCTAAATAGCACGTAAAGATTTTCCTGCAAATACAGATCTAATTGTCGTAGGATAAGAAAGTGCAGGGTTTACAACTGAACAAGAAAGGACAATAGTTTCAAACAGGGTTGTCGTCCGAAGTGCACATTCTTGGGATGGAATACATTATGGTACATCATGGGTGGTGGAGCCAAGGGAGCTGGGGTGACTGAAACCCCTCCACTTTTCTCACAATTGTACTTTAGTACCCCAAATAGCGCCCGCATTTTTAGTTTGTCTACTAGAGCCCTCCCAGAAAAATATTGCTCCACCGCTCCTGTACATTGCAATTCACTGCTAAAATATGGTGGTGCTTTTTGAATAAAGTCCTTAGGTCTCTCAATAAGGAGAGGGTATTAACGCAAGAGTCCCGTAATGTTGAGAGCTATAATACTGACATGAAAGTGCAGAAAAAAAGGCATATTACAAGAAATCGACAAGAAATGCATGAGTTAATGAAATAAAAGTGCTAAAGTTACCTTGTTCCAACGTTGTTCATTATATCCCAGGCTTGTACTGGCTATTGAAGAGGAATTAAAGAGCAACACATACAGTTAGAATTGGCTAAGACCTTTTTAAGCATCACGAAAAACTCTATTTTGTCTCGATCATACTTCAATGTTTATTCATCCATATATGCATACTAACTGAACATATATGCCTGATGTCTAGCTCCTACAACTCCAATGGGGCAAAACAGCGATCCTTCTTGATTCACATCACAAAACTTTGCATAGCTGAATACAAGTAAATATCTGCACTACATTGAGTCAAATTTGAACTCTCTTGACTCTTACTTAACTTTAGGATCTATACCGTAAAAATTGCTTCTAGGCATGTATGCAGGTCTTTCACTGATTTAAAACCGCTTACGCCTGACCAAGTCCTAACATCAAACAGCTTACGCCCAAATGGTAGTCTTTATCGATATTCTTATAACAACTTTTACACGACAGCAGTCAAAAACAACTGTTCCCTACATAAAGTATAGACAATCATTGCGACGAATCTTGCGCTTAACCAGTCGCAGCTACTATCTATCCTGAAATGGCATTCAAAAATATAACTAATAAGTGCTGAAAACATGAACCTGCATCGTACTTATCAAGCATAAAGTCCCCTTTAAAAGCAACAATCTTCTCATGTGCACTGTGATTCGAAAAATCATAGGACTAATTGCTAGTTTCAGTGCTATCAACAAAGATACTCACGTATTAATGCAAAATCATTTACCTGCTCGTAGAATTTTTTCCCCGCATTCTCGAGTATAAACTAAAGAACAAGTAGAAAATTAATAAGAACTCTTGAACAGGTAAACAGAAAGAAAATATTGTTCTTTTAATCAATAGAAAGATAGAGATTTTGTCTTTCATGTATCACAACACAAAAGAAAGAGTGAGCAGTAGTCCTTTCCTTTCTCTATTTTCAACCCCCGTCTCTTAATATTCCTAATACATCCTCTCTTCCACTTTTTCACTGCTTACATGAATCTCTTCTCTTTCAGCAAAGGTCCCCCAAATCACTGACATACATGTATTTTGAAAGGAATGACCACTTTCTCAAACTGTTTGCTGACAGTCCAATTTCATACAAATGTGCCAGAATAAACCAAACATATTATTCCAGTCAATATTCATATTGCAAACTTCTTAAAGCTACCACTACCACACCACTTTCCAGCATCTACTGTGTTAACTATCTACCACCAGTGAAATGCTGACTCAAGTGAGCAGAGTTCTTTTACGTTTGAATACAAGAAACCTTCTCTCTATAAACAGGTTTTCACACGTGTCGTCTTCCCATTAACCACCACGGTCTGTTCAATTTTAGTTTACAATTTACACTCAAAAGATTGATTTACTCTCCAACAATTAGGCCAGTATCGATTGCAAATCAAAAGCCATTCATGACATCTATTGTGATCAACGTTTTGCAAACTGACTAGTTATCTCTTGCAATATCACCTATTGGAGGTCTACAAAACAAAAGCTGAAGGGCTGCTGTTATACCACATACATCATCAAGGAGGCATGAACAAAACTGTCACTTCTAATTCTTCAAAATAAGCTTTCCTGAAAGTCTGTAAGTTTCCATGTTATCCTGTCATAACGTATAAATGGCTGCAGATATCAGAATCAAAAGAGCATTACTTTGCCATAGAAATCCAAATGAGCTGAGAACAAGCATAGGTTTAACAGTACCGCTGCTAAGTCTATACTTCTTAGACAAATTAATATCTACTCACATTTACACCTGCAAAGGCATTGTTTACGAGTATATCTAGTCTTCCATTTTGCTCTTTCACTATTTGCTTAAAAAGCTCCTCCACATCACTATCCTTAGCATGGTCACATTCAACTGGTATGCATTTTCCACCTCTTCTTTCAATCTGCAGTTTTTAGATAACAAATATTTTATTTGATAAATCGAATAAAACTCATTTTGAGAAGCCCTTTCTTCTGAATTTCTCAAAACGAAAATTGCTTGCAAACATTTGTTTTGCAAGAATGGCAAAAAATTTAAATCAGTAACAATTATCTATGCCTCTGTGGACTGTACATCAAGATTCTAGAAAATAAGGCTGTTTTTAATGTTTTATGGGCAAGAGGCAAACTTTGAGAAGCAAGATAAGTGCAAATATTTTCAATCCAAAATCAAATAGAAAACAAAATTTAACACTTTATAATTTGTAAACAATGTCAAAAAGTGGTCTGTTAACTTTCAAACACTAAATGTATGTGTTTTGTATCAGTTTCCATGGTTTGCTCCCAGTCAACTCACATTTAGTACTTCTGCATTACAAATTAGTATAGAATACAGAAAAATGACTATAAAAGAAAAAAAATCAAAATAATCAAAGAACTAACATCAGAAGCAGCATGTCTTAAAGGAAAGTCTCCACTATCCATTTTTCTACCTGAAAGATGAGGCAAAAATCCAAATCAATCTAGAATCTTAAAACAGAACCTAACACAAGCCCCAAGAAAATAAATAGGGGAACCAACTTTACATAGATAATTAGAAAGGAAACTGTTAAAATACTAAGAAAACTACACCTCATACCTGTTATGTATACAGTTGCACCTGCTTCACAGATCATTTTTGCAATGCCTTTACCTATACCCCTTGATGCACCAGTCACCAGTGCGACATAGCCATGTAAAGATCCAATGAATTTTGCTTCTAGAGCTGCCATTTCTGGTCAAAATCAGCAGGGTACTAATGAAAGAAAAAAACATAAAGAAACAGATTTGCTTGTAAAATTATAAAACTCTATGGTACTAATGAGCTTGTTGTCAATGTGATTGACTCAGAGGCAATAATATTGAAATTCATTCTTCCTAGAAACCAAAATATATACCAGTTCTGATGAAATATTACCCATATGTGTAGCAAGGTGAGTTTACAATGAAAAATTGTTGTTGGTGCACTTCTGGTATCATATAGAAAACAGGACCAGATAGTAGGCAGATATATTCTATATTATGTATGAAGAGCAAACTGGAAGGGGAATGCAGTATCCATTTTCAAAATGAGAACAATCTACATTAAGCAAACAGCCAATTCAGTTGTTCACTCTCTTAAATGTCAGGCAGACTGCATTCTTTGTAGTTCTCAGAGAATATTTTCCTGTGTCATGGTGACTGCTTCCATCCACTCACGCAGTGACAAAGCTAGTTGGGGGTATAAGTGGTTGCAATACCCCAGTGATGAAAGCAGTCAATTTTTGGGCAATTTTCTGGCAGCTCAAATGTTAGGGAATTCTGAAGTATTTCATCTAATTCATTCTTTCATTGCTATTTTTGCACCAGAATATTATTAAGTCTATGGGAAATAAACAGAACTAAGTGTGTCACAGCATTTTCAAAATAGTAATTGGGAGAAAGTAGCAGAGAGTAATGTGCTAGCTTTCGTCCCTTCTCAAAAACTTTGCTCAAGCTATGACTTCAATACAAAATAAGGCAAGTACCTATTGTCATATGGTAGTGTTCATCCTACTAGTACCATCATGAAAAGGGAAGCCCCACCGTGGCACTGCTAATATCACACTTACCATATAGAACAGTCTTTACCCTTCAGATTGTCACTCCAAAGGGACTGAAAACCATTTATCAATTTCACGATGCGACCAATCTAAAAAAAGACACAACGGACTGCGGAGCGGATGTGGTAATGTGATGGCGGCTCGCAGTGGCGAACCCGCGAAACAAACTTCTATTTGCCACTCAATAGTAATGGCGTCCCTCCGAAGGGTCGCCGTATCGGGTAAGTTTTCTGTCAAAGTAACAAAATGGCATGTAGAGCAAGGCCAGGAAGTGGCGAGGGATACAGTTCTTGCAAGCTATACACATGGTGGTGATGCAAATCGGAATACGTCAGAAAGGAAGCTTAAATCAAGGTTTAACGGAAAAGTTACGAAAATCCTCGTTAGACCAGGCGAAGATGCCAGCCCAAGGTTTGACGCGTAGTATTTGATATATGATCAGTGCCCAGCTATTTTTCTATCATCAAGCATCATTTACACTTTCTAAGCTTTGCTTAGTCTTTTTTCATTGCACTCCCACGTTAAATGGGGAGTTGCACGTTACTTCACACCCTCGCCCCTTCTTGGGCATATTGGCGATAGGCCTACAGTCTTTTTCTTGAGAAAAAACGAAGTTTTTTGGAAAAACTAGAGCAAAGTTGGTTCGTGAAGCTGCATCCTAGATTTCAAAAGAATTAAGAGTAGTGTGCAATTTATGAACTATCAATTTAAAACAATGATTTTGCAGCTAGCCTTTCGTTTTGTAAGGGGACTCCAAATTCTAAACACAGGTTATACTACCCAGGAAAGTATTTTTTCGAAAACGTTTAGCCCGATCTCTATCATAGCAATATTTGCTTTGTTCTCATCTTTAATTTGAACATGCTGAGTTCTTTCCATTTGCTTTAGCTTACACTCTGAAGTGCATGTGTATTTTCCAAGGATATCATATACAACAACAACAGAAATTGGTAGCGACCTGTAACAGGCTTCTAACCTACACTGCAGTATATTTGCTATGTTATGTTATATGATCAAGGCAGTTTTCTCCAGTTCTCAGCTATCTCTGCCACTGTCTAGATCAGATGATTGCATTGCAAAATGCTGTCTTGCCAATATAAGCCAATGACTTCATTGTTGTATGGACTGGTGCTGTTTGGTGTCAAACACTCAATGGTCAATATATATATATTGTTTTATGTCTTGTACTTTCAGTGAGCCAGTGATAGTCATTAGTGAGGAGCACTGTTCACACAAAGTCATTATGAAAGACATGTGCTGTGACTGTGGAGCAGACTTGAGAATGTATGCAATATTTCTTACTCATTTTACATTTGTATTCTAGCTTTTCTTTTTGTATAAATAAATTGTTATAATTGTATTAAGTATAGTTTTTATAAGTAGTAGGCTTTAATTAGCTTATACATTAGCTATTCACTTACTTATGTACTCCTGCCTACTGTAAATAATTGAATTATTATTATTTTTATGTTTGTGATTTATTTCATTTCACTTAAGAAACCTCTTTAATTACCATTCTATTTAGCTTCTTAGAAAAGGAACAGTTTATGAATAGTTATGATTTTTGTGAGTTTGGAGAAGTGAAAAGAGTCTGCATGTTCAAGTGGGGAACAGCCCAATGATGTAAAGCCCTCCTTATTGTCATGTATTCACACTAGTCTTGCTAAGGGGAACACACTTGCTATAATTTACAATAGCAATGTACTGGTCTGTACCTCTGATTCATTATCAAGCTCATCATTTACCTACACTTTAGTTACACTTGCCTACTTACTAATTTATTTAATGTCATGCCATGCTTGATATATAGGAATACAAAGATTCCTGGACAGTTGACAGAGCCTGTGGCAGCAGAAGTACCTATGGTTCATAATATACCTGAGCTAAAAGTTAGTCTTGAGGTAACATCTTTTACTGGTTATTTCCATTTGCCAGAAGTTCAGCTTTGGTCTTTATTCCAATGCCCACAATGGGTTACAAAGATATATTCATACTTCTGCTGTTACAGAAGATAGGAACTTATATAGGTAAAGTTTTCTTTTTGCATGATTTGCAAGTCATCCTCCATGATCAAGCCATTTATTGACATTTATTAAGGAAGTCTTGTATTTGTGAGTTTTATCCTATTTTCTATTGTGTAGTATGAAAATTTGAGATATTTTATCTAATTCTGGCTGCAATTTGATGAATACACAGCCATTTCACTGCAGGAGGCAGAAAGAATTGCACGGTATGATGAACTCCAGCTTCTCAGATCAAGAAAATTGGCTTTGGTTGTTGATTTAGATCAGACATTAATTCACACAACACATGAAGATGTGCCAAGAGATCTCCCAGTAAGACTAACCATAGTATATCCATTCTGTTTGTAAGAGATTTAATTTGTATTCAGAAGAGTATTTTTAGCCATGATGCTTCCCATATAAGCTGGAGGGAATCTTTCAAATTAAAGCCATTATCAAGTAGAAAACATGTGTGAACTTCTTAAGAAAATATGCAGAGCTTTTTGTTTTATTGAATGGTAAATCCCATGCAAAAGCTTCTCATCTAATAGACAACATTCATAGGCAACTGAACTTGAAGTACCATTTTAGCTGCAGCCACACCTTACGTATTTTAAAAAATACATGTGCAATTTCTCTTTTATTATAATTATATATGTGCTTATGTATTATTATTATTTTTGTTTTATGCACATTTCTGTTAGTTTTCTTCTTTTACTTTATTATATTAAGTACAGTGTATTCAGAGGTGCAGCTACTGGGGGGAGGGGTTAGAGGTGTCACATACCCCAAATGTTTCCAAATAGTAAGAAAATTCAGGCATTTATCTGGAACTTCAGTATGCAGGTGCTGAATTTATCACATACGAAGGAGTCTGTTCACTGCTAAATGTAAAATTAGTAGCAATAAGTAAACTTTTTATGCAGAAAACTGCAGACAAGTCTCTTCCATGAATATTTTCATGGCATTGTGTTGGTGTTTTGCCGAAAGTTTGTTTGGGGAATTTGGGCAAACGTTATTGACACCCCCAATGTTTGAAATATCCAACACCCATTGGTGTATTATTGTAATTGTGAAATTTAGTGTTATGATGTAACTTGAAAATGTTTTTACGTGACTATATTTGCAGGCAGTTAATAGTATGCCTTTAGTATGAGCCAATTAGTGCTAATCAATGAAGCAAAATGGTATATGCAGCCTTGCCATCCACCTCTATGCCACTGTAGTTTACATTTTTATAATGCAATTAATCAATTGTCAAATCATCTGTATTGTTTTGTAAGATTTCGTGCAAATTCTTCAATGAACAGTGATTTGAAGAGTACACCTCTCTATATCAAGAGTCACCAACCCCATGCCTGTGAGCTCCATTTCACCCACAGCAAATGCATGAGTCCCCCCATAAGTCACTTCTAAAGCTTAATGGTAGACCCTGCAACTTTGTTATTTCAGAAGTGTGTTGTCAAAGTGGCTCTTTGCATTACTCAATACCTTTGAAGTAGCTCTCAGTTTCATAGAGGTTGATGCTTTCTCTCTAGATACATCAGTTGTAGTTTCCCAGAAAATTTTTGATCTATTGAGTACTGCATATGATCAGTTATTGAGTAGTACATACCAGGCCCGTTCTTACAGTGGGGTATGTGGGTGTCACACCCCTCCAAGATAAACATTTAGTTGGCAAATAACCAAAATTGGCCAATTCTGTTGACAGATTGCTTTTCCTCTTTGTATTCCAGGAGCACAAAATAAGAACTATGTTCTGCCGCATATGAGGTAGCTCGTAAGCTTGCTAACTTTATAGAATCATACAATTTGCTTAGAGATACTTAAAAAATTACTCAGATACTCTTCAATCATGGGGGCCACACCAATTTTTGCTGGCAAGCTGTTGATACTACACCTCTCCTCCACAGAGAATTTCTATGAGCGGCCCTGTTACGTACAATATGGTTAGTATAATTATTAGAACGAAAGTAAAATTATTCCGCAATTTAGTTTCATCATTAATTTGAGTATATATTAAATTGCTGATAAGTGAGCAAGCTCCTCATTGGCAAAATTGTTTGATTTGTGTACTGGTTGAATTTCAGGAAATCTTTCACTATCAACTTCCTGATTATCCATGCGAATATCACACAAAGTTACGACCTGGTGCCAAGAAGTTCCTTCAAACAGTTGCAAAGTTTTATGAATTGCACATTTTCACTATGGGATCTAGGATGTATGCACACACAATTGCCAGGCATTTGGATCCGGACGAGAAGCTTTTTGCACACAGGATCAGATCAAGAGACGAGTGCCTAGATGCCTTTAGCAAATCAAGAGACTTGAAGTATTTACAATCAATACCAATACTTAAAGCTAATTTTGATGCCAAGGAACTCCCTATAGATTTTGCAAACAATTCCTGTCAATGGTGTAGTTTCCATTTTCTGACGTGGCCTTGCTAGCGAGCTAAACCGTGGCGAATGCAAGTCACTATCTGGGCACATACTAGAAACGCAGTGGCACAAATTGCCATTAGTGGCGTTTGTTTCTAAGAATTAATTTTACCGACTGCTTCTTACTTCAGAGCGAGTGATGCACCTCCTTAAAATGATGCCTCTAATTGTCTATTGTCAATTTGTTTTTAAAGGCTTTCAAACCTTTGACTATTTTTGTTTTAGATCATTGTTTCCTTGTGGAGATCACATGGTGTGCATTATTGACGATCGAGAAGATGTATGGGATTTTGCGCCAAACCTAATCACAGTCAAACCCTACCGGTTTTTCAAGGGTACTGGAGACATAAATGATCCTTTTATGAATAAAGGATCTCCCGCCGCTTTGAGCACTAAAGATGAAGCAGATGAATCAAGGGAAGACAAAACACTGAATAGTGATGAATCTCCTTCGTGTCAGAGCAGAACCAAAGACTGTGCATCGACAAGTGAAAAGAAAAACAACTGTGTATACGTTGAAGAGGGTAACACCATGCTTTCTGATGGTGACTATAAAAGTGATAAGAACGAGCGTGAAAATTCGGTCGATGAGAAGAAGGATGTTGCAGATTCAGTTGAGAGTGAAATTCAGGAGAGAACCAAAGAAGAAGGCCAGACAAATGGTAGGTGCCAGATTTGTCGAACATCCTTCTGCCAGGTCTAATTCAAAGGTAACTTTTTCAAGTCTTAATTTTGGGGGCCTCATAGAGTTGCCATTATATAAATGGGGCGACTGAAATTTATTTGAGACATGTAATCTTGAGTACCAAATAATCATCCCCGATCCCCGGTTGTTAGTTTTCGAATTTTTTTCCAACGGACGAAACACTGGACTGGCTTTCTAAAAGAGGATCAAGCATGGAACTGGAAAAGAATGCGCTTGCAGAATATGCTGCTAGTGTTTGTATTCAGTAGATATTTCTCAATTTTTGTTTTAAATAGTTGGTTTCAATTAGTATGTCTTAATTGGTATTGTAAGTACCAACGTTAAATATGCATCAAATGAAAATGATACTAGATAAGATATCAGTGATAATTTTCTATATTAATCCATTGCGATACAGCAGTGTGTGTTTTTTCTGATGGCATTTTATTCTGTTCTTCAGGCGCTGATCACCCTCCTGATTTGGATGATTATCTTTTCTACCTCGAAGAAATCCTTGAACGAATTCACTCGTCTTTTTATTCAACTATAGATGCTATCAAATCCAAAGGTGGCCTTTCGCGTCAAGATCCTGAGATAACTAGATTTTGTACTCCGGGAACAGTGAGTCCGGATACCCGGACTATCATTCCATCCCTGAGGCAGGAGGTCCTCAGTGGTACCAATATTGTCTTTACAGGAGTCGTTCCAACAAACGTACCATTAAAGAACAGCACAATTTATCGAACTGCCGTCAGTCTCGGAGCGAACGTAACCGACAGTATTGTTAGCAATCCTAGTAGTAGCATCGAAGAACCGTTTTGTACCACTCATCTTGTTGCTGCTAGACTTGGAACAGAAAAAGCTTATCGTGCCAGTAGACTTCGAGATGTAAAACTCGTTGCTGTAGACTGGCTGTGGTGCTGTGCACAACGGTGGGAATGGGTGGATGAGAGACTATTTCCAGTGACGAATGGGTCACAAGACAATAGAATGGGTACCCCTGACATACCAAGGAAGGGGACACCGACTCTAGGAGAGAAGCGTAGAAGCAAGGGAACTAATGGGAACGGGATGTCTGCAAAAGAAGGCAGTTTGGTGCGTACATCCGGTGATGTTTTAGATTCAATACTTCCCATATCATTCAATAAAGACGAACTTGATAAGATGGACAGGGAGGTTGAAGAATACATGCTGAGTAGTGAAGATAGAGATGAAGATGAAGAAGATGACGATGATGATGAAGATGGGGAAGAACAAGATATGCTAGGTAGTGTATCCGGATCAAGTGGACGTAGTAGTGCGAGCTCCAGCTCAAGCTCGTCATCTTTGTCTGTATCCAGCAGAAACTCCAGCAACCCGTCTCCTTTAGAGTCAATTAGGAAGAGAAGGAAGCAATTGAATGATCAACTAGAAATTGTTAGGAAAAAGAAGCGAGAGATATTTGCTGGAGATCGTGACAGTCCGGTAAACAACTGGAGCAGCAGTAGCTCCAGCAGTGAGAATGGCGATTCTAGTGAGGATGATGATCTTCAGTTTGGAGAATTGTTAGAGAAGCAAATAGAGGAAAATTGAGATTCAATGCATTCGCCGAGTTGCACAACGTACATCGCATGCGACCGCGTCGAAAAACCACAGTCCCACTTTTATCCTGTTGGTCTATGGTTTCAGCAATACATGTTAAAGTCGGGTTCTTCATGCACTGATTATCACTCAAATACAGGATATGTCTTTCGAGCTGTTCAGTCGATTTGAGAGAGTTGTAAATGCCCATGTACAGAAGGGAGCGTTGTTGTTCGGGAGTTGATCTTTTCTCTGGTTGGATCAGAATTATTTTGGAGAAATCTAAAGGAAAGTGTCACAAAGAAGCATCAGTTTCTACCGTCATGTGTTTCATCGAAGTCAGTTTGATTCGAGTGTATCTATTCCCGTATTTACTTACACTGTCAACCAGAAAACACCTATGAGCTGTAGAGGAGTGAAGCAGATTGTGGCCAAATGAAGTATCTATGACAGGCTGCTCACAAATGATATAAATTGTTGATTTCTGTGTCGAAGAAAAAGCTAACTATGGAGTTTTTGTCAAATTTCAAAAGCATCTTCGATGCGTCTTTTGAGATAATCATGTTCGTATGCTTGTTATCACAAGAAAAACCACTGGAAAATTGTTCTTTCACATAACAGTTCAAAAATTAATGTTGAGATTCCGTTTCGTCTATTGAAGAGTTATGTAGCAACCAGAGATATGCTTTCTTCGCTACATAGTAAGCGAGTCTGCTTAAATCTCAACAAATAGCTTCACTTATCATGGCCCATGTTTAAAAATGTTAAGCCCCTTGAAGTGCTGTGCTAGCTTCCTTCTAATGTCAATGCCAGCCCTAATGCTGACAAAATTAGACTAAAGCAAGGTCTAGAATATGTTCATTGGTAATTTCCGATTTATGTTTACTTGTTTCATTTCATTTTGATTTCTTTATGCCGGGTAAAGTATATAAATGACTAATTTACGTGCTGCCCTGTTTAAAAAAGAAAAAGAGCCTAGAATCTAAATACAAGACCGTTCTGAAATAATTATATCCGCTTATATAATTATCAGGGTTCTCGGGAGTTTGGAAACCTGGAAAACCCTTGAAATGTCTGAGAATTTTGTTAGAGATCATAGAAAACTTGGAATAGTCAGGGAATTTTTTTCTGTCCAAAGAACTCTTCGAACTCTCATTCTTGTCACTCCTTCATTGTCGATGTGTATACCGAATCATTTCCTTGGCTTTTTGAAAACTGCTGGGAAACATGTGAAAAGTCAGATTTTTAAAAATTTGGCCTGGAGAATCAGGGAATTTTTCCGAAAACCGTCCTGAGAACCCTGACAATTGTGTGGCTGTGTGTGTGTGTGTGTGTGTGTGTGTGTGTGTGTGTGTGTGTGTGTGTGTGTGTGTGTGTGTGTGTGTGTGTGTGTGTGTGTGTGTGTGTGTGTGTGTGTGTGTGTGTGTATTGTTTGTAACAGTAGGTCTGTATTATTTTCATTCGGTCTCATGCAAAAGAATTTTCGGGTGCAAGTCACCTGGAAAGTTGTCCCAGTTCCATGGTTTGTGACCATAGCATAGTACACCCCTCCTCTATGTATCAGGAGTTTCTCATAGTAACTAGTTTCTTACTATTAGCCTACCCCAGGTCATATCGTTGATAATATTGTTGAGATAGTATTGTGATTCCGTTTACTATTCGTGATACACTGTGTTTTTGTTTCGTTTGCGTGGTTGACTCCTTTGACAAGCTCGCAAAAACCACACCGACGACGTGTTCGGGTTAATTGACAGATTCAATTTATCATTCCATCTATGTTTTGTAGTCTGGTTGTATAAAAAAAAGCAGAAGGAGTTCGTGTTCGTGCTCGTGTTTGTGCTCGTGCTCAAACTCTGATACTTCTTAGAACTTAAGCGAGCAATCCATGCTTGCCATTTGCGATTGGTGCATTTGCGGGGTGAACAGAGAACGAAGCGTTAGGCAAATAACCGTTTGCTACTTAACTGATCTAAATCTAATGTTTTGAAGAAATATATTCAACTGTTCATCACCAGTAGTCCACCATGCATGTCTGAAAGTTATGAGCCAGCAGACCTCTGAAGTTTACTTTTTGTGACCATTTTCATTTGTTAGGCGTTGTCTAAGAGAGGTGCCATGGTTGATGGCAAGTAGGGGAATTTTAAAGTTTTGTTTCACCAAATAGCTGGGGAATGCATGTCCAGGAGTTTGATTTTCAACCGATACCTTTGCATTTTAAAACAATAATTTCAAGAAAGTGAATATATGCAAGCTAGTGTTCAATCGAAAGGTTTGAAAGAAACTATTTAGCAGAAAAGCCAGTATCTAAATGCAGAATCTTATCTAGCAAAACTTGAGTGAAGTGAAATAGCTTCGATGATACAAATACCTACAAGGAAAGAATTAACGAACTTAGAAGTTTCTGTGCTATCTGTCAGTTTCTGAAACCCCTTTTTGCACCACAGAATTAACAAGCTTCTACTACAGTATGTTTCGTGCTTTGTTTTCGTTTTCGTTTTTTCTTAAGAAACTTTTACTACTAGGCCTTGAGCCAGGTTTCTTGTAAAATAAAAAAAATCTATTTTTCAAAGCTGCAATGCATGTTGTCGTTACTACGAAATCGTTGTTGATGTCCTGTTCACTTTTAGTGGAAGTAAATATCGCCAAATAATTTAATCTTTCTGTCTTCTTGTTTCTACTAAGTCATGTTTCGCTTCGTGTGGTTAAAAGGCTCTACAAAGTTTGTGTATCAGTTGCTTTAATCAAAAATTGAAAAGAGTAACTGTCGGCATTATAGTTTCTAGACCTATTCTTGAATATGTGGGGAGGACTGTAATCTTTTTACAAGAACCAGTAAAACTGAAGTTCAGGCTGGCTGTCCTTAGTTCTTCCAACATTTTGAGGCTGAAATGCTCTTAATTGATTCTTAAATTAGTGGGGTGTAGGCAATTTAGACATTAGACAATTTACAAGAGAACATTGGATGTTTCGCCAAGGGCAACCAATTCAAGAAAATCAAAGAGGAGAAGTGATAAAGCAGTCATTTCTCCTCAGTCTAACAAGTAAATAACAGTTCATGCCTATATGAGAAAACGTATGCGTCCTTGCCCAAACATACATTTTACGATAGTGCATTTTACGACAGTGCTTCAGTCTCAACTTCTTCTTGATTTGTTCTTAATTTCCCATTAATTTTGAGGCTCGTGTTCCTTTAAAATTGTTCTTATATGCAAAAGAATATATATCTCCTCCTAGCCCAGTGGCTGCTCGGTACTTGTATACTAAAATAAAATCAAAGAATTCAAAGTAAGAATGAGTTCAACAGTACTTAGGAGGATTTTCAAAGTTTTACTCTGGGCCCCCTATCGCTAGATACAAAGATCCGTACATTTATGTTTCATTTGCGTTTTCCTCCTTAGTTTTGTTGTAGCTTTATTGCTTAAACTGTGGTGGGACTTGATAACAGTCTGCATGTTGTAAGGGGGTGATGGCAGTTGCAGGTCTCTAGAGCCCCCCTATGGCCTCGCTTGACGCGCCGAACATGATTGGTTGTTGTTGCACAATATGCTCACATTCTGTTGTTGTTCAATGCTTCCCATTGTTTCAATGGCGTTGTATTGCTGACGATCAGTAGCGTAGCAGGAAACGTAAAGGACACGTTTAAATGACGAAATAAGATCATACAAATCCAAAGCTGCTAACAAGTTTACCTTCTGGTGTGTAGATTAAAGTATTCAATATACAATTCTTGTCCCTATGCATGGAGACAGCATTAACTCAATAATGTTAAAGCTAGGCCTCTACCACTACAATTATCGGCCTATTTGTTAAACTGTGAATATTCTCGTTACTTGTATAGTGTGATATTTTATGTATATACGTATCTTTGAATATATACATTGGAAAAAGGAATATCCCTGACTTTTTGAGCAAGCCGTGCCGCTGTCCAACACCAAGGTACAGACTTTAGTTGAAAAACACCTAGATATTGATTATTTTATGTGAGAATAAGTTAGGATAGGTATGAAGATTGGGCGGATGGCATGGTGCATATAAACATTTTCGCATGAATCTGTCTATGTAGATGACGACGAGCAATTACACGAAAAGTACGAAAATTTGCTTTGCCTTATACTATATATTTGATGCAAAAATCAAACCTTGATGATCGTAGATACGTATCCTTGAGTATCATAGATGCCAGACCATTGTCATGGTTCTTTAAATGAACTGATGTTGAATTTCGTCATTGTACTTCATCATTCTTGTAGATAATGTTTTCATTCAAATTGATAGTCCAAAATTGCAAAGTTACTCTTATTTAGAAGTTTGATTTCTAATTTTCTCTACATCATTTCATACAGAGAAACACAACTTGTGGACTTCAGTCATGCCTTTGACTGAAAGACAACAGATGGCACTCCTGCTGGAGATGACTGCCAAGGAATATCAAGAGCAAAACAGTAAACAAGAAAAAACAACAAAAACTGCTGAGAAGTCTAGTGCAAAGAAGTCACAATCAAGGGGAGATTCAGACAAGATAAACAAGAGAAACAAAAGGGGTGAAACCCAATTACACTTAGCAGCTATCAAAGGGGACATAGATAGTATCAAAGGCCTCATAAAGAAAGGAGCTGATGTTAACATAACAGATTATGCAGGTACAAATGAATTATGCAGCTGTTTTAGGGCATATTTCTCCAACTCTCTTATCTAGGTTATATCATGAGTTTTTTAAAGCTTATTGGATAGCACCAACTTTATATTTATTCTGATTTGCATTTAACCTTTCTAATAGATTTGTTGTTTTGAGAACATTTATTTACATTTACTTTACTTTAGATTGAATGGAGATGTGATTTTTTTAATGTCCTAGATTTTTTGAATGTCCTAGTTTTTTTTTAATGTTCTATGATTATATACACTTTGTCTTTGCAAACGTGCATCTCACTATAAAAAGAAAATATATAATTCAAGATTTTGCCATTTCATCATGTAAACATGAAATTAAAAGAAGAAAGATAAGAGCTAAGGCTACTCATACATAAGATGGTATTAAAGTTCCAATAGTTTGGGGCTGGTCCTTGGTAATAGTAATATTTTTTCAAATCTGATATATTTAATTTAATTCTACAAATACAAATCTCCCACGAAAGTATTTTGTACTTGCCTGAGTGACAATGCCTATCAATTAATTGTAAAGTCAATAATACACTATCTATAGTTATAAAAATTAACTGATTGAGCTGCAGATAGATACTGTAACTTTGGGACCTATCAAAAGTATAAACATGAAACAGAAGAAGTAAAAATGCTTATCTTGGAAGGCTTAGGTAGCTAGAAATTTGCAGTTGTCATCCTAGTTGAATGTGTTATTAGAAAATTTGTGTTCATTTACTATAGGGATCTATAAGATGTTATTTGATGTTTTGAAGGAGAATTTGTTGTGTTCACATATCTACTTTTGCTTTTATTTGGTGCTAACTTATGCTTAAGGTTGGACACCATTGCATGAAGCATGCAACAGAGGACACTATAAAATTGTTAGGGTGCTTCTGAAAGCTGGTGCTGATGTTCATGCCAAAGGACTTGAAGATGACACTCCATTGCATGATGCTGCATCAAATGGCCATTTAAAGGTTAGGAAAACAAGTAGAAGTTTTGTCGGAAATGTTGATTTGTTGTGTGCAGCATTAAAACCTTTAGAGATCAATCTGGTCTTTTATATGTTTTTGAAGGACTTGATTCAGGAATTTAGATTTGATAAAGGAAGAAGTTCACTTGCAGAATTCACTTATAGAATTCCCTTTAACCATTTATTATGTTGGTTTGTGTTTCATTTTCTAATTGATTAATTTGTGGTTAAAGGGATAATTTTTTGTGATCAATCGAAGCTACCCATGGCTAAGTATTTCATGAAAATTCATTTTACCTTAAACAACAGCTATTGGTAGTTTTTGTCAGATTTTTGATTTGACTGGTTTTCAAAAATCTCTGTACTTGATTCTCTGATATAGTGAGTGCCTTAGGAGTGAGCTGAGAGTTTTATTTTGTCATATGATTTTGCTATACTTTCAAGAAAATTATTCCATTATGGGCAAAGAACATGAATTTATTAGTTTGTTTTTTATTCCCGACCTTTTTTCCCCTTGACATTTTTTCCGTTGGCGTGCCCCCATATGGGTTTCGCAATAACTACAACGGAATTCAAATGCCCCTCCCTCCCTCCCTCCCTCCCCTTTTGGGGCGTTGCGTAAAGGGTGAATGACCCCTTATATGTGTAGGCCGCAGGGTTTATATGGCATAGCATACTCCCTGCGGTATCGTTTATGTACTTTGTGTTTTTTATTTCTTGTACTGTAAGATTTAGACGTATATATATATAAAAACAAAAAAAAAAAATTTATTAGTTGATGAAGAAATTTCGTATATTACTTCATGTTTTTAGCAAAAGATTCTTTTTTCCTCCATCTCAGATTGTCAAAATCCTTTTAAAATATGGTGCAGATCCACATAGAAAGAATGAAGATTTGGATAATCCAATAGATGTCTCATCAACAGATGAAATAACTGAATATCTTGAAGAATATGTTTCGCTCACAAAATTTGAAAGAGGTAATTGTATTTTCTTGTATGTAAGTAGCCTGGGATTAGTGCTAACTGGGTTGAAATACCTTGTTCACCCTTCTTGGTGGTGTATATTGTGTGCTAGAATGAAGATATACCTAGTTGTAGGTGTATCATACCATTTGGGGGTGCAACACACTCAATATTCTACCTTAAGTTCATAGATCACTATTCTATGGGGCTAAAACAGTATGTGGTTCCATAATACAGCTTCAGAAAGACAGACGAGATCGAACTCTCACAAGATTTGTTTATCTAGGTCTACCAACATACACTTATGACAGATGTTAAAATTTTGTGCGCTAACTGTAAAGAAGAGAGCTTCCAGTTCATAAAGAACACTGCCTAGTACTATGAATGGCGTGGCTTTGAAATCTTTCTTTCTGCACTTCATACACAAAAGGTGCTCAACCCATCCCTGGATGTATCAATGAACTTTGTACAGAGAACAGACCCGTTGAAAGTTTTATGCTGTAATATATATATCCAGTCATGCTAGCATTGAATTGTTTTATTTCCTTTTAGAAACATTCACATTTTCTGAAGATTCTTTAAGTGAGCTGTCGTCAGATGATGATATGTCAAGTTTGAAGAGCTCAGAACTCGAAAATACCTCAAAAACGTCGGAGCGCTGTAGGAGTGAGCGTGATAATAATGACAATGACATTAATGATGAAGAAAACGATGATAGTAGTTCATTTCTTTCGCGTAAACGAAGGAAGGCTTCCTCGCGTTCGGCTGCGTCGCAGAAGAGGATAATTTCTGATGAAGATGACAACGATGACAGTGATGATGATGATCTTGAACTTTCTAGAATTTCTGAGATGGTTAAGCGCAAAAGACTAGCAAAAGCCGAAAAGTCAGAGAGGAGAAAAGTTTTGTTGTCTAGTCATGAGGAAGAACTTGAAGATGAGCCAGGCAAAGAAGCTAAGAGGGCACCGCCTGAAACTCAGAGTGGTAAGACCTCTTCAGAGAACCTGGACAAAAATGTTGTGAGTATGAAAGAGGTATCAAGTGATAGAGCCTCTCGACCGCAGAAGCGTAAAAGGAAGACATCACAAAGAGGCTATGAAGCAGAAAGCCCGATTAAGAAAAGAGCTAAACAGGGAAGCAATGTAGATATTCAAAAATCTCATAGGAAATACAAAAAGGAGATTCAAAATGAACAGGAAACTTTCACACACAGAAAGAGCAGAGAAACTGCTTCTCGTGAAGATTCGGCGGATAAGAGGGACAGTACATCGGAAGCTAATCCAGGCGCAGCTGACTCTGTCTCGTACGGAGGAGATGACGGGTGCTTTTATGAAAGCAGCCCACGTGATCGGGAAAGGCTTGATTCATGTGATAAAAATCCTTATATAAGTGATATTTCAGATGCCGAAGCGGATGATGGGAATGACGAGAGGAAACGGAGTAATGTAACAAGTGACATGTTTCGTGCAAATATATTCACAAATGCGTTTGATAAATTTGCTGCGCAAGGTCCTTTGCAGGATGCAGACCACGTTTTGAAAGTGGGAACAGTAGAGATGGAGGGTAGGGTTGATCAGAAGGACAGTTTGTTAGCTAATGCAATAGTTGTCGATGATGCTACGGAATGTAGCGTGTTACATAAGAGATTTGAAGAGGGCGAAAATGACATGACTCGTAAAGTGGATGCGGAGAAAATTATACAGGAAGAATACAAGAGCACTTTGACAAATGATTCTAAACATGATGGCACAAAGCTTGGTAAAAAAAATATAAAAGATAAAAATTCAGATAGCATAGAGGTTATTATTAAGAGACGGAAGAAAAAGAAGTCAGAAAGTTCTTGGGAAGATTGCTTGTCACGTGAATCAGCAAATAAACAAACAGTTTTAGAAGGAAAGAAACATAGTGGCTCGTTAGATGCTTTGAAAGAAGCTTCTCAATTAGATTTGGTGAGGAGAAAAGAGGCAAGTTTACTGCCTGTTGTAAAGAGACTAAAAGAGACAGAATGGACTGGAGAAAAGCCTATCAAATCATCGGATTTATGTGAAAGAAAATTAGACGTTGATGCAAGTTTTGGGAGGCATGATATTGAACTGGAAGACGGGAGTCCAAAAATTCTAAAGAAAATGAAGAAGAAGAAATCTAAGCGGTGTGATCTTGAGGTTGGCGAAAAAATTGCTAAAACAGTAAAAGAGGAGGAGAGCATTGACGAATCACAGTCCTTAAAGTCGCGCTGTTACTCTGATGAAAGCGTTGCGAATGGTGGACTAACTGTCTGTTTAAAGAATGAACAACCGGAAAGTAAAAAGGAAGAGTACTGTAAGACAGGCTCAAGCCCCGTTACATCAAAATCAAAGCCGATTAAAGAGAAAAGCTCTGTTACAGGTTTAAAACAAATATCGCGTAATGTTGGTGATGAGAAGAGAGAAAGCTGGCACAAATCGCTACGAGTAGACAGTTCAAAGAGTGAATCTAACTCATGTTCAACTTCGAGGAGAAGTGAGGAACCTGGGAGTGGTATCAATGAGATAGCGCGAAGTGTAAGTGACAAGGAGAAGACAAAGGAATCAAGAAAAGAGAGAGGATCTGAAAGCATTAATAAAGATCTATCTAATAGTCAAAAGGTGCATTCTAAAAAGGTAAAATTGGGATCAGACTCAATGAAAAAGAGCAGGAAGGAGCAAACCAGTAAAGCTGAAGCGTTGAGTAAAAGTACAGAAAAAGTCAAAGAGACAGATAGGGATTCGAAAGGTTTTGGTGGCGATGGGACAAAGCTCATGGAATCGATTGGAAAGTTACGTGAAAAAGTTAGTAAGTCTCAGCAAGAAATTAAGAATTTGACTAGAGGACTCAAAGAAGATAAAATAGATTTGAAGAGGGATAATGATCAGCAGAACAAAGACTTTGAAAGAAAAGGAGCGAAGGAACATAAAAAAGTGGTGAACAAAGATGGAAAGGAGAGCAAAGTGAATTCCAGTCGGGAGAAAGAATCAAAACAAATCGACGGTGCAGCTAAGGTTTCACCTATAAAAGATGCTAATGATGGTAAAAGTACCGTTAAAAAAGAGCATAGGACACCAGTGAAAAGCAAGGAAGTCGACTTGAAAATTTGGGATTTTGGCTTGCCTTCCCCTGTAAAGATGCAGAGACTGTCAAAACCAAAGGAGCACAAGAAAGTTCATTCAAAAGATGGTAAGCCAAAGAAGGCAGTCAAGCCAATGGAGCCGAAAGAAAATCTTCAAAAAGAAAAGAAATTGGATTCGCAAGACAGCCAGATGACGGTAACTTCAGAGATGAAATCAGTAAGTATGCAATCAGTTGAACCTGTGTCAAAAAGAGCCTTCGAAGAGCCTACGACTTTGCCTATCGTACAGGATGATAATGTCCTTGAACATGTTGAAAATGAAGAGAACAGAGGCGTTTCTATTGATGACAGCCCGGTTAAAGATAAGGACTGTTCTAGAGTAGATGACAATGTATCTGAAAAACCTATTGAATCCAAAGGAGATCCGTCATTTCAACTCGAGCCTTTAGGGAAGGTTGCTTTTGAAGCAAGTGATGCAACTTCAATGGATTCTCCGCAGACATCACAAAAGACGTTTGAGACAACTTCTGAAGATATTGATGCAACATGCAATGCCCCAAAAACTAGTGAAATATTTTCGGAAGCAGACCCGACTGAGACTCAGAGCATTGAGAAGGAGACCATTGAAAGCATTGCAGATAATCGAAATGAAAAGCTTGAAGAAGTGGCTGATGAAGAAAAGCCTATTGTTGTGCAAGATGAGAATGCAAATGACGATGGTGGTGATGTGGACGCCAAGGAGAAGAGCATCACAGAAGAAGAACCTAAGAATGAAGATCATGGAAGTCCATTACTTCTTGATAAATTGAGTGAACTAGGAGCTGGTAGCGATTTCGAAGATCACCTCGGACCTTTTCATGGCACAAAACTTGAGGAGACGGACATCGACATCAGAGAATTGTCGCATCCTGAAGATACCTTGAAAATGCTCACTCAAGAAATCAACGGACACGAAGCCTCGATGCAGGAAAGCAAGCTCTCAGGGACACACGAGTATCCGGCCGTGAGGATGACCGGGCATGATTTCACTATGTTAAGTGAACAGATAAATGAAAAAATCCAGCGATTGAGTAGTAGAAGTTTTGTGTCCGAGCTATCTGAAGAGGAGAAACATATAGTAAATATTTCTATGGAAATAGCTGAGGATTTAAGCCAGGAAGGAGACGAGCACGTGAGGAATTTAACTCAAGCAGATAGTACAATGAGACAATCTGCTGTGACAGAGGGCGACAGTCACAAGGTATTGCCGGGAAGTATAAGTCGGACTCAAGAGGAATTGGATGAGTCTGGACGACAAGCTTTCCATTCAGAAACCCAGTGTATTCCATCTACACCATCGATAAGTACCACTTGCGTTTCAATGGCTGAGACTGCAACTGAGAATATTGCGGATAGCAAAATAGTGATTGGGAAGGAGGAGAGACCACTATCAGTTGATCCTGGTGTTGTCAAAACAAGCCCCCCTGTTTCTCACCAGGATACGGAGGTTGCAAGACCGTTATTTGCTAGGTCGCGCACCGTAGACTTAGAACCAAGAGGAATCGCGCAGGTTGTTGCAGATATAGACTTGAACTCCATATCCAGTTGTATCCTTAGTAGAGAAAAATCCATGGATACATCAGTCGCAGGTGTCGATACTTACGGAGGCGAAGGAATGATTAACGATGTTTCAAACGACAGTCATACGTCGAAAGAGACGAGATTTTCCGAGGAAAGTAGCCGAGATCGACTTAAAAAGAAGGCCAATTTTATGTCATCACCAACAACCTGGAGAAAAGCGCTGCTCACTGAGTACGGCTACTCAAAGCCGGATCTTCCCCTGCAGTTTAGAAATTTTACTGTAATGAATGGAAATTACCACCAAGCTGAGGCAGAAATCGATAACGAGGTTTGAATTGCAAATTTATTTATTCAACTTGCAGTTAAATTTGATTTTCATAGAGGGTCCAGCCAAATTTCTTGACGAAAATTCAAGGATTGTGAACTAATGTCTTTTCTGAATGGTTGAATGAAGAGTTATCCTCTTTAAGTGTCATGCTGTAGAGCAATTTTCATGCCATAATTTAGGAAATGTTATTGATTGTTTCGTAGGCCTTGTTTGCTTTGTTGATGTCTATTTGGCCACTTTTTTTGAATCCAGTTTATATAAAGATTTATTGAATATTGTGAAATCATGATGTGGTTATTTGTGGTAGAGCCATAGAGCCATTGTATATGCCAGCTATGTATCATATATGGATGAAATCTTTTCGCTTATCATTCTGATATACATGTTTCCAAATATCACTTCATTTGGTCTAGTAATGAAAACGCTGTTATATCTCATCAATTTTATGGTGTTTCTGTATCTTGCATTGTGCAAGCAGACCTACATCCCGGTGGTATAAATTATTAGAATGGCACCAGAATTTGTCCTTGGAATTCTGAATAAAAGTTAAGCATACACTGAATGGTTCTTTTGTTAGAAGATGATGTTCAATTTCACATCTATGTAAATCAATATTGCCAACGTCTCTCTGTCTTTGTGCAAGGTTTAACGCACCTTTGCGCCTACTCGTAGGAAGAAAAAATCAATGACGCAAGAATAGATGAATTAAGGCAGGATCACATTGTGGAAATGGTATGTTTCTTATCAAAAAGAATGATTGTTTTAAAACTTCCGATCTTTCATTTGATTTTAGCCCTTCTACTATTAGGGCTTGAAAATCGAATCAAGATCGGAAGTTTGATTTACAAGTCCATCTGCGACTATTATTGTATTGGCAAGCTTGGTAGAAAAACAACAACAAAAAAGCTACTCTGGTATACGAATACCTTGTTTCCTCTAGTAAATGCTGTGGTATTTATTACAAGACCCTACTTTTGAGTTCGGCGTTTATCAGAGAAAATGCCATATATAGCAAAAGAAAAACATTGTACGATAAAAGGTTATTACTATGTTAATATTATGATTCTAATTATACTAGTATTTTGTTATGATACAGAATGATGAATGATATGTAAAAAGGTTGATCTGAAATGGGGGTATATTATTGTTTAGAAACGATTACATTTGTGTATGGAACAAGAATTAATCCGCGTAGAAAGCAGATACCGAAGAACGTGTGGCAATAAAAAGGCAATAAACGCATGCTCGGCGATAATGTATCAAAGAATGGAACAGTATTCAAAGTTTGTAAGTCCACTTGCAGTATTATCACTGTGTGTATATGACATCAGACTTGTTCTTATGTCCTTCGCAGAGCATGGTCGCGAAATATTTGAGATCTCTGATCATGTTTGCTTACTTTCAACTTGATTAGCCAATCAATATGCAGGATTCTGACCGCAATTGCTGTCCACATCCATAGCTAAATTTAGGCCCATTTTGCACGATGATTGGTCGAGTAGCTTGGGAGAAAATAGATCTGATCAGAGCTCTCAAACATTTGGCGGCTATGCTAGTTCACAGTAGTTTCGCAATGAAAAACTAAATGTTTGTTAGGTCCATAGGGCACATGTTTTATCTTTGCGGCAGATGATGTCTTCGGTTTATTTGTTGTTACTTGACGTCAAGGACTCCATGAACATCGCACTACACTGTTCGCATTCGAAACTAT
Organism: Mastigias papua; assembly: GCA_964019165.1. Classification (NCBI taxonomy): domain Eukaryota; kingdom Metazoa; phylum Cnidaria; class Scyphozoa; order Rhizostomeae; family Mastigiidae; genus Mastigias; species Mastigias papua. The sequence goes on along the minus strand of OZ025272.1, from coordinate 15,370,164 downwards.
TCAGCACATTTCCCAATAATCGGGGGTTTACATTCTTTTATCGTACTGAAAACACTTTTTCGCCTGACACTCTTCAGAGTATGGAACGTCAAATATTGACGGAAAAGTGGGCCGAAATATATAACAAGATGTGGACAAATTCACACAACAAGGTGAATACTACGTCCAATTTAAATGTCAAATTGAGAAGCTGTTAAGAAACTGTCAGACCTAGAACGCTCAGAAAAGATTAAGAGACTTGTAGCCCTACACCTTCCAATAGGTTTCTTATAAAAAGAATCATTATGATTGTTGTATTCATTCTCTGGTTATGTTACTCATTCCTTCAGGCTACAAATCATAATAAAAGGACGCAACCAAACCTCAGCGAAGACCAAATGGAAGAATTAAAGAAGAAATCTATACAGGAAGTTCTCGACAAGTTTGTTAAAAAAGAGGTAACTTAGTTTTCGATAGCTTTAGCTCAAATTCATGGAGAATTTAGCGTTGACTTTGGTCTGCTTTTATTTTGTTGATATACCTTCAATTTTCAACAATCATCGCTTCACACTTTTAATTACAACAGTATTATCCTTGTCGCTGCTTTGTTGCTAATTTTTATATCAAAGGCAGTTATGTTTTAGATATCAGTGGAATTTCTTAACTTGTATTCGTATTCTTATTTCAAAGGAGGAGATGATTAAAAGGCACCAGCAAGAGTTGTCTTCTTGTGAACACCAGATATCATTCGAGAAAACCAGTTGTCTTGGCAAGGAAGAACTTTTACGGAAAAAGTACTTTACAGCACAAAGACTTAGTTCCATAATATTCTCGTGAAACCCCATTGTACATTTGTAATATATAGCATAGATTGCTACCATATTTCAATTGATTTGTGTTTCCTTGCCTCTTGTTACAGCCTACCTCCTATGTGGACCTACTTTAGGCTTTGAACGATTCCCAATTCACTGCCGAGTAATCGGAAGATATTTGGGCTGATTTTTGAGTGAGAAATATTGTAGATGGGGTAGTGGAGGGTACATGCTTGCAACAGCCCATTATTTCCAGATATCATTACACTTTCACAATCTTCTAAGAAATAAAACGTTTGTACCCCCTTCGTAGCCACGTGCCTGCTATAGCAATGAAATGGAATGGCTGCACCCAAGTGTCACTTTTTTGAAATCATTAGGGGTTGGGTGGGGTGGGGTGGGGCGACCGTGCTTTTAACAGTAAAATTGACCAAATGCCATTATACAGTAGTTGCCATTTCGCATATCTGGTTTTTCCTGTTCTGACCTCGATTTGATTATGACGCATGCGTTTGAAACATGGTTTGAAAAACAACGCAGTGCATAGGGAAATCCCAGGCAAATATCACAACAGAGTTCTGTAGCATCATTGCGAAGGAAAGAAAATGAAGGGTTACAGTACAATTGTCCCAGCTTCAAACGAGGACCCGGAAAAGCTGTTTGCCTGTCCTTTTGATCCTGTTCATATTGTAAAAGCATGCTCGTTCAATCAGCATATCTTAAAATGTCTAAAGGTAAGACGCACAAGTTCCGTTCATCTAGGCCAAATGGCTGCAGGAAGCGCACAGCCACCGGAAATCTTTATCATTTTTAGTTTCATATTGTATAATATATCATATAACGTTTCCTATTGCATATATCAAATCATTATCAGATCGTACGATATCAGACATTATGTCATGTATTGTATATCTGAAAATGAAACGACAAATGCATGGGAGTCACGACCAAAACAAACATGACAGTAGAATGCAGTAGATTGTTCAACTTCCCCTCACCACCACCAGAGAATGAAAACTGGCCGAGGGATAACAATAGATCTTGAAGCATATCATCTGTCCAACTGGAAAATTAGACAGATTTTGTTTCTACTTGAAAACTGTCATTACTGTGCATCCTCGTGTTTTTTTAGCGTTTGACCTGGCCAGCAAACAGAAGTGTTTACGACTTCATTGTCTGGACTTCATTTTGACGTATTCAAAGTGTTCATTTGAATAAAGAATTCTACCTTGTCTGTGTAGACCTGATACAGATATTAGAAAAGTCAAATGGACTTATTCTACTTGTGATTATAAGAAAGCCATGTTCCTTTATTATGTTTCTTGTTAAACATTTTTCATATGCCTTTTCACATACATCGAATTTCATAGTGAGTTAATTTCTTGAAAGGTTTTGCTTGTCCAAGAAGGAAAAACAGGTATCCTAGTGCCCACGCAAGATATTACAACTATGCTGGAAAGTTTCTTGTCTAGCATGGCAACATATGTCTGTTGGCAACTTTGCTTTGGGTTCTGTTTTACACTTCAGCTTTTGTTCACTGTCAGTGTATATATTGTATAGCATATTAATGTTTCAATTGTACAGCTTTTGGACATTAGATGAGATTTCTTAGCAGCTATTGTCTTTTATCTTTATTTTTATCAGTGCCCTCTTTACTGTTCCCATCAAGCACAATCTTTATCCAATGTGCAAGGCTATTTCATAACTTTTTTCTTTCTTCTTACTCTTCTCTTTTTCCTATATATGCTTTGATATACTCTGCAGCTTTCATATAAATAATGATTGGCAGATGTTGATTAGGTCCACAAGCACATCATTTCTTTTTTAACCAAGCAATTTCTGTAGCATGTAAAGTAACCTGTTGATAAGCTATTCCCATTGTTCATTTATAGAATCATGGAAACCATGGGCTTAAGGTTTGCACTTTTAGTCAGATACATTTTGTCCCAGCAGCAGAGTATCAGCGCCATTTGTTGGAATGCCCAGACAGAGTATGTATTATGTGAACATTCCACCAGTATTTTTCATTTTCTGAGTTTTAGTCTGAATTATGTATTGATGTTTGATTTGTATATATCTAGGTTGTCAGGCCCAAGTTGACTGCTCTAGAAGCCATACATTGTAGCATGCATGTTGTTGTTCAGTTTGTCTATTATAATTGAACTGCCGTGATGGCAAATAGACCATTTGAAACTTTCTGTCCCCTCATCCTATAACTGGCTTGATCTGTACATCACCTCATATCACATAGATTACATAGTGTAATCTCAGCTGGCTTTTATAAATTCATAGCATTTCCATTTTATATATTGATGCCTTCCACTTTGTCATTCTGCAGGGCATGATCCAGCAAGATGTTGACGCAGGTTTGCTCTTAGTCTTCATTCTACTTTACACAGATAGCTTTGTCTTGTTTTACCCCTGTTTAGCCATCATAGCATGACAGGCCAAAAATATATTAACTATGATATTTTATATGTCCTAAAGATCAAGAGAGGTGTTTCTATTGTGGCCAGGCTTCAGTTCATCACTATTGATGATTCTTATCTAAATTGAATATTTTTCCAGTTTAGCCATGCATCAAAGTCATGCTGTTTGATTGATTTTCTATGTAAGGGCTTTTTTGATTATAAATCTCAGTTGCTTATAATTGTTTATATATATTGTGTTATGTCTGCCGACAGGTCCTTCTTGGCATCTAGCTTCACCAGATCTCTCTGTTGTCAGCCCTTCTTTTCATGTTAGCATACCCATCCCCTTTTACTTCATTTATCATTCTGATCCCTTTTACTTCCTTTAGGTCTTCTTCCATCTGTTCTACCCTCTATTACTTCCTTCAACAAGCCATTACCACGGGAAATGTGTCCAATCCATCTCTTTTTAGTTTTAGTTATTCTTTCCAACAGTTCTCTTTTTTCATCTGCCATTATCAACACATCTTCATTTGTTTTCCATTCTACCCAGCTTACCTTTTCCATCCTTCTCCAGACCCACATTTCAAATGCCTCTATCCTTCTAATATCTTCTGTTTTTATTGACCATGTCTCCAATCCATACAAGAGAACACTCCAAACAACAATTTATACACACACACACACACACACACACACACACACACACACACACACACACACACACACACACACACACACACACACACACACACATACACACACACACACATATAAACAAACTAATTCCATGAAGTATATAATTGCATAGAAAGACAAGTATATTTTTTGGTTTATATATATATATATATATATATATATATATATATATATATATATATATATATATATATATATATATATATATATATATATATATATGTATACATTGTATATGTATTGTATATGGGGTTGTTTTTTAACTTCAAACAGCCCAAAGGCAACGGAATCATTCACTTCCACCAGTTGATCATCATCCAGTATGGAATAAGCCTGAATCCACAGAGGATTGGGATGATGGTAGGATAGGCTTTTGTATACATTTTGTGTGTTTCACTCTGTTCATTTTGTGTGTTACAATCTCTTAGAAGTGCTTTAATAGCATTATGTGGATGTCAAGAAAATACTCAGACTTTTTTAGACATTTCATCTATTGTCTTCTTTTGCAATGACTTCCCATGAAGTAGAAAGTGCCAGACACCAGTAGTGCTGTCTTGTTTCCTTTTAGAAGTTTCAACTGAGCAGGAAATAATTTCAGAAGTTGAAGAGGAAAGAGGCATGGCTTTTACAAATGAAGTAGTGGTAGATGATGAGCTTGGAATCAAAGAGCTTCTTCCAGAACATCCACCCAACTGGGAAACGTAAAATATTTTTGGTTCTGTTCATTACTGTGTCAAACTGAAATTAATTTACAGAAGTAAGTTATAATAAAACTGAGCTGTGCTCAGAGTTATGAAACTTATGCAGGAATGACAAAAGGCAAATTTTCAGCTGTAAATAATCTTGAGAATTTTCCATACTGTTTGCAATAATTTTTTGATAGGGTGGTAATGGAGCTATCAAGCTTATTCTCAGTTATGCAGATGCCAGATATTCACCATTTCAAATTTAGACCTTTTATTTTTTCTGATTATTTGGCTTTTTAGTATGACAGCAACTCAAAAAAAGAACTATAGAAGAAAATACAACAAGCAAAAGGAAAAGTTGAAGGAGAGGGGACTGACTGCTGATGATTTTGCAAAGTGAATATGACTTCTATTATTATGCCCCCTGTTTTACAGGGTGAAAATCCAATTGCATTCTCTTAAGTAGTAAAGGAATCATAGGGGCAGTGGGAGCAGCTGCTTCCCATGTCCTATTTCAATAGGGGCAGCATGGGCAGCATGGACAGCATGGGCAGCATTTCCCCTTGAAAAAATGACACTGCTTACTAACGTATTGATAGCAGTATATGTTGTTTGGAACAACCTCAATGCAAATGAAAAGTTAAGTGTAGTAATGTGGATATCAAAATTTTTTGATACGTAACATATGCCCTATTTGAGCAGCTACCCCTTCACTTCAAAGTGCTTCTAGTGCCCCTGTTTCTTACCCCCATCAGACCTTTTTGTTCGGGTTGTTAATGTTCAGTTTACCATGGACTCCATTACATTTAGGTTAACTTGGAACTGTTAAAAATCTCTTTGACTAATTCAAAATTTAACTGATAATATGCAATCAGTCAATTCAGTTTAATTCAGCACTGTTTAATTCTCCTACAGTAAAAGCTCAAATAATAATAATAATAATAATAAGAATATTTTAACCCTGGGATAAAAGCTTCAACAAAATGTAATGCTATTTTCACTGCCTGTCCTGCATTAAAAAGAGGAAGGAATAGATGCCTTTATGTACATTGTCAAACTAAAATAAATATCAGTGATAAGGAAATGAATGCTTACAAAACTACATTTAAACTCCAAGTTGTTTCGTATTAAAAAAGAAATCTAGTTTTTCCATAATTTAACTGTGAATACTTCAAAATATAGCATAGCTAATATAACACCATAACTTATATTATAACAGTTATATGATAGATGAACAGTTATATGATATAGTTATATGAACAGAAATAATTTTCAGCAGAACCTTTAAGTAGGAGCTCTAAGTTGGTTTACTAATGAGTTAAGAGTCCTTTACTTGCCTGATTTCTGGAATCACATAGCTGGATGAATTATCAGTTTAAAAATTCTGCAGCACAAATTGTTCTTGTGATATTGTTGGGACTAAGTACAACATAGATGTTGAGTTATAAATGATCACAGTATATCATTTTCTATAGGCTTAGAAAGGCCCTGGCCTTCCCATCTAATGAAGAACTACAAGTTTTTATCTTTAGAATAACCTGGGCCCTCTTGCCAAAGACATTGAAGATTGTGGGAATGTTTGTATATTATGATATTTATATGGCAATGTTAATAATTTTAGACCAAAAGACCCAAGGCATTGGACAAAAGAGGAAAAGCAGGACAAATTGAGCCTTATGATTAGCCTTTATCCTCCATCAAAAGTTGGAGGTAAGTGTATATATCTGCACATGATCAGTGCAAATTAGTTGCACTGCACATGTGCAAGGTTAGTGTTCTGTTTAAAGTGATTATAACCTAAGTGAATGTTACTGTATCCATTGTTTGCATCATATTTTAACACCAATATCTGTGGGGTTAACACTTGTATTTTGTTATAAAAGTATGAACTGTTTGCAATCCATCCAAGTCCACATTTTGGCAAAGCTTAACTTTGAAAGGGGAATTGCCAGCTACCATTAAAATACTCAATGATAGATTTATGGAGGACAGAGGGGGAGTGACCCCTTCTGTGCCTCCTTCCCCTGAAGGAAATAGCCAGCATTTTAGCATGTAGTAAGCTGATGTTAGGAACTAAAATATATGGATAGTTGGCAAGCCTTTTTCAAACAGTCACCAAACTTCCTGCCCATACCTCTCCCCTTTAAGAATCCACCTATGAAAGTAATGCATTTTTATGCCAAGCCCTGATCAACACTCATTATCTACTGCACGAGTCATATTTTGTATCACTTGAGTTTTCTTGTATATCTGATGTACTAGAAAAACAAGTGAATTATCAAATTTTGATTTGAATGTTCAGTGGCTGTAGATCCAGCTGACTGTGGAGTCAAATGCAGCAAGAAAAGGAGCTGATCATCCTACCTCACAAGAGGAGGGCTTAGGTCTAGTGTCCTTGTGTCATTTCTTCTAGGCACTTGCCAGCTTATGGATTTCGCATATCTGAACCTTATCTTTTCTGTCACCACCGACAGGTGCTTTCATCGACTATAAATCCATCCTCAATCAATACTGTCAGAAGAACAAAATTAATGCACCAAAGTATGAGGAAGCTCAGGGAACCCTGGGTAGTTTTGCAGCAAAGGTCATTGTTAAAGGTGAGACATATGACAGTGATGGGTCGTTTAAAACAAAGAAGAGTGCAGCCCAAAGTGCTGCTGAGGAGGCCTTGATAGCATTGGAGATACCAGATGGTAAGTTTATGCTTAAATTTGTATTTAATCCCTACAACTCAGTAATGGAATAGATTTGTATGGTATTGACTTACCAGCAGTGAGGACATATGCATAAATCTTTAACCATTTAGCATATTATAATTCTTTGCGAAACAGAAGAATAGGCACCAGTCATAGTACCATTGTACACCTTTACTTATAAGGAACCATTTTATAAGGAACCTGCAATAAATTTAGAGAACTTGGACTGCTAAAGAAGAGTTACCTAAGAAACTTTTGAATGTCAGACATCATTATTACTCCAAAAAATCAAGGGTTAGGAAGCTTGAGCTCTATTCTAAACAATATTGCTAGTGGATCATAGGGACTTACATATTGTAGTAGTTTATTGATTGATTGATTGATTGATTGATTGATTGATTGATTGATTGATTGATTGACTAATTGATTTGTTGATTTTGATTAGTTGACTGGTCAACTTTGTAATTGTAGAAGCACTGAATCCAGTGAATCAAGGGTCAAAACTCAGACCAGCAAGAACACCTCATGAAAGGCAAATACTAAGGTCATATCATGAGGCTGGCATGTCGCTCAATACTAGCAGAGTTCAAGCCCCATCAAGGCCAGTACAGCAAAACAACAAGCCACATGATGCACAGAATGGTAATAGCAATGGTGTAAGAGGTACCAGCATGGCAAAAACATTACTAACACCACAAGCCTTTACTAGACCAAGCAACGACATTGCACAGTCAATGAGTGCCCTCTCTGTGCAGCCACAGAATGTGAGTTAACTACCACACTTTTCTTGACCAATAACCATGCTTAGAAGCATCTCGACAAGTGCCCTTGACATGCTTGACACAGGACTTTGACCAGAGCTTGCCCTTGACTATGCTTAACACAGGACTTTGACCAGAGCTGTAGGAAAAAGTAGGTCCAAAGGGTGGAGCTTAGCCCTGAAGGGTGGACTGGGCCTGCACCTTTTGCGGGTATATGAATCAGTCTAATAGAATGAGGTCTTTTAGAATCAGGCTACAGTTGTTTCCCTATTATTGCTAAAACAAATCATTGATCAATTTTTAGTAGTAAAACATGAGTTCTTTTGCAATTTGTTGAAAACAAATGGTGTGGCATCACCAGATTTTCTTTTGGATATACCCTTCAAACCAGGAAGGGCTCCATTTGGAGAAAATTTAGCTCTACAAAATTTGGCTTTGAAATACTAGACTAGAGACCTTGGTAGGATACTTCAAGTAGCATCCAAATGTGACCATCAATCTAAATGAGATGTGAATCTATTTTGAGTTAATATTATTTGATACTTCCTCTCTAGTGTCAATTTTGTGTATTATAGGATGCAGAAAGTGAATGGCATACAGTTGGGACTAGAAGACCTTTGAAGCAAGGTAAACATAGACTTGCATTGCTAATTTTTGTTGATGGTTTGTATGCAGTTTAATCCAGTTGACAAGGATGGAATGTTTTTCAAAGATGCATGGTAATTTTCAAGACCTGATGTATACCATAGGGTCTTTGAATGTATTGAGCTTTGCATCCCATTCTCCCTTTTCTCAAAGAATCTGTTTTCCCTTCAACAATTTGTTATTAGTTTCAAATTATTATGGCAATACCCCCATGTTATGAAGAAATGGAACCTGGAAACTAGTGTCAGTCAATCAACTTATGGGGAACACTGTAAAGAATCACCTGAGTAAGATTTTTCAAGAATTTGTGTCATACAGGTGTTATGGAAATTTAAAAAATGACACAGGATATATACAGCAATCTCATATGAACCTGTCCTGTAATTGATATATTTACCCCTTTTGTGTGGTCTTTGCAGAATTTTTTTGCCAATATTGTAGTTAAAGCTTCTATTTATTCTTAGGTGGACGAGGGAGAGGACGTGGCACAGCTCTTTCATCATTTATATAATCAAGCTCAAAATATCAAAAACTGATTAAAGTAAGCATTGCAGTAAACTTCCCAAAGTATCAATGTGATTGGTAAAAAAGTGAAAACTAAATATTCATTTTACCTCCTCTCCCTGTTGTTGGATGGGAGGATTTTCCATATCTTGGGGTCTCTTTTTACATTGATTTCCAGGTATGTCCAATGTAGATATGGTTAATTTCTCTTTACAGTACTTCTTTGATTATCTGTATCTCGACTAACCGTATCTTGATTATCCGGTCGTGGCCCTGGTGCTAAATGTTATTTTAATTGATGTGTTATATTCTGTGTATGAAAATAAAATGTTATTATTTGCAATTCAAATCAAGTGGATTCTTTGTCTTCTTCAGATGCTACTCAAAAGAGTAGTTTCACCATCAACAATATGTTAAAAGTTTGCAAAGTGGTTTGCAAACAGAGCCACAGTCACCAAAACTTTAAAAAGGGGAATGTTCAACAAGCTTGACAAATAGGATGTGCATTTTAGGAGCTGTTCCTTTCTATACTGAAATATAAGTTTAAGGAATATAATAATAACAATTCTGCTTGTGTATGATATGAACACTTTCTAATTGTCTTAGCCTTTTTCTTGTGCATGGTGTCCAAGGCATAATTTTGATTAACCAGTGTTTTTGGATTATCTGACACCCATTAGAAAATTTGTGTCCTGTAGTGGCCAGATAATCAAGGAAGTACTGTATCGCTCTTTTTGACTTTTTGAAGATAATATGTATACATAAAGGTATAACCTGTACAAAAATGCATATGCCATCCTATGATATTGAGTTTTAGGCATCATTCATTCATCTGGTTGCATTTATGTAAATTATTGGTATTTTTAGAACTGCAAAGGATTTTAGTTTTTACTTTATTATACAGTTATCATACTTCATCATGGCATTTAGGGTAAGAGATGTGATAGGAATGAAAGTTGTTGTCATAAAGCTGTTCATAAGTGATTGTGAAATGGTTGTTATAAAATTTAGGAGAGAGTGCCAAAAAAATTCAATGAAAATGTGTAGGCAAGCATATTGAATGTGCCTGTGAAGGTATCTTAACAGATTACATCAATAACACCATGCTTGGCTGTATTCTTTTCTTGTTACACATCTTTGTGCTTTCAAATTAGAATGAAGCTCCACATTGTAGACTCTAATGTCATGGTTACTTGTATGTTAATTTTTGTCAACTGTAGATTTTACTTTCTATTCAGTTGATATTATGAATAACTTCATGTTAGTTTTTTGCAGTTTGTAGTCTTTATAATATCCTTTAATGAAATTTTTGAGGGTACATAGTTGCCACTGCGATGGTGATAAGGGAGCAAAGACCACCCTTTCTTCCTCTCATGTGATTTATCATTGATATAAAATTTCCTTCTAAGTCTTTTTAAATCTAGCACTTCGGGTTGCAAGATTTCAGTTGTCTGGGTAGTAGCGTGAGAATAATAACTGATCTGAACTTCTCTGAAAGTCAGGACTCAACATTAGTCAATTGCATTGGAAACCGTTTCCCTACCCCTTTTGCATTTTAAACACAATTTTTTGCCATGGTGAAGTGCAGTAATCAGTTTGGTTTCATCATTTTTATATCATAGTTATAAGCATCAATTTATTTACAGCTGTATGTAAGAGAAAAAAGCTAGTTATGGCCAACTAGTCTAAAATAGAAATATAATTTACATTGGAAAATAACAAATATGCAGTAGGTTAATGAAAAAACCAAAATCCTTAAGAAAAAATTTGCACAATCTGCAGTTTATTGGATCACAATTCCATTGATCCTGTTGTGGTAGTTAGCTAATATCAGTTATTTCCAAGAAAATTGTCATTTGCATCTAAATTCCCCCACAGAATGGAGAGAAGATATGCTACTAGGATTATTTTACACAAATATGAATATTCCGTTATGGAAATTAGGCTAATAATGATTGGCTCCTTGAAATAGAAAAGGCCTCAAAAAAGTATTTTTCTACACTCACTGAGATATGTTCAAATGGAACTACAGTTGACATTGGATAACTCAAACTGTCATGGGAAATCAAAATTTGTTCAAGTTTTTAGGCAGTATTTCTATAGGAAAAATAACCATGGGAATTGAACATTTGAGTGAGATAATCAATGTTAAAGTTATTGTGGGCAGTCAAGTTATCAAATACCACCTGTACTACTTTGCATATAAAATTGCTGACTTTCATTCAAAAGTGCACACCTGAAGGTAAGACTGCAAGGCTTTTAGCACAAAAATACATTCATGTGTTAGAATAGAATTCCATCACTGACGCGGTATTTTGGTTGCAGTCAATAAGGTAACTTAGAATACAAACAATGGCACAAAGCATCCTTTGTATTTTGAAAAAGCCATGCTAATCTTCATACTCCTTGGCATTCAGGAAACGACCAGATTTTTTACTGTGTTTCATATGCAGACATGTGACAGGCTGGAAGCTTTGGGTTTACTATGCGCAATAGCATTGACCAGTTGCAGTCGGCAATACTAAACAGACACTCATTCAAAGTTACATCAAGGATCCTGTCATCACACTGGCATACATTCTGCATGCTACCAATCAGATGAGTGTTAAAGTTTGTTCTTATCTCCTTGTACAACAAAGCCATTGCCTGTTTGGTCCAGGTATGTGCCAGCTAGTCTTAGTACTTTGTACATCAGTGTCGAAATTCTCCCTCCGACGGAATATAGGCTTCCCATTTTCAGTGAATGTTTGCAACACTATCTGGTGTGCTCTCATCCATCGCTCAAAATCACGCCGTGTAAAGATGTCAAGAGAGTCCACATGATCTCCAAATTTATCAGCAGTGATAATGTCAATATTCATGTGGTGGAAAACCATGCTCAACAGAATGAAATGATCATCTATATGTCCATCCTCCTTCCTGGCATCAAAAACAAGTATATATAGAAAATTATTTCAAAAACAAACAGCTTATTGGGTACTCAGAGAAGTGCAAGGGCACATGAGCTGAAGCACCCTTATGCCACACCCTAAAGGTTAAGGGCCACACCCAATTACTACAAAATTGGGTGTTCTACTAATAGGCTTCTTGCAAACAGAGAAGGATAGGAAGGATCCAAGCTGAATAATATATATAGAGGGTAAGAAAACTTTACTTCTGCTTATAAATAAAGAGGGGTATTATGTGATCCTACAAGGACCTTACACATAGACATATTTTCACATTTTGAGGGCACTTTTAACATTTGCAAAATTGGACTACATGCCCCAAGTGGTGACCCTGGCTCTAATGTCTCTTGTAGAACTTTTTAGAAAAATGCCACATGATGCATAGAAAGCATTTGCAAAATACAAGCCACGTTTGGAGATAATAAAGCCATATTTAGAGACAATAAAACCCATATTTGCGGATTCACTTGATTGACAAAAAGAATGATAGAGTCACACAGAGAAAGGCTTCATCTTTAGAACACAACAACTACTCACGTGTCATCAACAAAGAATATTCCACATTGCTGCCTATGCAGATAATGGAGCAGTTGAATCATGTGGTAATTTGGGAGATTAGGTGCAGCATCAACTTCCAGTAGTGAAGATAACAATGGACTTGAGCAAAGTGCAAGGACCTGTTTTCCCTTGCCTTTAAAATGTCTAACTACTCTTTTGACCTGTGCAGAAGGTACAAATTCTTAGGAAGACGTCTTATGCACATAAATATTGAATTAAAGTTATAAGATTTCAAAAAAAAATGTAGCTGACAAATGATGTACCATTTAAACCATACATATATATATATATATATATATATATATATATATATATATATATATATATATATATATATATATATATATATATATATATATATATATATATATATATATATATATATATATATATATATATATATATATATATATATATATATATATATATATATATATATATATATATATATATATATATATATATATATACACTCAAATAGCTCCAATCATAAAGAAATTTTTAAAGACATAAATAGACCCTCAAGAAAAAATTCCAACTTTTAAAACGTTTCGGCACAAGCCTTCATCAGTTTTAACATTCCAGGTACATACAGCACATATATAACGATAAAAACAAAGGAACAATATCTAATTAACTTACGACAATAGAACACTTTACACAATGAAACTGGACTTACAATGGATAGCATTTGAAATTGAATGGAAGGGAAATTATATTTAACATAAGAGAAAAGGGTGTTGGAGAAGCTGATACCTACCATCCCAGCGGGGTATAGAGAAAACCATGCGAGAACACAGTGGGTGTGAAGTAACATAAAATGAAAATTTCCTTTTCATTTTATGCTACTTCACACCCACTGTGTTCTCGCATGGTTTTCTCTATACCCCGCTGGGACGGTAGGTATCAGCTTCTCCAACACCCTTTTCTCTTATGTTAAATATAATTTCCCTTCCATTCAATTTCAAATGCTATCCATTGTAAGTCCAGTTTCATTGTGTAAAGTGTTCTATTGTCGTGAGTTAATTAGATATTGTTCCTTTGTTTTTATTGTTATATATGCGCTGTATGTACCTGGAATGTTAAAACTGATGAAGGCTTGTGCCGAAACGTTTTAAAAGTTGGAATTTTTTCTTGAGGGTCTATATATATATATATATATATATATATATATATATATATATATATATATATATATATATATATATATATATATATATATATATATATATATATATATATATATATATATATATATATATATATATATAATCCTGTGCTATTGTTACATATACAGTCTCCAGGCCTCTCCATTTGTGCACTTGTGCACACCTACCTTGGCACACGCCTTGATGAGATGAGTAACTACTCATTGTGTTTCATCACATGCCTCACTTTTGAACGTTACTGAGATCATGCACCACTGCAATAAACAGTGGACATAAATTCCAAGTCTTGAGGTAGAATTTCACCACAAGGTGTCTGATCAGTCACATGCCTGCCAAGGGGCCGGGTTCTCATATACAGGCATATAATTATTGATATTTAATCATCACCAACATTGCTGTGAGATTTACATTGTTCTGGTTCTTATACAATGATACAATTCATACAGAAAAGCAATGATAAAATGTGAAGAATATACCTGAAATGAATTAAAACCTCTGTCTCTGAAATAAGCAGCATTTAGCACATCCAAAGCAATGTCAAATGGTCCATTACTCTCAATGTAATGCTTCAAAGCCTGTACCTTCACTCTTTTATCGTTATCAGGTGTAGAAGTAAACAAAGGCAACTTGGGTCCATGAGAAATGGCATAAGAGTCATTGGCATTAGAAATAGCACTCTCTGCAATACTTTGTAACTTTTCTGCTAAAGTAATCCTTCGTTGCTCAGGCAAAGAAAATGTCTTTAATTGCAATCCACAGCACTTACAAATTCCCCTACAAGATATAGTACATATACACATAACAGCTAGAGTCAAGGTAAAAGATAACTTAAAGTTCCTTCTCAATAACAAGCAAAAGTTCTATATCACATGGAAATCATTTCAGATGTATCCCAGTCCATAAGTTCCAGGTGAATTTTTGTCAAAGTTTAAATTACCATGCAATGTGAAATTTTCACAAGGCTGGAAATCTGCAAGTCCTTACTTTGAAAACTACTCTAAGATGATGATCAGCTCAGGTCCCAACAACTAAAGGCAGTGATTATTGCCAGGGGTATGGTGGCCCACTGGGACTCAGGAAATCTTATGATAGGAACCATAAACCTTCCTATGTAGGCCCCTTGGACTATTCTTTCTAAGATTTTATTATTTGTAACATCAGATTGTACAGAAAACACAAGTGAAGCAGGGTGCCATTCTGCCTCCTTGTCACTCAATTCCAACACACAATAAGTGATGAAAACAACAAACAATCAGGATATATGGTTTCCTTTCTGTTATAGATTTTTCTCAGTTACCCAGGTTGCTGAAAACTTTGGGACATTCATATTTCCTTGTCTAGCATCCTTTAAGCATAAAAATGTGCCATTAAAACTTTGCATAGTGGGCCACTAAAAGCTAGATTTTCTTAACCCATAAAAACTCCCATGACATCCCTGTGTATTGCACTAAAAAAGTTAAGCAACTATAATGTGGTTGGTAAGCGTACCTGAGATTTACAAGAGCAGTTCCAACTTTCCAAGTTCTTTTGTCTCTGTGAAGGTATAAAACATACATAATACAAACAGGACTTTTATTCTTATACATAAGTGAGAAAAGATGTTATAGCTTCCCCTAAATGTGTCCATTTTGCCCACTTTGAGTTGCATGCAGCTGCCATCACACAATTCAAGTTACGTGACTCTGCAGAAATCATGCAACGACAATAATGATATTGTAACAAAGCACTATCAAAAAGAAAGTAAGATTTCACATTAGCAAAATCAAGCAGATATAAAATAACTGCTAGCATAACATTCAAGCTATATCACAAATCACTAACTTACTTGTCAAACCATCGTTTTAAAGACCCAAAGGATTTTGGACCAAGAATATATCCAGTATCTTTAAGGAGATCAAGAGCAGAATAAACAAAATTCTGTGTCCCTCTTGGGCTAGCTAAGGCTAATTCAAACACAAGTTTATAAAATTCATCATGAAATATGTATTGTAATTTCTTCATCTCAAGCATGATTTTTAAAGCATCTGTCATATCACCTGCTCTTACAGCATTAAGAATTATATGATAGTATGTTCTTGCATGAATTTCAATTCTGTTCTTTTTCATATTTTCAACTATTCGTAAACCATCCACCCATGATTTTGTTTTCATTTCGTGTCGAATGTACAAAAAATACGTTGTTTCATTGGCAAGGCATTGTAACTTCATCTGTGACAAAAGTTTTTTAAAGTGATATGACGAGTCCAAAACATCGTAGAAATTCAAGATTGTGTTAAGGTTCTCTACCATTCTGTCTTTCACATCAGGCAGAGCTGCCAATCCTGTAAAAATATCGATGAACTTTTCTGATTTTGAAATAACATCTGCAACATCGTCGGATGTTGGATTCTTTTCAAGACATTTGAATCTGGATATGATATCCCGAAATAGGTCACTATCAGAGTTATTTACTGTATTCGACGAAACTCTATATTTCATATTTTTGCTATTACTATCTATTAAGGAGCTTGAGTATGATCTCCGTAACAATTGGTATACGGCTCTGCTGTTTGAGCCGAATGGCAATAATATCTTCAGGAAAATATGCTTTGAAATAACAAGATGGGGCACTACTTTGGGTTCTACACATTCTTGTTTCGCAAGTCTTGTCCCACTTCGTGTACATCGAATACGCACTGTTCTTGAGTGCAGAATGCTCGCTCTTTGGATTTTGGCTAAGCGCATAGTGCCAAAGTTACATTTGTATGCAACACTTAGACATCGGGTCCATATTATAAGGTAGTGAGTGCAAGGAGAAAATTTCACGCGTGCACTGACCGGCACTGACACTTTCGTTTGGCTTTGAAACTGAAAGAGACCAGTGTTGAAAAAGAGGTTATGGAGTTATTGAATAAGTGTCATAACAACGAATGTCATCATAGTTGCTACCTGCCTTACGTAATTAGTTCAATCCTTGAAGTGGACTACCTATGAAAATGGGAAATATTGATCAGCATACAGATGTATAAATAAACTGTCCAGGGAAAAATTAGTGGGGATGCGGAGATATAGCAGCCCCTAGTGATCAAACGGTCGACTTTTTCTGGCAAGTTGTTCCGATGCTTGTATAGTAGTCATGTATTTCTGAAAAACTTCATTTAAGTCGCTGCTTCATTGCCACTTTTTTGCATCACAGTATTGTGAAGTTTATGGAAAATTAAGAAAATTAAGTGGTTCACAGTTTCTGCCCCATCTTTTTCGATAATCTCTCTAATGAAAACGATGAAACTTCACCCCTGACCGCACCTAATCCGCATTTGCATCTAGCAATATACAGTATTTTCTTTCATCATTTGCTTTGTCTATTAAAGCTAGAATGATTGACAAGCGATGGATGAAACAAAAATCGGACTATGGACAGCTTATGAATAAGCTGAAGGAAAACTGCAGCTAAATTTGTAGCTTGATTTTACTAGTAAATGAACACAGTACTATAGATATATGGCAGAGTTTTTAAATAAAAATTTAGAGCAGCACGTTAATCTTGCGGCTAGTATATTAGGAGAAAATACTTGATTCCCATATAAGCAAAAACAAAATGAACTTGGAGAGCAAGCTCTGAAACTGTGTAATACTTCAAATGCGAAATTTCTACATGAAATTATAATGTAATCTGCGAAACTTATTTTCAAAAGCTGCAAAAACCGTTTTTAGAACAGTTCTAATCGAACTGCACATTTTGCTTGGAACTGCATGTTAAAACTGCGTCGCATAAATGCAGAATAGGGAGTAACACCCGTGACTTTGTTTTCATTTTGGATAATTGCCCAGTTTACTTGTGACTAAATTTAGTGCATTGCTGGCTAGATTTGGTTTATTTCTGTCAATTTCGTACAATTTTGTAAGATTTGACAGTTTGTTATCGTTAATAATAGACGACAAATAAATAAAGGCAGTGGTGGTATTGTACATGCAGTTTAACATACAAACCAATGGCCAAATTCCTCAGCAGGTCCTTTGATCCCCCCCCCCTCGATTCCTCAATGGCAAATACCCTTTGCTTAAAATTGCTTTCAAAGTTTAGTCTAGATTGTCTTCGAATACTGCTTTTGAGCTACATTATTTGTTAATTCTTTCATTTCATTACAGTCAATCAGTGTCTGTTTCATTTTCATGCAGTACAGCAAAGTGAGTTAGTTAAACCCCCTGAAAACTTCTACAACCAATTGCCCGCACCCCCAGGTTGTCACGCCAGTTCGTTAAAAGAGCCTTGAAGGGGTGGTTCCTCACTTTAGCTGAGCTATTTGCTTGTTGAGTGTTAATATTTGCTGGGTGTCGAGCGAGGCTATAAACCGTTTCCATTTGCAAATGATCCAAGATCTCGATGGTTGACAAAAGTACGAAACTAGGAGTTATTAGACAAGATTTAGTATTGACATGGGGACAACTAGAAGTGAAAAGTCAAATATATTACGAGAACTGCAACCCTTACGTGCATAACATAGATAAGATATTCTTCTATGCATTTGGTACACACTTTTTTATGAGAATATAGTCTATAAGAATACCAAGGCTCAAAATCGCTAAAATTAAAGAATAATTTAAGAATAATTCAATCCTCAAGCTTCATCAAGGCTTAGATTTTTTGCCGATTGGATTTTTTTAGAAAACAAAGGAAGAGTGAGCTTGACTTGTCCTCTTGTTATGTTGGTTTTAATTAGCTATATAACTATTTCGTTCTATACCAATGTTGAATAATTTTATAAGAAATGAGATGGAACTCGTTACACTATGATGCGACTCAGTAACTCTTCATTGAATGTCAGTTACACACTTTTTATTATAAGGATATAGTCTGTACGAGGATTAATGCTCAAAATCGCTAAAATTTGAGAATAAATTAAGAATATTCTTAGGTTCAAAATGAAAAAATTAAGAATATTGAGGTTCAGTAAAAATCAGGTATTCTTATAAAAATGTGTGTACTAGTGGCTACGTTAGGAATCCAAAAGTGCTTGGTGTCAAAGACATGATTAAAAAATATATGACTGAGTATCCATGAAATGGTAGCAGTACACCTGACCAGTTGGTACCACTTTTTTGAGCTCAGTGGTGGTAGCCATGTTACACGCTTTTTTATAAGGAACCTAGCTAAAGGCCTAGTTCTAAAAGTTCCTTATTTTCGGACCTCTTTTTATCAAATTCTAGTACTAAAAGTTCCTTAATAGTTCCTTAATTTTCACATAGAGAGCCACAAAATGGCACAGACACTAGAAAAGCATTGAAATTCTGAATTTTACCTTTACTTATGGCTAGAACTCAACCTCAAAAGCACAAATGGGACAGGAAATAAGTTCTATATATGCAAAAGCATAATTTCATTCAAGGAGTATCATGTCTATTCCATTGATATCATCCAATGTAATGTAATCTTCACTTGCATCTGAGTACAGCACTCGGAAGTTGAACATGAAAAGTTCCTTAGGGATTTTTCCTTAAGTAGTATAAGTTCTTTAAATATTTCGGCCTTCTACATGTATTCTATAAAGTGGTTCCTTCTTAAAAAAAGCGTGTACCCATAAGTCGGTTTCAGCTCAGCTACGTACTGTGTGGTTGCTGTAGTTGGTCAACAAAGGGCGACGTCCTGCACTTTCGTGCGGGTAAATGAGAACATTATGCGGGTAATCGCTGGTACATATCGACTTTGCGGGTCATGATAATTGCACATTGAAGGTTCCAAGATGGCGACATGGGAAGATGGTATTACGGTTTATTTGCGTCGTGCTCACATTTTCATGGGGATAATAGTGTGTGAGACCTGATGATATTGTATTTCGTGGTTTGAGCATGGGAATGTTACTGTGATCAATGAGATGGCTAGGAATTTTTAGTTGTTATTTCACTTTGAATTTGGCAATATCAGAAAAGTTCAGGCCTACAATCACGTTGGGTCTTCTCATTGGCTCATTCGACCTCCACTGCTTGTTTTGCGCGTAATATGGCATCAAACGAGCAAGTTTCAAGATTAGGAAGCAGAAAGGAGGAACTGGTAATTTTTCAGTTTTGCTTATTGTCACGTCTTGTTAAGTTATATAGCTAGGCTATAGATTATTGACCGTATGTATAGCTAGTTCTTTTAGTCAGCAGAGATCTTCGACTATTTGTGCTGCTGAGTGTGGTTTTGAAACAGAGATGTTGCATGGATTCATAGCAGCTCTTTGTTTTAACTTTGTTTGTTATATGATCTAACCCAGGTGCGTATTGGCAAATCCCCGAGCTGTTTGTAGTGCCATTGCATGGTAATTATAACTGTTTATCAGCGTGTTTTTATACATGAGCAATTACAGTATTTGTTTTCTTTTGTCGCTTTGTATTTATAGGTTAATAATTGTTCATTTACGATCCGTTATCTGATAGATCCAAGCATCCCAACGCACTTAAATTGATTAAAATACACTTACGCCTGGATTTAGTAAAATGCAATTGTCCTTAGTCTCAATAACATGGACAATATTCATAGATTTTAATTTTGATAGTGATCACTTTCCAGTTTTTGACAGCACAGATGATTTGTGTAGGCTATTCCCTGTAACCTGTTGGTTATTTGTTATGGCTTACTCTTCTGGCAACCTCCTTGCCAGTAAACTTTTCTCAAATCAGATTTTTTCAATAGAATCCCTTTCTTGTTAGTTCCCTCAGTTGCTTGTTATCTCAACTTGCAGGAAGGAGACTGGAATAATCCATGTTGGATTAATGTCAGAGGCTGAAGCTCCAAGGAGCATAGCTGCTATAGTGCTTGCATGCATGAATGTGCAGTGTGTGCCTATGTAATACTTGCACACATGCACCCTTGGCAAGTACCTGTTTGCATGCATGAGGTCTTGTCAAAAATTGCCATACTCCTATGTGGTGAAACCAATCTTAAGAATGTTCCTAGCTTATTGTTTGGACCTGATCAACACACAAAGACACTAAGAGAGGAGACAAGAGGGCAGGTTACCCCTGGCCTCAACCTGAGAAGCCCCCTAAATGTTGTGAGATGATTTCACATTATGGACTTAGCTTTCAAGTTAGGCTTAGAAATTCTTAAAAGTTTTTATTTGCAAAAGAACCTATAGTGCATTTGCTGCATTCTATCTGAAAAAGAAAACAATTAGTACAACTTTTACCAAGCAAATGACTCATGAATTGGACATTCATAGCAACTAGTAAGGGGGGGGGTCTCAGCTCATTAGTCTACCTACTTTTAGAGGATCCTCCTGAAATAGTTCTACTGTTACTGCTAAAATTTCTTTAGTTTTACAATTGATTTTGTGTTATATGTTTTATTATAGTAGTAGAATTTGAATTGATTTGGATTGACTTCTTTGATAAATGTGATAACCTTCTGATTTTTAATGATGTCATCAGAGCCTGTGTCTTCCCAACTGCTCCAGGCCATTCGCCAGAAATTTTCATTTGACTGTAGGGTTGCGGTGTATTTTAATGCTTCCTGTCTCATCGCTTGTATTGCTCATATGTAAATTTGAGTGCTTATGGGAATGAATAGGATTTCCATGTTTCTACATTTAAGATACCCTTCTAATTTGTTCAAATGTACTTGTTTAGATGAGGTTTTTGCTCTTTTGTCCTCTCTGGAAGTTGCAAAAGTTGATATGTCCTCTTGAGGCCAGCAAAACTTTTGTTGCATATGAGAAAGAAGAGTTTCACAAGTTCCTTCCTTACCATCATCCACATATCTGCTTACTTTTCATAGTCTAAGGTACTGCAGTTTAGCTAGTGTAATTTTTAAATATTTTTCAAGGGTTTATTCTTTGGTGATTTTGATCAAGAAGAATGTGACAAGTATTTCAAGAGAATAAGAGCTGTGCAGGTATTGGACATGGATTTGGTCTTCATTATTGCATGACCTTTCTTTTTTACTCTCATCTACCAAGTGAGAATTTGTCTGGTGTGGAATTTGGTATCTGAGCTTGTTTTCAATAAGTTAACTGATTATTTTGCCATATCTGAGAGTTTTGATTGCCTTGTTGGATTGTCTTAGGGCATGAGTAATTTTAGAAACAAACCAGATATCCTAAGGAAAGGTGAATGAATTTAGTTTAGCAATAAATTTAGCAATTTAGCATTTTAAATAAATTTATGTTCTCAGTGAAGGGTAGGTTTTGATCAAGACTCAGTAATGTGAGTGAGCACCACTAGCCAGTGCAGAATGATACAATCCAAATTTCTGCAGGCACTCTGTACCCAAATCTGCTCTTAATGTTAGTACAACTGCACTTAGTATAGTTGGGAGCCCATTAAAAACACATTTCCAAGATATCTGTATTTAACCAGAAGTAAAACCTTGTTTTGAATTGTAGGCACAGTTTTTGCTCAGATATGTGCTTGCAGGTTCGGAGCACTGGTTTTGATATGAGGCAAATGTTATGTATGAGTTTTGTACTGTGACAAAGCAGGCCCTTGCCTTCTGTGTATTTTTAGTTTTCAGGGGTGGGGTATAGCTGTGGATGAGCTGGAGATGGAAACTTGTGGCAAAACAGTTGATGCATTTTTTGAATAATGTTGCTCTTAAAACATTTTCTCATAACTTAATTGTGACAGTGTGGCCCATAGTTAGTACACATTTATTTGATGGAAAACTGCTATTATTTTACTACTTTTTCCAGCAGTGTTGTAAATGCTAGTTATTGTCTTTTCATAGTTTGCAAAGTTGCAATCTACAGAAAAGGAAAATGAAGGTAGGTGAAGTTTGTTTTTAATGATAGTTAATTGTAATAGCAGACCTCTCTGTTTATTACACACCATCACATGCATGCACCTCAGCATGTGTCTCAGTGGGCTGAGGTGCACAGTTTGTCCTGCTTACTGCTCTTGAAAATTGACCATATCACACACTTTGACAAAATATGCTGGACATAAATTACGCACCTCAGTGTGAAATTTCACCACAAGATGCACTAACAGTCCTGCACCTGCCAACATCCTTACAGAGAGAGAGTTGTATTAGGTGGGTTTTGTGTATTCTTTGTCTATTCCTTGATTCTTACTGCTTGGTTTTTTTTAGTAAGAAACAAGTATAAAGAAACACGAGGCTCCGATCAGGCAGAAATTAAGAAACATTTAAGAAACACAGGCAGACTGAGCTTCAAGAAGTAAACTTGAGAAACCATTTTTCCAAGGGCACTCTTTATTAAGCTTGAAATAAAATGCAAACAACAAACATATATACTTCACAAAACCTGAATATTCTATTTCATATCCCACAGCTGCTTTACCTGTGTTGTTGTTTTATTGGCAATTTCAAGAATTTTAAGAAACATTTAAGAAACTTTTATGGCTGGGTTTGACAAAATATTAAGAAATATCTAGGCTCATATCAGAAAATTTGTTTCTTATGAAAAATATTTTTATCTAGATGAAGATATGTAAATACCATTGTTCATTTCAATTTGACAGTGAGTTGTGGCAGTTCTGTACCAGCTGAATCTGGAACGGAAGAGCAGTTAGCCAAGCAGGTTGAATCAATGAAAATAGATGTACCTGCAGATAGTGACATGGTTGTCATGGATACATCTAGCAGTCAGCCTTCAGCAGCAAGTGAAAACTGTGAAAATGGCACCACTGACACTGTGTTCTTTGGAAAAGCTCCTTCTGAAGGTAGGGCATGTCAAGAAATATTGAGAAACTCTCAGGAAGGCACAATTTGGGTGTTGATTTGTCAATAACTAAGCCCAGCCCTTGAGAAAAGATATTATGCTTGAAAGGAATTGATTTTGTTCAATGTCATAGCATGTATCTGATTTCTGAACATAAAGCACAGAAGCTGAAATTAGTGTTGTTGCTAATGTTCATTTATATCAATGTGTAATTTATCAGAATATTTAATATGTATTTGTAGAGCCCTCTTGCATATAAGTTGACTGCTTTGTCAAACTTGGCTTTTTGTAATATATGTACAGCTTTGTTAAACTATTTTTTATATACCACTAAAATGACATAGATGCTGAATAGTTTGAGTGAACCACAGTGGGAAAAGACTTGTGGTTATTTAGTCCCTACTGTGGTTGACTCGCACAATATGTATCCTAATGTATATACTTAATAAAACCATAACCATACCAGCAACACTTTTCAATCACTTAATCCTACAACACAATACTGTACTACAACACTGCAAACTAGAAGGGGGCCAGAGAGTCAGGCAGCTGGGAGCCAGGAGCCTAGGCCCCAGACAATAGAAGTTTGGTAATTACCATGCCCTTGACCCACAAACTATTTTTGGTGAAGTTATACATTATAGTTTTGTGGCGAGTGTATAAAGGGAAAAGCCCTACTTCTGCTCTTTTCACCTCATCCTTCAACATTTTCAAAATTGCTATACTTTTTCTTCCGCTTCTTCTGGTTTTACTCTCAATTATGTGGGGTTACTGGTGTGGATTGTTCTTCTCCACATCTTCCTATTACTGATCTTTTCCTCTCTGAGCCACATCGCCTTCATATCTTTCATTGTATGGTCTCTCTACCTCCTCTTGGATCTTCTTCTTCAGAGTCACTATTGCATAGTGTATGTAGGAGTTTCTTTCAATCTTTCTTATAAAATTGCAAGCTATGTTGTACTCTTGTACCAGTTTCTTACCTTATACTCTGCAACTTCATTTGAAGATGGGAAAGAAAAAGAGACTAACGAACAAGATAGAGTCCCAGAAAAGTCAGATGCACTTTTGACTGAAGGACCACCAGCACCAAAAGCCATACCATCTTGGGCAGCATTATTCAAATCTAATTCAGATGTTCCCACTTCCAAAGGGCCACCTATTGTCTCAGTCAATTACCCAGAGGCCACAGCTAAACCTGCGGTGACAAATGCTAGCAAAGTTACAAACGACAAATCACCCAGCCTCGTTCCAGTTGAAGACGATCACAATGCTCTAGCCCTTGCAGGTATAATATATATTTTTTGTATCTGATGCAAAGTGGATATTGCAAATTGTAACTGAAAGTCTCTGTTTCTGAGGTCATATCACTATAAAATTGACTCCCGCATCAGATTCTATCATATTTCTTAACATGACATGCAAATTTAGACCAGCAGTTGGAGAAACTCTTCATTGGAAAGTGTTCTAATTTTTTCGTCATTCTGTTTCTGCATTTCATGATACATCAGATTATTACCTACATCAGGTAGGGATTAACTCATGATTTTTACATCTTTGCAGACTTCCTTCAGAAGTCAACCCTTTATCCGGAAAATTCCGCATTACAGCTGCGTGGCTTGGTAAACAATGGAAATTGGTGTTACATTAATGCAACTTTGCAGTCACTCCTCGGTTGCGCATCATTCTACAGTCTATTTAAGGCAATGAATTCTGTTAAGGCAAAAAGTGCTAAGCCGTCCTCAACGCCTCTAACAGATACAATGTGAGTTAGCTTAGCTCCATTGAATATCCCACTCGATTTTTAATGAATCTCGATATTTTAACTAAAAACTTTTTTAAATTCAGTTATGTGGAGGTAACGTTATGCTGTAGTGTGATGTAATGGTAAAGATTAGTCTTTTGTACCATTCCGTACGTTGGGAATTCCTGTCAGAGAGGACACTTATCCTTGGTCGTCGGCGTAGTGAGGTAGGGTGGCCAGTTAATCTACAGATAGTGAGGTAGCCTGAACGTTTGGGGACGAACTTGTCCCATCCTCAGCTAAAAAATGGGAAAGCATGGGGATATTTAGATAATCATGGAGAACAAGGTAGATGATAATTATCAGTCACGAAACGTCCAGGTCATGTCGTACATGTTATGTCGTACATGTTATGTCGTACCGGCTTAATCAATAATTATTTCAATGAATGTGTCGATGTTAATTGACAAATGATCCTGACTATTGTTTTCTAATTTATCTACAATGTTACTCGTCGTGCCTATCATCCTCAAATTGATACACTTGTGGTCTATGCGACAAATTGGAATTCTTTTACAAGTGTGTTGATGTCATTTCAACTTTATGTTTTTATCAGTATTGTGTTGACTAGGCTTTTAGGCAGTGTTTCTTTTTGAAAGAAACTTAAAATTTTGTGATTGTCACCTTCAGGATGGATTTTGCAAGTGAATTTTCAACCTTGGATTTGAAAGGTATTGTACACACTCTACGATTTATTCTTACCACCTTGTACTTTCCACCATTTTTGAGTAATTTTGTGAGATTGCATATTACTTGGTTATATTACAGATTACCTTTTAGTTTGGTCACTTTCTTTTTGAAGGTGTCAATAACAAAGGAAAGAAGACTGAAGACTTGAGACTTGGAGAATCGTTTGAGCCCAAGAAAGTGTATGACATTCTTTCCATACTGAAATCCACGCTGTCAGAATCAGTAGGTGTTGTTTTGTCACTGAAAAATTCTAATTTTCTGCTTGTTTATCAGGATAGATGCAATCGCAAATTACTGAGGAGAGATTTCTGTGGGTTTTCAGCCTATTAGACCTGCTTATTTCATGTAGTAATTCCTTTTTATTAACGCCGCTCACTTCCATACATTTGGACATTTTCTGCCACTCTAAATGGTCGATATATCTGACTTATTCTTTACATTTATCTTAAGTACTGGAAGCATATTACAATTCATTACCACCCATTGGGTTAGAATACACAAAAGCCATTCTCCCAATCATGTAGAGGAGCTATACAAATACTACTACAAGCTGTAGAGGTGGAGACTAAGGATGACATTATTGGTCTAAAAATCGACTAGTACTTCTATTAATGACTTGGTTGGCAGACCCTCATCCCATCAGCGCTCTTTTGTGTCTTATATTTTTTGCTGTAAGTGCCTTTCGCTGTGGGAACTCCGATGAACTAGTGTCTCTTCTCACCATGAAGGTCACTGTGCCTGTGTTTCCTGAAATCTGCTCTCATTGATTGTAAATAGAAAATCCCTAACTATCCTTTTCGCCTATTTTGTACAGCATTGCTTCAGTTGTGAATGATAGCCAGATGAAAACAGCAATTGTTATCTCAAGTAATAACCTACTCAATCTTTGTCTTTTCGTTTTCAGGGCAGACAGCAAGACGCCGAAGAGTTTTTGACTTTTCTTCTCAATGGACTTCATGACGAATTTCTGTCCCTCAGTAAACTTATTAACAATGGTGGAAAGACTAACCATATCATAACTTCGAACGGTAGGATACAAAATACTCAAATGGTATCATATCTCTTCACTTCTGATTTCATTATCTCCAGGCCTCATTAGTATTTGTCATAGAGCAGGTCAATTGTTATCTACTTACTGGCCACAGAAGTCGATGATGATAGCATACCTTTTGACCAAAGAAGACTGGACATTAGTAAGAAGAGTGAGGGACATTGAAAATAGAATTATGCATGAATATGGATTCTATTTCTAGTTACACTTTTCTCTAATTTTAAAGAATCCTACAGAAACATAGTGTCCAAAGAGCTTTTTTGTTATTTCTTGTTCCTTTGATTGTTTTCCCATTAATTGTAGAGAATGCTCTTGTTAATGGAAGTATTCACGACTTAAATTCATCTGAGTCTCCGGAGGTAGACAACATTGATGAAAAGGAGGGTGATGATACATGGGAGCATGTCGGCCGAAATAACAAATCTGCTAATCTAAGAAAGGTAGATATATTACATTTCGGTTCATTCCGGCGTCTCCTGTAAATCTATTTTGTTTTACGTTCTCTGTTGAATCAGTTGGAGCAGGAATAATGTCTTCTTTTTTAATTATGATATACTATAATAGAGTTTTGTACAATCCTATTAAGTGGAACAGATTGGTGTATCACATGGCATAGTTACCAAATATTTTATTGTTTGAGAGTTCTGATCAGGCCTATTTTCTCCGAACCTAATTGACCAATCATCATGTAGAATGGGTCAAAATTTAGTTGTGGAACGCATGCGTGATCAGTATCCTGCATTATGATTCGTCAAATTGGTTGGGAAGATTACACCTAATCAGAGCTCTCAACCAATCAAATATTTGGCGGATATTCTGCAGCACAATGTTATGAAATTATTTGTCACTTCTAGGCCCCAACTAATGAGACGTTTATCACACGTTTATTTGGTGGAATACTGAGATCTTCAGTGCATCATGCTGGGGCTAAGGAATCAGCAATGCTGCAACCATTTTTCACAATTCAGTTGGATATACAGGTCTGTCATATTTTTCTTACTTCGATTTATGCCTTGTCATACTCGTCATCATGATTATTAATATTGTTATCATTATCACCACTACCAGCCTGTCAGTTTATCTGTCTGTCTTTCTGTCTTTCTGTCAGTCTGTCTTCCCTGTTTGTCTTTGGGGCTGCACTCAGTCCACTCTGCTACCCCAACAGTTACTCACCAGAACTGTAGCATGAAACTGCTAAGCCAGATTTTACTAAAGGGACCTGGTTGGACAGTTTGCCACAGGTCATCAACGTCTGCCCTATTTCTGAATCTTTGCTTTAGCGCAGTGTCTCTGTGCCCACTCACCATCACGAAGAGGTCTCCAACCATGGGCTAGTACCACTGCCAGTCATCATCATCACCATCATCACCATCATCATCACCATCATCATCATCATCATCATCACCATCATCATCATCATCATCATCATCATCATCATCATCATCTGTCTGTCTTTTCCTGTACGCCCCTTACGGGGCCTAGGCTGACCCTGAGGTCAGTGTCGCCTTCAAATTGTTTAGAAGAGGTGATTGAGTCGGCTACACTCAATCCACTCTGTTACCCCGGCAGTTAGTTATCAGAACTGCAGCCTAAAGCTGCTGTGCCTGACTTTCACTGGAGGGGCCTGGTTGGACAGTTTGCCACAGATCGTCAACATCTGCCCCAATTCTGAATCTCTGCGAAATGAATCACTATCAACTTAAGGGCAGTGCCTCTCTGCGCCCGCTTGCCACCACGAGGAGGTCTCCAACCATGGGCTAGCCATCATCATCATCATCATCATCATCATCTTCATCCTCATCATCATCATCATCATCATCATCATCATCCTCATCATCCTCATCATCATCATCATCATCATCATCATCATCCTCATCATCATCATCCTCATCATCATCATCCTCATCATCATCATCATCATCATCATCATCATCATCATCATCATCATCATCATCATCATCATCATCATCATCATCATCATCATCATCATCATCATCATCATCATCATCATCATCATCATCATCATCATCATCATCATTATTATCTTACTCTTCTTCTTCCTGGTATACCCTTAACAGGACTTGGGACTGACTCTGGGGTCAGTGCACCGCCTGTTGATTGTTTAAAAGAAGTGATTGAGATGGTCATACTCAAGCCACTCTGTTTCCCCAACAGTTACTTGGCAGAACTGCAGCCTGAGTCGCTGGCCCTGATTTAGGGATCGGCAGTTAAGCTGTTCTATATTGGTGCCTGAGACAAATGTGAATCTAGGAAGAATCTCCACTTCAGGGGACCAGGTTAACAATATCATGAAAAGCAAGTAATCCTGCAATGGATTTCATTTTATGTATTTAATCAGTCATCAGAGTGCCTTCCTAGACAAGTAATAGCGTCTTTCACCCTTGAGCCCCCCCTCCCAAGGACATGACCCTAACTACGTCCCACTATTACCAGTATGGTATGAGACTCGTCTCAAGTATTTACCAATATAATGGATAATGTATTACTACCATCTCATAGCACACTTGCAATAGAATTTTTCTTGCAGCTATTGTCACTAAATTTTTTAATTTTTCTAGGCTGAAAACATTTGGAATATCAAAGATGCTTTTGAAAATTATTTCACCAAGGAGAGCATCGAAGGATTTACATCTTCAAAGACCAATTCAAAGGTACTATGATCGATGAGTGTTTTGTGAAAGAAAATTGACTGTCTAGAATTATTGCTGTGCCCATCGGTGTTATCGAAATCCCTTTTATATTCCCATCCTTTCGAAGATTCGCCTGTTTACTAAGCCCATATTAGATTAGTAGGTTGAATCTATTAACTCACGATGGGAATACATTGAGATTATGGTAAAAGTCTTCATCTTGCAGATATTGCCTTAGTTTGACTTGTTTACCTAAAAGTTTGTTATTTATACTTTTAGACTATAGTACTATATGTACAGTTACAGTAGATGTATGAGATGGGAACCGCTGTTTTGCAATAAATTTTAAGACCAGAACGACGACAAAAGTGAAAGCTTTTTATGGTTGATATTTAGTTCGGCACAATTCCGGAATTGACAACTCCATTGACAAATTCATGACACATTCAGTTAGACACTTATATGTTGAAAACGTTTCGACCCATACTTGAGTCATCCTCATTTAGGGAGGGAAGTGAAACGAAGGTATATATATGGGTAGGAAAATATACCGTTACGTACTTTCACGAACGAAATTCAGGTTTACAATGCAAATGGGCAACACAAGCTCAAAAAATTCCCATCAAGGCAAAAATCTAGTTCATCATGCATAGTATAATTTTCTAGAAAATGGCGTAAATTTTGTCGGAAATTTTTTATTTCTGAATCATTGATTTGTTCAGAGCTTGAATTTGGAAACATTTGGAATTTTAATCACATAGGATGTTGAAAAGATATGCGTAGCCGCCATATGTTTGAGAGCTCTGATCAGGTCTATTTTCTCCCAATCTAATTGACCAATCATCACGCAGGATTCTGACCACACATGCTAGGACTAGGTTCATTTTGCATGATGTTTGGTCAATTAGGTTGGGAGAAAATGGACTTTATCGGAGTTCGCAAACATTTGGTGGCTGTGCTGAAAAGATAGCATTAAGACCTATCAATACTTTGAGTCCGCAATGTTTTATTGGTTTGTTCTCAAGAGAAACCAAACGATATGATTGTTTTTAATTCCTTATTCCTCCTGCTTTGACTTAGAGGCTGTTTCTTGAGATAATTTTCCTGGGGATTTTTGGCAATTTTTTCACCTATGACTCTGTGGCTGATATTTCTGTGAATCTTTAACTACAGGTCGAAGCTTCTCACAAGACATCACTTGAAAAATTGCCTCAAGTTTTGATTCTTCACTTGAAATACTTTGTGTATGACAAGGCTGGTGGATGCCAGAAGACTCACAAACATGTGGAGATATCAAAGGAATTAGAGATTCCAAAAGGTAATTTCTTGTTTTTTGGAGTGCATCTGTTGCTAGGATTTTGCATTGATCACCGCCGTTTAGTTTGATTTGCACTTTTTTCTCCACGATTTATTTGTATTCACTGTTGTATTATATCAATGAAACTAGCGGTTACCAACCCCTGCACAGTGGTTTGCAGCATAGTGCACCCTCGTATTTCAATGAGCTGTTTGGATAAGCGGAAAGTTTGAATAATTGAGGATGGTTTTCCTCCTCTGACAAAACACCATTGGTCTTAGCAGTGCAGCATTATGCCGTAACGCATTTTCAAAACTTGCATTGTTTCCAATTCCAAGAAAATAGCCCGTAAAATACTTATTTAAATGGGTAAATTGAACGACGGCGAAGTTTTGATGGAAACAGGCGGATTACTTTGATCAGATTTTACCTGATATTAAGTTCTTTTGAACCCTGAATTCATCATATAATATATTACCGCCATCAGCACGGCGTTCGAATAATTGAGGCTCGAATAGGCCAGGATACACTTTACTGTTTGCCTCTAGGTGAACTAGAAAAGTAGCTGGGGAGAGAATGAAAGTTGTATTCGGCACATTTGTCAGACACCTTTTTGTAATGTTACAGTTGCCTTAAGGCTGGTTTTCATATGTTGTAATTCATCGGCGATGGTCGCAGACCTGGGTCTGCGACTGTCGCCGATGAATTACAACATATGAAAACCAGATTTTACAACAGTCGCAGACCATCGCAGACCATCGCAGACCATCGCAGACCATCGCAGACCATCGCAGACCATCGCAGACCATCGCAGACCATCGCAGATCATTCGAAGATTTCAAAAAAGTTTGAATTTTCCGATCATCGCAGATTGTCTGCGA
The DNA here is from genome assembly GCA_964019165.1 of Mastigias papua. Taxonomy (NCBI): domain Eukaryota; kingdom Metazoa; phylum Cnidaria; class Scyphozoa; order Rhizostomeae; family Mastigiidae; genus Mastigias; species Mastigias papua. Next base: position 15,338,287 of record OZ025272.1, on the reverse strand, counting down.
TGGTCTGCGATGGAAAAAGTTAATGAAAACACTCAATCGCCGACTGTCGCAGACAATCTGCACAGGGAGTACAAAGTTTGCATCCATTTCCATTGTCTCATTTGCAGAACAAAATGGCCGATAAAGATGCACGAGACGACGATGATTCGTTCATGGAGATCATAAGGGAATATCCTGCAGTATATAGTCGTGCTGCCATACCTTCCTTATCTAAAATCGTTCCTTTCGATAGGGTTTTCTTCTTAATAGCCTTCTTTCCTTTAGTAAGGGGTGAGTCCTTTATAACTCCGGGTACTGGGGTGGGTTAAAATTTACAAAATGGTTAAAAGTTTTATACCCCTTCAATTTTTGTCTAAAAGTTTTCACACCCTATTGAGAAACAAGTAATAAGTTTCACACCCCACTTGCTATCTACCCTGTTAGGATTTTAGGGGAGGTTTCTTCATTGCTACTTTTAAAGTCACAATGTCCACTATCATCTACTTGAAAGATCACATATAGAAAATGTGTTCTGCCAAATTACTTGCTGGGAAATATTGTAGGGAAAACCTTTGTACACAATGTTGTAAATATCATTATTTGTGAGATTTCTTTGCATAAGGCATACATAAATTTTCATGAAAAAGTTGATTTATGTTTGAAACTTCATTTGAACAAACAGCCGTGATGAATGCTAATAAGAGCACTACAATAACACGGTGTAGCAGAGAAAACTTGAATCAGAGAAAAATTGCTATTAGATAAACTCAGGCAACTAGATATGTATAATTACAGAGGTCACTAGACTTCTGCCAGTTATTGAGTTGATTTTCTTTAGATTCTGTTTTTAAAGGATTTCATATTCCTCAAAAATTATCCACAAAGTTTCATACCCCCAAGTATCCTTGACAACGTTTTCATGCCCTGCCCAATTCTAGCTCGCCCTACTACCCAGAGTTATAAATGACTGACCTCCAACAGTGCTATTAATAGCAGCTGCTGAATTTTGCCTTGGTCCCCCTTCTTGCAATTTAAATGTTAGTCTACGTGCCAAAACTGAGAGTAAAAAACAAGTACAGCATGCGATAATCGCAGACCATCTGCGATGGTCGCAGACAATCTGCGATGGTCGCAGACAATCGGCGTTCATTTGGAATACATTTGTCTGCGACTGTCGCCGATGAATTACAACATATGAAAACCAGCCTTTATTAGTGTAACATGATCTATTTGGTTATTCAGTATTTTACCTAAAACTGCACAGAACTTGTGCGTGCATTTTGTATTACCATAGGCGCCTGACATTTGCTGGGAAATTTTCTCCTGAAGTCCCACTTCATCCATTTCATGGAAATTCTCAATTTCATCGTATTAATGGTATCAGGGCATATTTCCTGTGACTTAAGGGACTGCCAGTAGACGCATCTCTTTGTCTCTCGTATGATAGATGCAAAAGCAACAACAAATTAGAAAATGAACCGTAGATTAGAAAATATATTTATTATAGTTTTATCCGTTGGCAATACTTTTAATCACCTTTCCTCCATTGTGTTGTAGATGTATTGTCATACAATTTAAAAGGAAGGATTCCATCTAACCAGAGGACTTACGAGTTGTTTGCTGGTATGTTTTGATATCATATTATTGATCAAGACCCCCCGATACCCCCTCCCCCCGATATCATTCCAACTAATTTCCCTGCCATCTTCAACTTGCAATGTAATGTAATTGAAATGTAATACGATATTTCAAATCAAAATTTTTTCGGTGTAGCCTTTTTCATTCAACACCAAATAAACTAGTATTCGACTTTGCCAGAGAGAAATACGTTCATCTCAATTTTTGGTATAGTAGAAACCCAGAACAATATTCTGTCGAGGTAATGCCTTCTTCATACCTTTGCTGTGCACACACACTCTGATTAATTACTTCGTATTGGTTGGGCTTTGATCGATAGCTATAGAGAATAAATCTGTTTGTTAACTAATCAGCAACTTTGTTTTGTCGACTTTTAAGCCCTGATATTTTTCTCAGTTATGTTTTCATGTGACTCAGGGTGTTTTCAAGTAGATTGTAAACATACTATGATATTCTTTGGCTCCTTTTGAACCGCAGAATCCTCCTTGTTGGATCATGTATTACTGGTTATAATGCATTTGCATTCGATCTGGGCACCATGGCATATAACATACCTTTTTGCAGCGACTTTTATTTAATGAGACAGCAAATCTAAAAATCATGCAGAAGAAGGGGACTGTCAGTAATGCCTCAATCAAGCCATTGTTGGCCTTTGTATTAGATTACTTTGCAGTAAAGCTTGCACAAGTTTTTAATGAACGTAGTGCTATTGTTTTTTCCACAACTGTTTAATTGTTCTCGTGGTGTTGCAAGGACTGGCAATTCAATTCTGTTTTCATTTCGTTTCTTTCTTACGTTGTAAGAACATTTTAGGAGACAACCCTGAAACAGAGGAATACAGGGCAGGAACTCTCTTTCCTACTAATTTGTTGTAACTTCTCACACTGTTGATTCAAACATTAACGTCATCTTTGCATTTATTTCTTTAGTTGAATTCCACCTTGGCAAGCATGCAGCAGGTGGCCATTACACAACAGCTGTAAAACACAGGGACCCGATTGGCTGGGTGTACTGTAATGATAGTATCATACAAAAAGCAAATTTCAATCAGATTACAAAACAACAAAAGGACAAAGTGCCGTATTTGCTGTTTTACGAGCGCGTCAGCAGTTTTGGTAAATAAGGAGGTAGCTGCCATGAATATAAATGTGTAATTCCGTTTGCCAAAAATTGATGAGTTTACTCAGTTGCTTAGGAGAGACATTGTCAGAGCAAAGATTTTTTCAAAAGCCTTCAAAACACATGCGTACCATTTTTGTCTGATAGGCCAGTAAAACGTGTAGAACACCTGATATTAATGCCAATAGAAGTTTGACAGAAATTTTGGGTATTTATGAATATGCAATTGCCCCTATCAAATAGCCACATAGTCTTCAACAATTGATTAATCGTATGAATTAGAGCTCTCAGCTAGTTGTTAAGGCATGTCATGAATTAGGTTGCAATGCGATAATGTTTGAACCGGAAAACCGGTTGGTCTGTTTTTAGTGTATCTGCATCCTGTTTTGTGTAGAGTTGCAGTCTAGTGTATGGCTGTTCTGACTTGCGACCGTAGATTTTCTAGAAGTCAGAATCAGTAGTAACTTGGGAATGTCACCAGCTGGAAGCTTGAGACCGTAATTACTGAACATGAACATGAATGAAAGAAATGACTTTATCATATCGTATATACCTAGATTTTAATGCACAATTAGGCAGTTCATATCACATATTCCGTTGTTTTTATTTATAGAGGAATCCCTAAGTTATTCATGAGTGCTTTTTCAAAGGTTAATGTGGTGCATAGCTTGCTGTTTGAGGTGACGCCTATCTCTTTCCTTATGAATGTCATACATCTGCACTCAGAACGGATGGGGTATTGTAGTGTTTAAAGTTAACTCGTATTCAAGGAATTATAAATGTTGAAATGAGCTCTAGTTGTACTTCTTAAAGTTGGTAAACTTCTTAAATGAATTGAGCATTGAATTTCTCATGAGGTTTTGGCAGCGAAGAAGAGCTTTTTGATAAATGGGCAAGATATTGTGAAAATTTTACGTTGCATTAAGTACATTAAGTACAATATATATATAGAGACACGAAGCACAAATGGAGATATAAGCATGCATAAATAAATAAATATAAAATATATATATGTATATATATATATATATATATATATATATATATATATATATATATATATATATTGATACTTTGTACGTATGGTTGTATACAAGTAACGTACATATGATATCATATATCATGTGTATATACGTATGTTTTTATGTATATGTATTGTATCAGAAGGCTTGTTTTAATTTGCCTCGCAATGGAAGCTCGGCCAAACTACGACCTGTTTTGATTAATTGAATCTCACGCTTATGTCTCTTTTGCTACTTTGTCAGGCAAATTGCATATTTATAGAAACTAATTGGATAACGTTGTGGAATATTAATTGTTACCAACAGGTGTAGAGTATTTTAATTGAACGCGAATATCATTTCCTATACCTGATAGTTGCTGCCTTTTCCTGCTTTCACCTATTGAGTGTTTCAAAGGACTGGATAGCTGAATACCTGCATTGCAATGGGTTGTATCTAACCCAGGTTATTTCAAATTTTGCAACTCAGAGTTCTATGACTAGGCACTAAAACCAGAAGAACTTCAGAAGCAACTTGTTCTCATATGTAGAGAAAAGTACCCCTCAACAATGCTGATTTTCAAACGGTCCTCAGTTTGTCTAAACTTCCAAAATTTAAACACTGCTATCAAAACCCGATAATAGGGAAGGGTGACCTTTTCCCATTAGGACCAAAGAAAGCTATAATGTCTGGACTATTGATTCGACTATCGGACAAGGATGGAGATGCCTTCCTTTTTGGTTCACTATAAATATTAGTTCAATGGAAGTTAGTTTCATGTTCCATGGAAATTTTGCTTACAGATTGAAAGCTGTTTTACAAACTCAATATGATATTTTACATGTGTGACCATAGAAAGTCTGTCTTCCTTTTAAACCAATTAGTTGCTAAAAATCCTTAAAGTCAGTAGGTCACTACGAACCTGTTTGTAGGCTGGCTTTGGCCCGCGGGCCGGAGGTTACCCATCTTTACCTTATAGTGACAGTATCTCTGAACTCTCAAATACAATATTCAAAAAGAATTAGGAACATGGTACCCTTTATTCAGTAAGTCCTGAGATTTGAGGTGCATACCTTCTAAAATATTCAGGTTATTCTCCAAATCGCTGAAAGAATTATTTTTGGAGCTTTTCTTGACGCAATCCTAGGTTAATTGTTTGGTACCAAAGAATGTAGTTTATTGGTACCAATGAATGTAGATTATTGGTACCAAAGAATGTATATGCATATCAATTTGGCAATAAGCAGTGGTTCCTTTACGGATTTTCTGGACGCGAACGGCTGAGCTACATGGGACAACATTTCTGTAATTCTGCTCTGTAATTTTGCTTGTAACCGTACATGAATGTATTGTATCGTTAACACATTGGTAAGAGTATACCCGTAATGGGAACTTCATTCAGCTTTACACATAACGTTTTTCAGCAAAGTACCCAACCAAAAACTTTTCTCACTTTTAAAACCGAAAACCATGAAATTTTGTTTCAATGATGCACAACGTACCATTTTTCCTGACAAGCACTTAGTTGAATAGTTACTTGAGCCTCTGTTACCCACTTTCCTCGAAGTTTTCTAACTCTTGTTTGGTCAGTAAAAGGTACATTTATATGTGTTTTGAACTGAAATTTCTCTAGGTTTGTTCATGTTTGTAAAAAATAAACTTTGTAGCAAAAACACCACACTCGACTCGATATTTTTCATTTTCTCTTGTTTTGTTAAAGAAGTTATATGACAACCCTGTTTATTAAGCAAAATTGGTTGCAATTTTTGATTAAATAGGAGAAAGACAATCAAGGTGCACTTGGCTTGGATAATTCATCATTCATTCATCTAAATTCCACTAGATACAAATTTCAAACTTAAGAAGTTAACAGTATTAAATAACTACATAAAAATTAATGAAACAATAATACAAATAAAGGGAAAGACACAACAATAGAGGATCTGTACTAAAGGGAAATCTTAACAGAGGAACTTTCTCAATAACTAAGCTAATCACTGTTAATCAATGACAACTGCTGTTTGTTCACAACAACAACATCCCTTGTTCACAACAAATTAGTCCTAATACAGCCATACTGGATCGAAGGCGGACGCCGTGAAATCTAATGAGTCAGGGCCATTGACAAGACATGGCATTACGATATATGTCAAGAAAGGGCACGAGCTTTGGTTTAAAGGACAAAGCCAGATACCTCATAGGTTATAGTTATGTGGGACAAAATTTTGCACGCAAACAGCGACTCTTGTCCCCTGGGAGTGTTCCGATACAACAACAAAGGGACAGCTCCACAGTGACAGGGAAGAGGTTCAAAAGTATGGTATGTTATGATATACCAATAAAACTTTTTGCTTGAAGAAAGAACCCAACGCTGAATAGTTGGGGGCACCCCTTTGGAAAGTAAGGTACTTTTGCCTGAGATCGCAGGTGTGACATTACAGTTTTACAGTGTGTGTAAGATCAATAAAGGTGCACTTCGTGTGTGCACTTTGTTTACTGATTAGTGTGCACACCATAATACGAAGAGTTTGTTGTGGAGCTCGCTTACATTATGCCCTCCAAGATCTAGTTACACTCACCCTTTTCAACATGGGTGCAGTTCCAGTTTGTTGAAAATATCTCAGCTGTGCAGCTGCCATGTACTTTCCTTGTGGGATGATGAGTAAAACTAAAAGCAAGCGAATACCCCCAAATCCCAAAGTTTTTCTAATATCTTCCTATTAATTTAGGGTTTTGGGAATCTTGCAAAATTTTGAACTATGTACAGATACAAAAGCTAGACATCTTCTTGCCAATGTCTTGTCCCCTTTAGTAGGGTACGTTAAAATTGCAATGCTGTATTATTATTTTCCTTTCTAGGCCCCTGCAGCAGTAGTTGAAGCTGTAGAGCCATTAAAATCAATCTGTGGCCAAGATAATGTTTCAACTTCAATGTCAATGAGGGAGCATCATAGCCATGATGAGTCATATCATGAAGCAATGATGCCTAGTGCTGTGGTCTTTCCGCAGACTGTAGAGCAAGTCAGTGAAGTAGCCAAGCTCTGTAACTCAAAGAGAATTCATATGATACCATTCGGGACAGGCACCGGCCTTGAGGGTGGTGTCAATGCCACTAAGGTCTGTGTTTTCATTTTGCTTGATCCTATTGTATACTTACTTTTACTAGAAACTACTGTGTTTCCTTGAAAATTAGCCAACATTCAAAGCTAAGTCTATTGAAAAGTATGCTAAGATACTTAAGACAAACACACAAAAAGTAGGAATAGGCCAATGGCAAGTGCCATAAGCATTTGTTGGGTATATTTGAAGTGGATAATAGAAATATGCTACAACTGAGCTTTTATGTGGGACATTTTTCTCAAAATAAGCCAAATTCAAAAATATGCCAGAAAGTTGACTCAAGATAAGAAATAAGCCACTCTTATTTTCAATGATATGCAGTTTATACATTTTCTTTGGTTTTGTATTCAATATTTTTTCACATATTCATAATTGTAATTTTGTCACAACATTATATGGATTCTTTGCCAGGGAGGAATATGCATAGATTTAACAAAAATGGATAAAATTGTTGACTTAAATCCAGAAGATTTTGATGTAACTGTAGAGCCTGGTGTGAAAAGAAGTGATCTAAATCATTATGTTAAGGATGCTGGTTTGTGGTTCCCTGTAGGTAAGGTATCTGTTTGTATCAAATGATTTATCTTGAGCAACAATATTAAAAATAACCAACCAGTACTATATCTGTATTGCATATTTGCACATAGACCCAGGGGCAGGGGAATGACTAAGAATTCAGGGAAAACACTCACCCACATAATGTTCCTTCAAACCTGTTTTGTGAAGCACAGGGCTCACAACTAATCAAGAGATAGTATGAGGCTCCAGATGAGTGAGCCCCACGCTTCATGAAACATGCCTGTAGGGACATTGCGTGGTTAGGTTTTTTCCATAATTGCATATGTTTATATATTTATGTAATATATTATAAATATACATATACATACATACATACATACATACATATATATATATATATATATATATATATATATATATATATATATATATATGCAGCTGAAGACAATTAAAGAAAAGACATGGTATCTGTGACTCTGAGTTTCATGCTAGTGCATTCATCAGACAGACTCTATTCTATTAGAATACAGTCTGTCTGATGAATGCACTAGCATGAAACTCAGAGTCACAGATACCATGTCTTTTCTTTAATTGTCTTCAGCTGTATACTTTGCTCTGTGCTGGTTTTGTACATTGAGCACTTTCTCATCAGTTAAGACTATCCACGGAGAAGATATATATATATATATATATATATATATATATATATATATATATATATATATATATATATATATATATATATATATAAATGAAAAGTGAAAGTGCTAGAAAATAACGCGAGCTGGATTCGAACTCGCAACCCCTGGCATTGGCATTGTACACCGAGTGCTCTACTACTGAACTATCCACTACATATATATATATATATGTGTGTGTGTGTGTGTGTGTGTGTGTGTGTGTGTGTGTGTGTGTGTGTGTGTGTGTGTGTGTGTGTGTGTGTGTGTGTGTGTGTGTGCGCGTGTTTGTATACATATGATCTTTCAATTTCAGATCCAGGTGCAGAATGTTCATTATGTGGAATGGTGGCAACCAGTGCCTCAGGCACTAATGCTGTCAGGTTAGCTATCATCTAATCTTCAATGCGATTTTTGGATATTTTCAATGCCTACATGAATCATTTTATGTTTTTTAGTCATGTAAGCAAGTCACTTTTTCATGCTTGTGTGTTTGAACAAAGTTAACTGGTGATGATTATTGTTAAACTGTAGTTATGCATTCAATAATTACCTTTTATTTTTGCAAAATTTCCTTCAACATGGTTTTACTGAGCAAAGATTAGGATTGCTAGCAATAGACAGAACTCTGAGATTTTCATTGACCAAGATCTTATGTGAAAGACCTAAATTAAGTCTGTATATAGATATAGGCAGTTATCCATTGGATTACAGTGAGTCAAACGAGTACTGATATTACAGATAAGAAAAATCCTATGAAATTTGCTACAGTTATGGATTTCAGAATATATGAATAGGCCACAGTCAAGATTTGGTAATTAATATTGCTAGAGTAGGTAAGTATATAAAAAATTGGAAATTTCATCATGGAGCTATCTCTGTGGGTTTAACTGATGCTTTAAAGACTAAATTGGGGATTTGTGTAAGGTACCTAGTTTGTTTTTAAGTCGTCCAATAGCCAAAGGCAAATATTAGAAACGAAATGGACATGGATCATCAAATTTTAAGTATTTTCAGGTCCTTTTGCAGCCTGAGATTTTGTATCAGTTATCTTGCTTCTAAATTCGTAAGTTTCAAGAACCCACTTTCGTGGGTATTTGTAGCAGAATCATCAAGTAACAAGAAATGCATGTTTCCCGCATGTTAGTGAATTAACTAGATTGGCCTGTTTTGAGAAAGCATTCATCTGCTCAGGGCTGCTCACAGTTTTCTTATTTAATCCTCCGTACAGAGTTAGCCTAGTCATAGAATTCTGTGTTCTAGTTATACTACCCAGGTATTGCAAAAACGGGGGAATGAGGTGCTTGGACGAGGGCTTTGCTTTCCAGTGAGTTCTAAGAAGTAGTTTTGTACTCAATATTGACAAAGAAAATAGTGTACGTTTGTATACACGTATTTTTTTATAAAAAAAAGTTTATAAGAAAATGAGGCTCAAATGGCCAAAATCTTAAGAAAATCCTAAGAAAATCACAAGGCTCAAGTTCAAGAAAATGCTAAGAAAATTACAGTTCATCTTCTTTACATGCCAGAAATTGATATTGGCTCATTTTTGCAAACCCTCGTACAAAGATCGAGACTTATGGAGGCCCAACCATTACAGAGTAGCCTGTTTTAGCCATTTTATTCCTGCAAAAGTTGAGAAAATCTTAAGAAAATCTCAGCCTCAAATTCGAGAAAAGTTAAGAAAATTGAGCCTCAGGAAAAAAGTGTTTTTCTTATAAAAAAAACGTGTATATATGTACTTCTCAGGTCCAAGTCCAAAATTTGCTCTGCGTCCCTTTGTCCCACCCCTACCATATGCACATTTCTCACATAAGCGATATACTAACCTGGAGCTATATATAATTGAAATTTGTGTCTGTATCCTTTCTTTTTTTTAATTGTAGTATGTGATCCTTCTAGGTATGGAACAATGCGAGAAAATGTGATTAATCTGGAGGTGGTTCTTGCCGATGGTACAATAATAAACACGGCTGGCAAAGATAGACGTACGAAGTGAGTATCTTCAGGTATCTCAAAATGTTGAGTAATGACTTTTTTTTGAGAAAATTTTACGCATGATTGCTGTTCTACCGTGCCGCATTTCCACAGATAGATGCTCTGATGAAGTGCCCCTCGAAGCAGGGCCCCTAAGTCACCCTAAGTTCAATGTATAGCTGGCAATTTTCTCGGCATACAAGCAAAGCAACAGAAATGGGTTAAAGTAGAAGCAAATTGTGCAGAAGATAATTATCATTAAGGAAGAATATAGGGATTTCGGTATTCATAACACGTACATTCTCAAGTAAATAACTTTATATTTTCTAAAGGCCGGTTAAGCTGTGATATCATTCTGTTGGACTCTACTTTCCTACATTTATGTCAAAAAGGGCGAGTATGCGAAACAATTTGAATTGCCCAATGTTTCATTTATAGCTGTCCAATAGTAAAGTTGGACTGCCCATTTTTAAACTTGGAAGGTCTTTGGATGACCCCAGCCTCAAAATGGAGAATACGTCTTAGCATGTACGGCCTTGATTGGACAACCTCACCTGGAATGTCATAAATAACATGACCAGCCCCCCCCCCTCTTACGCACTTATTCAAGAACATACAGTACTTCTTGTGTTCAAAACTGGACACTTTTATTTAACTGGGCACATTTTGTTCATAGGAAAACATCGGCTGGGTACAATCTGACGAATTTGTTTGTTGGATCAGAAGGAACTCTTGGACTCATAACCAAAGCTACACTTAGGCTATATCCTATTCCAGAGATGGTGAGTCATAGATTTATTAGTATATCCAGCGGGGAATCTTTGTAAATTATTGGGTGAAATTGGTGATAGATTTGCTAAATATTATAAAATAACGAACACAGAACTTGCTGCATTTCAGTAATGTCTTAACGGCTGGGGTTGCTTTGTCTGATTTTATATGGAGCCACTTCTTTCCTTTCCTCGTTCAAGTCTTTTAAAACACCTTAAGTTAGAATAGGCTTTTTGCCCTTTTGCATGTAAATCCACGCTTTAGGTTCTAGTATCTTCCAGTTTTACGCCCGGAATGCTTACTGATCTACCTAAAGGTAATTTGCCAAAATGCTTACTTTTTGACCTCTCCCTAATTCACTTCTTTATGGCTTCAACATAGACACTGCGGGTCTATCCATAACGTCAGTTGAAAAATATCTAAATTACTTTTTGCACCACTGTTCCTTTGTAGACTCTCATATTCTTACTTATGTTGTCCCCGATCCACTCCACAGAGATCTTGATGCATTGCCGATCTTTTGAATAAAACATAGTGGGTGGGGGGGGGGGTAGAGTTTTCCTAAGCCATATTTGCAACTGAGGCGCTTTGGGTTAAAAGAGTGGTGGTGTGGCGTGGTTGGCTTCACCTTGCTGCACGCGCCAAATGAATAGATCACCTCAACGGCAAATCCATCTGTCAGTTTATTTTAGTCGCGTAAAGTTTATTTAGTTGTATCTTTAGTGGCATCTTCCTAATGTTTTGAGTGGAGGGAACTCGAAAACGTCGTGATTTTTTCGTCTACCTCAAAATAAATTAATTTATGACTATTGTTTTTAGCTTTATATAAAAAAGAATGCATCCCATTTTCGATTGTTTCTAGTGGTATTTTCAATCTATCGTCATGTAGTGCATCAGACATGGAATAAAATTAGACAAGCTTAATGTAGGAAAGTAAATTGCGATGAACATGCATAAGAAATTCTTTATATCTGCTCTTTGAATTCTGTAAAAGTTAAACGGCTGCTCTTTAACTAAATCCTGATGCAAATGAACTTTGAACTCATGCTTGAGACATAACTGTTTTTCCAAATTTATAGCTTTTGTCAATTTTGAAAAGGTAAGCCATGGATTCAAAAGGAAAAGTTTTTCATTATTTATCAGGTCACCTTTAATGATTTAGTGTTTAATGTCAATTTTGGTTCAACTTTTTTTGCTAGATTGTAGCTGCCGTATGCAATTTTCCAACTGTCAAAGACGCAGTCGATTGTGCGGTCATGATCCTTCAGTGTGGAATACCCATAGCCCGCATTGGTATATTTATCCTCTCTTTTATTCTAATCTTGTTTGGGTGTGATTGGGAGCGAGTCCTAAAAAAATATTCGTCTTGGCTCTATGTAGTGGCTTTGAAAGTTCAATTAGTGGTCTTTGAAGTGAAAATTTGTGGTGTAAGAAGTAGTGGGCGCACACAGCAGTTATGAAATTTTGTTGTAAAAAGACACGAGTATAGAAGTATATTACACTACAAAGCGCTTCTAGGAATGGGTGTGATTCTTGGAAATCCTCCTTTGGGTTTCGTGTATAAGCTCTTGATGTCTGCAAGATAATGGTCTTGCAAATTTCCCTTGTTTTATGACCTGTTCGGAAGCGGTGAAAGCAGCTATTTAAAAGCTCTTGTAGCTGGAGAATAAATCAATTGTTGGCATATGGAGGCAAGGTCGAGAGGATTAGTTGAAGTTTTAAAAGATTGAAAGTTTTAAGAATGGAAACGAAACTTCAAAGATTAGATTTTTCAAAAGCAGGATGGCAAAACCAAAGTTTTCGTCATTTGTATCCATTCATCTCTGGTTGTTGATAGCTAAATTGTTGCAGCTCTAATAAACGTAGATAAATTCAGACCCAACTCTGGTAGTTTGGCGCTCCTCAATCACCTGTATTTCAACCAGTTGAATTATAAAGAGATAAATAGCCGTTCAACTTATCAGGATGTAGGCCATCCGTGGCTTATGTCTGAACGGATGATTTGCTAGCATTTTACCTCTTGAACACAGGTTGTACAGGGGGCTTTTTGTTGCAGTACAAGAAAATGGCTAAGTATAAGTGATTGAGATAAACTGACTGTTCGTTGCCGATTGCAGTGAGAGCAGGCCCCAGAGCCTGAAGTATTGTAGCCTCAATATTAAAAATACTTTGTTGGTTTTCCAAGCAACTGTAGGTGACTTCTTATCATTTTATTACTTTTTTAGTATGTCCTGGAGGAAATTTAAACCTTTTATAGGTTTTATTTAGTCAGGAACATCTTTATTCGTATAAACGGACGGTATAAGGAACAGAAAAGGTTCGACCAATCGAGCGTTTCAGCTTCATATCTAGTTGATTATGTATTTAGCTGGCATGTTAAGTTTGGATTAACCGTAGCTAAAATGTGAAGATAGTAAAATTACATAAAATCCCCCTGATCGACTTCGATGCTAACAATTAGTTGGGTCAGAGTTTAAATTAGATCTGACGGATAATCATATCTTGTGATTTTGGAATATTTGGTAAACCTTATCATGCGATGGGATTGGTTTTTGGTTAGTTCTGCATAAAAGCGGATATGGTGGTAACATCGTCATTTTTCATTTCATTGAACAGAGCATTTGTTTATAATACATTTCGGCCTTTGCGTGATAAGACCCCTGGTTTTGCAACAGGTTTCGTAATGGAACCCCCTACATGCTTTTAATGTTCTATACCATGCCTTCTCACTTAAAGTTTGCAAAACACCACTTTGGAAATGTTAGCAAACAAGAAGAGCCACAGTTCATAGATATATCTGCCTCTCGACGTGCCTCTATCTCGGTTGTTAAGGAAAATTAGTGTGGTTGTACAGTTACGAAAAAATATATTTATAAAATGTACACTTGCTAAATTTTAGTGCGTTTGCACAGCTAGAATATACACTTGCTACGCGGCATTCCGCGTGACTAAGTTCGCTACTAGTGACGCGCGTGCCGCCAGTTGAAAAAGCGTGATCTATACCCTAATCGGCAGATAATCAATGAATGGATTGAATTAAGAGGGATGTCCTCTAGGAAAGTTCAGTCGACATCGTGTAATTATATTAGAGATAAAGCAAATTGCATGATCATTAATTATATACTGACTGGACTGGAGTCATTGTCTGGCTGGAGATGTTTTGTGTGAGTCACATGTCCTTCTTTGTAGGGAGGCGTGGTCTGTCTACAATCCAGGGCATAAAAAGCAGTGGTCTTTACTACTAATAGTGGTCATAATAGCTCAAATAGTGATATTGGAAAAAAGTTAGTGGTTTAGGACTTAGTGGGCACTGCAGTTAGGAACATTTGTGCACAAAAATAGCACGTGCAACCAACTATATTTTACTAAAGAGCCGTTATATAGGGACTGTGTGATTCTTGAAAATTTTCCTTAAGATAATGGTTTTGTAAGTTTTTCTCATGTTAGGCCTTGCACTAGTCACTTCTACATATGAGCAGTATTTGTCTTTGGTTCTATTGGATTTTATCCTCTTCCCCTAGTCAATAATTTTAGAACCAAAACGAGGAGGGAGACAGATGGTTTGAATTAGCTTTCATTTACAATCCATCAATGATGTACTGGCCGGGAGGACCGGGGATACGTGCTCCCCATGAGAAAGATTTTTATGGGGTACCAAAACGACATAGTAATTTTTTTTAAATTTTGCAGGCGCTACAATACTCGCCAAAAGTCCTTGGGACACTTACAAAAAGACTGTAGAAACCATATTCCTCTCAACTTCCCAATCCTTGCGCTTTACACGCACTCTATCTCCACTGGAACAATATTGTTTCGTCCATGAGACACTTGAAATTGGTGTCCAAGTCAAATTTTCCCTTCATCCCATGTACTTTTCCCACAAACAACATTGTACAGGGGAGGAGGGGGAGGGGGATGAAAGGTCAGCGCAGAATACAAAAGTGCAAAGTGTCCTAAGATTTTTGATGAATATTTTAGCTATGTAAGTAGCAACAGCAGTAGAATTTCCTTTATCATTTGCTATTATCCCATTATTCTAACAAAGAATGTACGTCAAACTGTAGTCAATTGCTATGGTTTTTCCGGAGACTTTCAAGTTTAGAAGTCCCCTTGGTCGATGTTTACAATCGGTGGATTTGGACTTGATAGAGCTATTTAAGTGGTAAACGATGCCATCATTCAGCTTGAGTGGCCAAGAGGAGCCCATAGTACATACTGGACATTGCACACGTTTTACTGATATGCCTGCAATAGTCACTAAAAGTCCTGGGACACTTTGCAATTGTTGTATTCTACAATGAACTTTCATCCCCTCCTCCCCTCGAACAATGTTGGTTTTTGGGAGAAGTAAATACGATAAGGGGTTGCTATTTTTGTCACTCATGAATGTGCCCCCCTAGCAAATAGCCCCCAGCACGCCCCTGCAACACGTCCATTACTATCATAGTATGTCAGGGGAGCAGGCTTGCATATGCGTATGGGGAAATAAACTCAAATGTTTGGTATCAATTTGATTTATAAATATTATATTTTGAGGGATCGAGATTCCTATCTCTATCCCAACCTGTCTTGCGTGGGAATCTCATGCTGAACGTCTATTTTAACCATTTTGTTAATACAGACTTTTGAACATGGCCAATTTCTTATGGCGAATAAAAATAAATATCATCTGACTTTTCTAGATTTTTGTATTTTTTTTCACCTCAATAGGTAAGTAGATACTTACCACGTCAATTGAATTTCTACAGAATTGATGGACGACGTAGCAATGGACATTTGTAACAAGTATTCGAGCACTGATTACGCTGTTGCTCCTTCTCTGTTTTTGGAGTTTCATGGTAGTGAACAAAGCGTTGATGACCAAGTTGAAAAGACAGGTGAGTTCAAGGTATCTTTAAGGAAAGTTTACTAATGGGCCAAGCCAATAGTAGGGCCCCATTCGCTCCACAGCCAAATTCGATTTGCATACCCAAAGAAAAGCTATCCAAGAGGTCCTTCGCTCTTGTATTCAGTCCACTGACAGAATGACTTGTGTCCATTACACTTTGAGAAATATAAATAGACATTTTCATTGAAGGGACCCAGCTACTGGCCATAAAACCTTAGATTTTGACTTTTGAATTTGCTAGGAAGAGGGCCCATTGGGCCATTTGCCCAGTAGTGACAATGTTGAAAGATGCCCTGGGTGAGTTCTTAGATCCAGAACTAACGGTAGTGTCTATTTTTGTGCATTGATTTTATTGATATTTCAATGGAATGTGCCCCAGAGGGATTCTGAGCTTGTCCAGTTCATAGTCATGACGGCAGGCGTAGATGGGAAAATTTATAGGAGGGGCAAGAAATGAAGATTTGCCGGCAAGAATTGGTACGTATATTCATTGATTCTATGATTTTTTAAAAGTTTCATTACATATCTTACATGGTGTAAACCGTTGGGAAATTTCACATTGATTCACCAAAATCTGAAGTAGTTTTTGTAACGCCCAATCATAGCATCAATTTATGTACTAATGAGCGTAACCGCCATATGCTTGAGAGCTTTGATCAGGTCTATTTTCTCCCAACCTAACTGACCAATCATAATACAAGATTCCGACCACACATGCATTCCACAACTAAATTTTGGCCTATTTTGCATGATGATTGGTTATTTATTTTGGGAGAAACTAGACCTGATCAGAGCTCTCGAAAATTTTGCGTCAATTCTACTCTAAGGATATAATAATCTATTGTTTATTCTTAAGGTGAAATTGTGACTATGAATGATGGCTCAAATTTCTTCTGGGCGAAAGAAATGGAAGACCGAAATCGACTGTGGAAAGCAAGACACAGTATGTATTATGCAGCTCTTGCGATGAAGCCTGGATCTCTTGTAAGTCTAGGAATCATAGTTTCAGTTGTTTAGTCAAACATTAAGCACTTAATCTGGAATCGGATATCATGCAGATTGTGTTGTTGTATTGTTTGATTGTTATTTGTATTTTTGTAATAGTATGAAAGGTATTACCATTATTAGCTTCCTAATCATGATCATGATCATGATCATGATTATTATTATTACGTTCACCTTCATCACCATCATGATAACGGCAACTCCCGTCACCGCCGCATTCACCTCCACCACCTATGCCACCATCACCTATGCCACCATCACCTATGCCACCATCACCTATGTCACCATCACCTATGCCACCATCACCACCAGCAGTACCTACCCCACCATCACAACCTCTATAGGAACGTGAGTTTGTGCTTCCTATAAGCTGCCAATGTTCGTTCAGTGTCATCCTTCGTTGATCCAAGTTGTTGCGTATCATTATTTAACGTGCAGAGAACACGGAGGCAGAGAGAGGAGACGATGTTGTTGACTGTACTCTGACTCTACTCTGACTGACTTTACAACACAGATTACATGGATATATACAGAAATAACATGATCTAAGATAAGATGATGTGACGTAGTAGATGTTTGTTTGTGTAGAGTTGAAAGTGTGAATAAATGACTGGCGAGATTTGCGGATGAATGTGAATGAATGGATGAGAAGGAAAAAATGCAACTGGATAAGAAATGGCCTAAGTTACAATGTTTACGTTCACTACACCTCTACTATTATCCATTCTCGATGTACTTAAATACTTGGATGAAGGTTACCTTCCCTAAAATGTTTGGTTTACTCTCGGTCTTTTTGAAGGGAGTTGTTACAGATGTGTGTGTCCCAATATCACACTTACCTGAATTAGTTACAGTTGCTAAAGAAGATGCCATATCTTCAAATCTCACAAGTAAGTAATTTATATCTATTTTCAGTATGCTGTACAATCTTTCATTAATCATATCATGGTTGTGTAAATTGGTTGTCAATGAATATATCATATCACTTACTTAACATCAGACCTATGTTTGTTACAGCCGTTCAGTTACGGAATCGTTCGATGATGTGATCATTAGGCTATAAAATCATTGAATCAGGCGTTAAGTCAATCAATCTATCAATCAATCAATCGATCGATCGATCGATCGATCAATCGCGCAATCCTTCAATCACACAGTCAGGATCATCTACTTACACGATCATTCAATAACGTGACCCTTCACACGTAGAATCATTAAGTCATACGGCTATACATACTATCGTAGGATCATGTAATCGCATAATCAGCCACTCAAATATCCCCTGAATCATACAATCATCAAATTATACTATGATAATGCCATATGATCGAGCAATCATACAGTGACATGCAGTATCAGACTTGTAGTCATGTATATTTGTATTTATGTATGTATGTATGTATGCATGTATGTATGTATGTCTGTATGTATGTATGTATGTATGTATGTATGTATGTATGTATGTATGTATGTATGTATGTATGTATGTATGTATGTATGTATGTATGTATGTATGTATGTATGTATGTATGTATGTATGTATGTAAGTATGTATGTATGAAGCCAGATATTATGATAAAAGAAGAAAATAGGATGATCATTCTGGATATAGCTTGTCCATATGATCTTTATCTGGCAGAACTTTATGAAATGAAATTAAACAAATACCGAGATTTACAAAGGTACATTACAGAAAAATTTATATCATGCAAGGTTGATGCAGTAATTATTGGATCTCTTGGCACAGTGCACACAAATGCACTGAAAGTTCTAATGGACACTGGAATGTCTAAAACAAAAGCGAAAGGACTACTGAAGTGGAGCTCCACATCATGTATTATCGGATCACGGCAAATTTGGAACATCAGATGCAAGCTGGTTAAGGAAAATTGAAAATGAAACTGAACAGTAGAACAGATAATCCTGAATTTAGTAGAGCAGAACAGAAAAGACGTGCTAGTTTTAATTGAAAGGCTTTGTTCTATTTGGACACATTAAACGAACAGCCTACTCTAGAGATTTCAAAGTTTAATAAGTATAACACTATGTATGTATGTATGTATGTATGTATGTATGTATGTATGTATGTATGTATGTATGTATGTATGTATGTATGTATGTATGTATGTATGTATGTATGTATGTATGTATGTATGTATGTATGTATGTATGTATGTATGTATGTATGTATGTATGTATGTATGTATGTATGTATGTATGTATGTATGTATGTATGTATGTATGTATGTATGTATGTATGTATGTATGTATGTATGTATGTATGTATGTATGTATGTATGTATGTATGTATGTATGTATGTATGTATGTATGTATGTATGTATGTATGTATGTATGTATGTATGTATGTATGTATGTATGTATGTATGTATGTATGTATGTATGTATGTATGTATGTATGTATGTATGTATGTATGTATGTATGTATGTATGTATGTATGTATGTATGTATGTATGTATGTATGTATGTATGTATGTATGTATGTATGTATGTATGTATGTATGTATGTATGTATGTATGTATGTATGTATGTATGTATGTATGTATGTATGTATGTATGTATGTATGTATGTATGTATGTATGTATGTATGTATGTATGTATGTATGTATGTATGTATGTATGTATGTATGTATGTATGTATGTATGTATGTATGTATGTATGTATGTATGTATGTATGTATGTATGTATGTATGTATGTATGTATGTATGTATGTATGTATGTATGTATGTATGTATGTATATCAAAGATCCTATCTATCTTCAGCTCCTATCCTTGGCCATATTGGTGATGGAAACTTCCATTGTTTTGTTATAATCGATCCAAAAGACCACGATGAGGTGTCAGCGGCGAAACATTTCCATGAGAGACTTGCAAGGTACTCTTATCACCTAAAAGAATGAAATGGCCTTCTATTATGATCATGATATTAATGACTTATTATTAGTATTGAAATGGTATAAACCCATAAGCTTAAACTAGGCACTATATCCATGAAGACTGAGGTACTTCAATATTCTTTTAATGACAGGTTTGGGTTTGGAAGATAAAAAATATGTAATAACTTTCAAGTATTTGCTATTTCATCCTCTAGCAGTTATTGTATTGGCATCGCAAATGATGATTTCACTATAGCACGAAAAAGCGGAAACATTCTTTTAGCGTACTAAAAAGAATGTTTCCGCTTTTTCGTGCTATAGTGAAGGTCTGTAGTACCAACAGACTTTTCACGTAAAATGATGATTCCATAATTGATGATATTTGATCGTGTTTGATTATGTTTGATCATTTTTTATTTTATTTGATCATGTATGATTGTTTGACCATGTGTGACTATGTTTGATCATGTTTGATTATGCTTGATCATGTTTGATTATGTATGATTATGCTTGATCATGTTTTATTTTATTTGATAATTTGTGATTATTTGACCATGTGTTACTATGTTTGATCATGCTTGATTATGCTTGATCTAGTTTGATTTTGTTTCATTTATTTTTATTGTATTCAATCATATTTACTTTTTTTTATTTATGCTTCATTATGTGTGATTATTTGGTTTTGAAAATGATTATCTTTATGTTTATAACAGTTGTTTAGCTGCGATTATGTACGCCAATGGATTATTTGAAACGGGTAGATGTGAAGATAGGCGTTTGTTTTTTGTAGACATGCCTTGTCATTGAAAGGCACATGTACCGGAGAACATGGTATCGGTATGGGAAAGTTGAAGCTATTGCAAGAAGAAGTCGGTGAAGACACGTTAGATGTGATGAAATCGATAAAAAGGACATTGGATCCAAATAATGTGTTGAATCCTGGGAAAGTGCTTGATTATTATTATTGACAACTCATTTACAGACTTGACCTGACCAGACAGGTAATTTATACAGCCCTCTCTCTATAAACATACATTGCGTCTCAAGCACCTCCCGTGAATAATGCAGGTGGGTTGATAGGCCCTATATACTTCGAAGAAGAATCGCCTCAAACAGCTGAAGGTATTACAATTGTCTACCGTACGGTTGAGTACTGCTTACATGTTTTGTTTGCATAGTTTGTTCGTTTCCATACAGTTTGCTGCTCTTTTACTCCCCTCCCCCTTCTAGCTCCCATTGTCATCCTTTAGTCTGAGGCTACGATGCGATGCGGTTGGCGTTTTTCAACCTTGTTACTTACCTTATTGAGAGTGAGGGGCTGTAAGGTAAGATCAGATTGCAGTCAGTTATATTAGATATTAGTTTTAATGTTTTAGTGTTTTAGATCTGGGGTGGGCAACCTACGGCCCGCGGGCCACTATCTGGCCCTCGAAGGTAATTTTGTGGCCCTCAAGCAGATAGCCCCATTTTTGAACTTCTTTGTACTGTACAATAGTTAAGATTTATCAGCTTCTGACAAATGAACAGTCTGCTTAGTTTAGTGCACCTTTGGCCCGCTTAACGAGAAGATTGGACGGATTTGGCCCACCCTCTTAAAAGGTTGCCCACCTCTGGTGTAGATAATAACTTATATTTTTTCAAAAGGATTATGCTCCATGGAACTGTTGTAAGATACTTGGAGTAGTATTGTATGTCCTTGTAGGTTGTAGGAGTAGATGTGTGCGGCAGAGCTGCCAAATGTTTGAGAGTTCTGATCAGGTCTATTTTCTCCCAACCTAATTGACCAATCATCATGCAAAATGAGCTTAAATTTAGCTATGGAACGCATGTTAGGTTAGAACCCTGCATGGTGATTGGTTTATTAGGTTGGGAGAAAACAGAGCTGATTAGAGCTCTCAAACATTTCGCGGCTATGCTGTAATGTATGCTGAACTTTTGACATAGAAGCTCTGAGTTTATTTCCGCTGATTTAATGTAGTTCTTCATGCGCCAAGTCACATTGATATCTGTTTGCTTCATTCATCGTATCATTGCAAATCATAGCCGTCTGGCTTGATATGTATATAGTTTGCTTGCTCACAAAATGAGTATTATGTGTGTACAAATGAAATGTTTCTTGATAGCCTGTTACTTTTACCATGCAGCTATAATAGTTTTGCTTATTGCAACTTTTGCCCATCAATCGCGGGCAGCTTCATAGTAACTTTGAACCCATGTGCGTAGAAGGCGGGAGGCTGGGGGGTTGCAGTTGGGCAGAAATCCACTTCATTCGGCCAGTCTCTTCAAAAAAAGGAATAATTTTTCCCGAGAACAATTGCAGCCCAACACGGCCTGCTCATTCCGGCAACAGATCAGTGATTCAGGTTAACAGTTTGCAGTAGCCCAAAAATTAAAGCCTCACTGCATGTTTGTACCCATTCGTTGTAACAAACCTTCGGATTGGGTTGGTCTTTCATTTGCTTTTTCGTATTATTGGGCTTCATTCCGCAACTGAATGATCTCCTTTGCAGTCATCCCTGTTTTGTTGGTCTCCTCTTCCTTTATCTGTTATTCTGGTCTCTTTGTTCATATGTATTCCATCAACAAGGTTTTCCTAACTTGCATGGGGGCTATTTTTATTTAATGCTGGATCAGCATATGTAGTTTATCTATCTCCCTCTTTCTCTCTTTAGCTGTATAGGTGTACTCTGAGTTTCATCGGTGGATAGGTGGATGGATGAACTAGAGTTATAGCATGGGCCATTAGTAACTTGAGGATAAAATCAAATTTATGCACCATTTCATACCAGAATTTCTCCTAGGGAGTCTTGAGGAAACGTGGAGCAATTTAAGTCCGCTGTCGGTTTACCATATGGGTGATTCCCTCTAAATTTTCCTGATTTATTTAGCGGGTGATTTTTTGAAATGAGGGATGCTTCCGACTGATGCAGTCATTGTACAAAGGCAGAGAAAGTTTTCCAAATGATGGTCAATATTACTGAAAAAGCCAATATTCGCACTCCAAACATTCCTGGTATGTCTGTCAGCGAGATCCTAAGAGAAATTACAGCAGCCATAATTGCAGTTTGTGTTCTCTCCTACAACTCCGTCTTAACATCCTTACTGGATAATTGACATATTTTTCTACCCCGCCTTAGTTACAGTTAACTCCCTTTTTGTCAATAAAATGGCCTCGCACTGATTTTGGAATGTAAAACAGGCAAATTGGATCTAGCGAGATATATGCCATATTTTCTGTAGTAAACGCCGCCCTCTATTAAACGCCGTACACAACAGTTGGCGTTCAGAATAAACGCCACGGTATTTGTTAGAAGAAACACGGTAACCAGCTCTTGGCTCTCAACCGTCGAACCTAGAAGCTGACATTTATCGGATTGTGTGCTCTCTGTTTTCTAATTGAAGAGGGGGTTGGTTGAAAAATTTGCTAAGAGTTGATGGTACGGATATTGGAATACAGGGGAGTCTGCACTCTTGTTATTTCGCTTTTGATACAGGAGAGGAGCTGCATAATTATGATGCAATATTTTGAACACTTTTCCAGATCAAATCAACATAGATGGAGCATGCACTCCGAAGTGTTCGGATAGACAGGTTTAATAAGAATATCCCGGAAGCATTTTTGGAGAACAGAGTGTAAATTCAGTTACTCCATTTCCTATTTCCTCCATTACACGTTTTTGTTATAAGAATGTGGTGTATAGGAAAGAAGTACTCGATTGCTAAGATACGCGATTTTTTACAAGGAACCTAGCTCGAGGCCTAGTTCCAAAAGGTTCCTATTTTTGGACCTCCGATAGTCAGATTGTAGTACTAACAGTTCCTTAATACTTCCTTAATTTGCCATACATATGGTACAGACGCAAGTAAACATTGAAATTATGAATTTTGCCTTTAATTTTGGCTATAACCTGAGACCAATGAAACGTGAAACACTTGACACAAGCTTTAACAATCTATCCTGGTTTTTGGCTGCAAATGAATAGAACCGACTTCCTAGCTCTAGATTGTTTGGTGTTATAAAAATTTCAACTAGAAAAGTTCCTTAGGGAATTTTTCTTTAGGAGTATAAGCTCTTTAAATAATTTGCCATTCTACATATAGGTTCCTTATAGAATGGTTCCTTTTGAAAAGCATGTAGTTAAGAATGTTTGATACTGAATTTCTGAGACGTAGGAAAGTCTATAAGTCCATATACACTTTTGAAAATTCCAATTTTCACGGAAGTTCGTCATTTATTTTGTTTAATTTGTATAGGCCCCCAGTGTGTGTCCATGTATTTCAGTGCTATGATTGGAAAATCTCTAGACAGTTTGCTATAGAACTGACTACATGCAAAAGCTTAGAAAGGTTTCAGCACTGGTCCAAAACCATTTTTATTAAAGGCATGAATGACTGTAAAGCATAGATGCCTCACCAGAGTCTCAAATGCTATATGCTGTTAGTTTCAGTTGTACCATAGTTGATAAAAGTTATACTGATATTGTATATAAGATATTTAGCTTGTTTATCAGAGAGTTGAGCAGATCTGGAGTTGAGTAATGAAATACGAAACACTACTGATCATTAAGCTCAATCAATATTTTTGCAAACCAGCCAATGAAGAAGGTAGTAGCTGTGATAGCAATGTTTTCACACACATTTGTTTTTACAACATTAATTCAACATTTTCAAATCACCGCATGAAATTCCAAGACCACTGTTAGTGACCAAGACAACTCCTAGTTGCCAAGACCACCATCACTTAGGGACTGGTCATAGAAAGTATTAGCTCTATATTCTTTTATAAGTAAGGTAGTCCTAAACAGGTTAAACAGGCAAAAACATAAGGAGTTTCTATTACTGGATTAGAGGCCGCTGATATTTTTTAACACTGCCTTCCCTTTTCTCTTAGTTTATCCGAAAAGTTAAAGTAAAGGAATTGCTAGGGAATTTTTGGAATTTTGCGGAAAATCAATTGAAGATTTGGGAGACAGGGAGCGTCGTCACCCTGAAACAGATTAGTCGGCATATGGGCATACATACTGCGGGACGATTCTAGCATCTAAGGTAAGGATAGTGGGGTACTTTTTACTGAAATCTGCAAATTTACTCCCCATGCCTCCCTCTTTCCCCGACCTCCTCCCCGTCCCCCCATACAAAATTTGCTAACGTCCGCCATTGTTTACCATGATGCTCTGTTTTGCTTGAAACGAACTTTGCACAATTCTGTATGGATGCGGAAGTGGGTATGGCCTATTTTCTCCCATCCTAATTGACCAGTGATCATGCAGGATTCTGACCATATATGCTAAGACAGGCCCATTTTGCATGATGATTGGTCAATTAGGTTGGGAGAAAATAGACTTGACAGGGCTCTCAAACTTTGACAACTATGCTATCGCACGCAGGATCACCAAAGATGGCATGGTGGCATTTTAGATTACAGAGTGCAAAGTCAGATCCCTTTTCATACTGACGAGATAATTCTGTGGTAAATTGTAAGTCAACAAACACTCTTTTTTCAACTTAGTAGCTATCTGACATAAACAAGGAAGAGATTTTAAGAGGACATTTCGCCTCCACAACCAGCACGTCACTGACTGCAAATCATGCTTTCACTTTACAAAAGAGGGAACGTCTTCCTACTTCCTTAGTTTTGTCCAAAGCTCTTTCCTGGATACAAAACATTCCTTTCCTACTTCCTTTCATGTGTAGTTGATAACAGAGGGTAGAACACAGTGCTAGCCTGGCCAAAATATCTGCACTTGTGGTGTTAAAATAGCGAAGTTACATCCTATTGATACTTGCTTAATGTCAGGAAAGGACAGGAAAAGGAAAATAAAACGATTTGTTTACACATAATATTACTCTTTCAATATTTCCATCCTTCCCTTCCTCCCTAAATCCCAAGGAGGGGTACTCACTACTTCTCTATACGGGGGGTCCATGTCAGCACTTTGTAGCTGACTCGCAAATATTAAGTCACAGTTTAGAGGAACCCCAAATATTGAGTCTCAAAATTGTTGAAGAATTGTTCTAAACATTAAAGTGTGGACAATATCTGAGCATCATTTATTATGAGATTATCGTTGTCATATTTATGGTATTAAAATGTTATAATTTGTTTTTCTTTTATAACTTCATTGTCAATTCTAAGACCCAAATATTGAATATTTCTTATGCTGTAATTCTCAAACCCCAAATATTGACTTTTTTAAAGCTGTTCTTCACAGACCCCAAATATGGTTGTTTTTGTAAATTCCCAGACCCCAAATATTGACATGGACCCCCCGTATAGAGAAGTAGGGAGTACCCCCCTGGGCCTAAATCTCACTTCTTTCTTTGGAACGAATCTATGGAATGAATGGGGTTACACGCTTCCTGTCTTATCACGTGATTACCCGTAACTATGTTTGGTCGCGAAATGTACACAGCTTTGATTGGAAAGGAGAATCACACAACATCAAGAGGCACGCCGTATGTAGCACTCCCTCGATTTCTGCACCATCCCAAAATGTACTTCCTGTCTCTGAGGCCATGATTAACTGTTGGATATTGGACGTCACCTAAAAGGAATTTCCATCGTAAACCAACGTTGTCAAAAAGCGCGCGAAACCATGCTTGAAGATCATCTCTGACGCCGACCCCATTCACAATTTCTTATATTATTTTACACCCATTTCTATGTGTACACCATAGGTATATTTTTTATTTCTATGATTTACGGATTGACCAATGAGAACCCAAAGCTCTGATTTCACGAAACAAGAGATACTTGGTCCCGTATCTACAGTATATTGAACGCTTTTGGTACAGATCTAAAGATAGGAATTTTTTGCCACAGTCCTGAAACTAACTGCCCGTATGCGAGGTTTCGAACTATTGAAAAGCTATTCTTCCGAGCTCACGCTGCATCTGTCTGACTTGAAAACAGTGTATTTCTATGTCAACGGTGCAGATGTGATTCGTATCTGGTTGGTTAAAACAGTCATGGTGTACCTGGAGCTACTTTGCAGTACGTTTTGAGATATGAATAGAATATAAATACGTAAATTTACTTCTGAATTTTTTGTGATCATTACAATGCAATATTTCCTGGATGTTGTTTGGTATTGTTTTCCAATATTTATCGTCGAGGATAGTTGACAAAATATTAACAACCTAGTTCAAAAGATTATCTTCCTATTTTGTTCAATTTCCAGGGGTACTTTATCATTGTCGAACTGCATCAAGTCAAGTTGAATTCCGAGAGATACAGAGCTTAGCATATTAGGGTTTTTCTACCTTGCCAACATCAATTTAACGAATCGCTTATCAACCCTTTGTAGTGCTGAAAAACTCACCTTCCTTACCTATCTACATGCGCAAAAGTTTTTTGTCCCATTATTGAAACTTTCCTAGCTGTTTCATGATTTCAATACTAAAACTTTCTTAGTTTTTTATAC
This sequence comes from Mastigias papua, assembly GCA_964019165.1. Lineage (NCBI taxonomy): Eukaryota > Metazoa > Cnidaria > Scyphozoa > Rhizostomeae > Mastigiidae > Mastigias > Mastigias papua. Next base: position 15,311,269 of record OZ025272.1, on the reverse strand, counting down.
TTAAGATAGTTTTTTTCGCCCTGTACTAATAAGCAAATATGATGGTGGACTTGTGTACGTATTGTAATTTTAAGTGAATATGAATGTATAGGCCATCTTAGGTCTCAGAGATCCGGTACTGTAGTGTGTTAATTTTTGAGCACTTTCTTGCTCGGTATGAATACATATTTCATTACATTGACATAAATTTCTCAGTGGTAGATCGAGGTTAGCGAAGTGTTTAGCAGATATTTTTTCAAGGTAGGAGTATTGATGTTTACATTAAACCGTTTTGGTATTTACATCTAAGTGGCATGCGGAATAATAAACTTCCTGAAACTGAAACCTACGTATTAGCCCAAACATCTTGAGTACTTGTCAGGTCGAGGTAAAGGGTGCAAGTTTACTGGCATTGTTATGATTGTAGCGCCTGGCTGCCTGAGACACGCACGCTGCCAAATATCAGGAAAGTTAATTGCTCAAGCCGTAAGTTTATCGCATTTTTCAATCCATTTTGTATCATTTTCTTATTTCTACATCACGTTATCTACCATGCACATCGCGTATACGATATACTACAACGGTTTCATATCTTCCTATGTACACCACGTGTTCGGCTCAAAGCGAATGAAGCCACGTCAACTTTTGTAGATGTCTGGCCTAAATAGAAAACTTTGAACGATAGATGAAAGTTATAATTCAATCCCTGAATGTAAAATAGATATGATTTGACAAAATCTTCTCCATTTGCTGAAAACTAAGTTATTCATATTTAATCTTTTGCTCAGTAATATTCAAACTTGATATACAGTAGCGAGCATTCGTTCCCATCAATGGTTCCCATACACTTTTAGACGTAGTTAGCCAATGTATACAAACAAAAGTGAATGGCATATGTTACTTTATGTCATTTGCTATGTATCACCATCGACTAAAATCAATTCGGTAATATTGTAAAGTTTTCTTCAATTCGTCAATATATTAATAGCCGTACCCATAGGAATAATTGAATCTAGTTAGTTAAGAATTCCTTTGTTCATGAGATGATTTGTTGACTGTTGTATGCTTTGGTTTCCTGTTCTTTCCTTTTACTTCAATTAAACTAATGTATGTTTTGGATCAATTACTGTATTTCTCACATTGATTTTTTCATAACTTTCACTCGTTCTTCTTTCTTGGGAGAAATAAAACACAATGCGGCCTAGCATGTTCTTGAAAGCCATACAAATGCCTTCTTACTGAGAGGAAGATAATTTCTCAACTCACACATAAAGTTGACTTCCTACTTTATGTTTCGCATTGCGACTCTCCTTCCACGTTTCAATATACGATTACTACTAGTAGTGTTGTACGTAGAAGACACCCGAGACAGAACTCAATGATAGTGATACAATTTCTAGTATTTTGTAAAGAAGTGAAAATCACCTTTGCAGTACAGTTTAAAATTCAGCATAAAGTTATAATGGCTGCCTGGAATTGCTGAAGGCTGTCATGTTTAAGAGTTTACTCGTAACCCTGCTGGTGATCCTGTTTTCTCTCGGAAAGTCTCATGGTATGTCACCCTAGGACATCTCGTCTGAACAGCTTGACCTCGGGAGAAGTTGCGTACTACGGTTTACGCCCCGATAAGCTCAGCGCTTCTCATTAATGTTTAAATGCTTGCAACTTTTTTTCAAATCCTTTATGAGTAATGTAATTGTTGATCTGAGAGTAATGTGTTATCATACCAGTATAATCTACGTTAAATGTCAATTATCATTCTCATGTTACTGAAGCATATCATCTAACTGAACCTTACTGGGGTCTTCTGGTGTAGTGCCCCCATTCATGTAGATGTACCTGGGTAAATTAATGGCTAGAAAGTACAGTTTTGTTTGTTAGTTACACAGAAATGTTGAACCTATCTTCTGATTTTCACATTTCTGTCACAACAGTCTTATCTTTAGATTGCTCATTCAAAATGGTGTTCTTTTCCCTTCTAGTAAGATACCTGTAAAATAGTAACATTTCATTCTGATATGGGAGATAGTTTTTAGCCATTCTAGAGGATAGGATGTAAAGCATTTTCTGTCATGTCACACCCAAGCTTGGTAGGTCCAGGAAAAGCCATAGAATATGATTTGCTTGGAATGGTTATGTGTCAGATCTCAGTTTTTTGATGGAAGATAGGTTTTTGCAAGTCCCAGCATGATTTATTTTAAGCAATACATTCTTGCTAACTCCAGCAATTCATTTTAGATGTAACTTGTTTAGAGCTTTATTTTGAAATGTTATTGAAATCTTGTGTTTTGAGGATTGTTATGTACTCTTGTTTGTACAAAACATATCTGCTATGTAAACTAAGTGCTTTTATTATCTGATTATTATGGTTTGCTAGTTTTGGCATTTAGTTGTTGAAGCATATCATATATCCAAAAATAGGTATAAAGGAGCAAACAGTATGACTACATTTGAATACTTAATTTGTCCTGTGCAGATGTATTGCTTAGTAAATCTGCCTGTCACTTACAGAGCCTCTATTATATGCAAAAACATAATCTCACAACTCAAGTATATCCATGTATGCTACATTTTTGACTTATTAGACAGAACTTCTGGCATGTTTTAGAGCATTTGCTATTTAGTTGTATATTTCTTACATCTGACACCTGGAAACTTCTAAATCCAATCTGATGAAAATAATTGGAATAGGTTTATACTGAAGTCAAGGAATTGCTGTACTTGGATCAATCCAGATCCACTCTTAAAAAAAGAAACATAGCATTTTTTAGAATGATTTGTTGTAGTCCATTTTAGTTGATTTAAAATGAATAAAATCATATGAAGGTAATGTTGTTGATAGCATTTATAAAACAAATCTAAGAAAATCCTTTGAAACATATAACACAAATTGTGGGGCAACTCTCTTGACTTCCCCCATTCTTCCTGGCATTCAAGACTATGGCAAAGAGATATGCAGTCAGTATGAACTTTGGGTTCCAACTCAACACGGAAGAAAACAAACATGGCGCTGAGCCCTGTTGGTCCTATTGAATCTCAAATACAGTTTTCCATAGCTTCTTAGGGCCTGTTAGGGTCCCATAGGCTCCTTCTCTAGCTTTGAAATCACATCCACTCCTTAGGAGTAGAGTTATCTGCCTTTTTATGGGATTACTGTTGACAAGGATATGCCAATGTGTTCCAGGAGAGGCATGATCGAATGGTACAAATAATGCATCACAAATACTCGGACATTGAAAGCCAAGCTACCTTACATTAATGTGTTTGTTTTTTTCGCCTTTGTGGTAACCGTATAGCTACATTGTCATCAATGGCATGCTCAGAACAAATATAAAAGGTCATACTCCATATTACATTGCAAAAGCAAAGGTCGTTTATCATCCGAGACCCACTGACTCTATATATATCTATACACATACGACGTTGGCAGCACCATCTACAGTATTTGAACAGCTCTCATCGGAGCAGGTTGCGTGGGTAAGTCACATGACCACAACAAAGTCACATGATTATTACTTCTTGAGAGATAATTTAGAACTAGCAGAGTCCTGTTCGTAGGTTTGTATTCTCGTGTGATGCTAGCTTGTTCCATTTTATTTAACGCTAATCTGGAATAATTTCTGCCATTTGTCCTTTTGTGCATGTCAGTTTTGCTCTGGATAGTTCAATGGCGAGAAACAGAATTTCAAATATGCTACCATCCTATGTTACGATAACAAGGAGTTAAATGGAAACCTTTGTTTAAGAAAGCTTCTTTCAATACTAAGGTTCTTATAAAATGTTTAGCAAGTAGACCTTGAAATTAACGTATTGTTTGCAAGACTTCCTTGCAAGCACAGTTTTGCGTCAAAGATTGATACAAGTGAATGAGTCGTGGCCATGCTTTAATAGCGTGTAGCCACTTAGAAGAAAACGAAGACAGGTAGTGCTGATTTCATCAGTCTTTGTTTTCTTTAGGCCAGTTGTGAGTATTGAAGAAAAGCTCTGTTTGAAGATGACGGTTAAGGATTCCGTGACTGATCCTGATATCTATCAATATGAAGAGGAAGAAAACGATGATGATATCAAAGATGTTGAGATGAAGCTCATGGGAGATATTGACAATGTTTCAAGAACAACAGAGCGATGCTTGCTGAACTTGAAGCAAGGAGATGACGACGAAAAACCGGAGAAACAGAGACAATCTTGGTCGAATAAAACCGAATTCTTGTTAGCATGCGTTGGTTATGCCGTAGGCTTGGGAAACGTATGGAGATTTCCTTGGCTTGCTCAGAAGAACGGCGGCGGTAGGTGCTATTGATTTATACCTCTTGACCTGTTAATGCCATACTAACTAGATTGTCAGTTTTGTCTTTTCAGTAATGTGGTTTAGCCGGTTCATAATTTAGTCGAGAAAGCCCAAATAACTATGGATAGTCTTAGGCCATTACTTCAAAATACTGAATGTATGGACTCTGCTATCAATATGTCTTCACCATACCTTATATATCTGTTTTAAATAATACGATTTGTAAAAGTATACATATCTATCACAGATTTTTTCGTAACTAGAAGTGTTTTGGTCACAAATGTGAATGGAATTATGTTCCATACTGTACCATACTGTACCCGTTCGTCTGTGATAATGATTTTGTTGTGGTATCAAGCCCACTACTGTGATAACCTAAACGAAACTCGACTAAAATGTGCCCCTTTTGATTGCATGTTTATGACACCCATCATTTGCTGTTTCTTGCCTCGAGCTTCTATTAGGTAGTATAAGGATAAGTTTGTTGTCTCTGCAAAACAAGGAGACGTGTTGACAGTGCTTTGTGAAGTATGATTATGACTAAGGAACTGGGATAGGTATCAGTGCTGGGGTGAATTAGCTGAAATAGTATGGCAGGTTCGTCATAGTTGGCATGAATATTGTCGATCAACAGGCGGTCATTTTTTACGAGTGTATTGGTGAAAGTATGGCGCTACCAGATATAGACTTGAGAGGAAAGTGGCTGTCTACAGTAGGCAACTGCTTTATAGTGTAGATACCTTCTGTTGACAAATTACGGTTTGGTCAGGAGTTGCTTCATCGCACCTAAACCGTTTGTGTCATGTTTGCTCAATGGGTTCTGACCACGTGAAATTACAGTTCATCTTTGTAATACGCCTCAATCTTACTTCCGTTGGTTACAGAATCTGTGAATGTATGGCTCATAAATGACGCAAGTAGTGTTTCATATATCTCTTGCAAAACACGTGTTGGTCAGAGCCAAGATTATACTCAGGTTTGATTGTGTGAATGAATCATAGTACTGTTGAATGTAATCACAAGAACGTAGAATTTGTCGTTCTTAAATCTTCTTAAAGACAATGTGAGATGGATAGCCCTCGTTACATGGAAGCTACAGTCAGTCAGGCTAATGTTCTTTAACTGTAAATATGAGCATCAGCAAGTTGATGAGGAGTTCTCATGCAATGACGCATTAACGAATTTTTTCGTTTTGCAATGCTCGTTAAATGATGAAAACATCTCATTTTTACTGGAGATATTATTCAAGTGACACACTATTGGTCGTGGCAACCATTATCGTGTTTTCACCTAATATTCGTACAGCTTAGAGTTAGGTTAACCAAGTCATGTGGATGTTCCTACGTTTACACTAACCAGCTTTGAAGCAAACCTTGGTGGCGTTTGTTAGTGAAGGGGCGAATGCCATGTTTTGCCACAGGCCTTTGTTGCGTAGCTGACTGATGTGAGAACTCGTAGAATTTTACTGGTTCTACTTTAAATTTATGGAATTGGTAACTGGTTTAACCCCAAATACTGGAATATGCTTTTGAAACTATGTGCAATTTAGGCCTTCCTAGGTAGTAGGCAGATTATCTCGACATGATCTTGGGGCGATAGGGATAGACGTACCAAACAAGTTAAGAATTCTTTGATACGATGTAAAGCTACTTGGCACTTTAAGCCAGAACGATTCAACTCTTGATGAACGAGCTTCATAGTACAGTGCTCACTTCCTGTTCATTGAACTAAACTATTAACTATTTCCTGGAAGTCGTAGGTGCTTGGACGCGCAAGGACGATAGCAACCTACGCTGATGAATTTGCACCTCGTAGAAGACATTTCTATAGATTTTCCTGCACTCTACATATCTTCTACGACTCTCTTTTTCAAACTATACTCACTAGGCTTTAAATGGAAAGGCTATGATTAGCCACTCTACGAATCAAAGAAGGTGTAGCGATTCGATGTCATCACATTGTACCGAAACTTTTACGAGTTCCTAGGTAACGGTAATTAATTTGAATTATATCTCCTGAAGCGCCTTTTGTTGCATATGATTCCCGCCACTTTCCGAGCTGAATGCAGAACAGTCAAGTTCTGTTTCGACCTTTTGGCATACTCCTATTTCCAATTCATTATTAACGAACATCAAAAGTATATTTCCTGCAGTGAGAGAGCCATAAATGTTTTGCTTTTGTCTTACTTCACCTTACAGTTCAGCTAAAAGCTCGAGCATTAGACACAAACAAATAATAATAAAAACAGGTTAGGATCAGGTTCTGTTTTGTTTTTAAGGGAGTTTTGAAAAGGACATCAGATAAAGGAAAGACCAGTCTTTAAGGAAAAAGACCAATCTATTTGATGCCGCGATTGTTGTATGAGTTTCATTCGCAGTACATGAATATGTATGATACCCTGCAGATGATTCCAATTTCCTTTTTAAAGAATCATTACTTTTTCATTACTTGATTAATCAATAAAAATTTCGTCTTTTCACACAATTTTTTCCATGATCGAATTGGTCATTATCACAATCTCAATCAGTTAATTAACCAGAGAAATTACTCAAGGTGTGCCGGTGCCAGACCATTGTTTGCTTGTGGCGTTGATGCCAACCGGGCAAATTCAACGCTATGCTATCGAAAAGGGCCTTCTCATTGAGAGCTGAAGTGCCACTGGATGCCAAGTGTTTTCTACGACCTTTAATCTGTAGATAATAACCTGCGCATCTTATTGTTTTTATCCAGCTTCTTTCAACGCCTCATGGGCGCATACCTGTGCATTAACTACCAGCTTTTTGTCACGCATTGGACAGTTAAACTGTGGAAATGTTTAGCGCATAGTTGTTAAGTGTATGAATTTGACACATGAATTTGCCCTGTGATTTCGTTTGCTTATTGTTAAGCTTATGATCCGGCCTTTAGGGACCATAAATTCAGGGTCATTTGAAGCATACCTAGCACTTTGTTTGGGCTTTGTGGAATTCTTGAACTTTAGAGTTTTGGTATATGAATTACCAGTCTTTTGACTTTTCCGAATCGTGGTATTACCTGTCATAGTATTAACCTTTTGATTCATTTTTGGCGTTTGCTAAAATAACTAAAGCAGTGTATCGAGGAGAAAAGCGACTGCTAAAAAGGAAATTTGTATCAACACTTGTACAAGATTGCATCAGGCATTCTTTAAGATAATATTCCATGAATGTCTTGAAATTCTTTTCTTTGTCAAAATCATTCAGTTCGAAGTTCAGAATATCTTGTGCGACCAAAGTCCAACTTAATTGATTTTCTTGTATCATTTTTGTTAAAATGAGGTCGCAAGGTGCCCTTAATACTCTTTATTATATCAAGACCAAAGTCTGACCCGATTGAAGTCTTTATGTCCATTACTGAATAAGAAGTCCAGGGCGCCCGATATCTCTCTTTCCAACATCAGGACTGAAGTCTATCTTGCCCGGAGTTGCTTTGTCCATTTCAGGACTTGAAGTCCAATTTGAGACGTATCATCATTCCAATTATCTGAATTGCAGTCTACCGTAACAGGAACTAATTCCTACCACAAACTAATTTAGATTGGCAGCGGGTGCGGTAGTAAATTGGTGTGCTAGGTGTTGCTTAGGCCCTTACTGAGACTAGGAAATTATTCCAAAATCTAGTATCAAAATCTAGTATCTACTACATCCAGGTATAGGTACCTCTGACAAACTCAGTATATAAACGTTTGTTCCATTTTCTAGACTGAAGTCACTATTCTCAGCACTTTTTTTTACTATAGTTTATACGCTTTTGATTTAATTGAATTGTATCTTTCAGGAGCCTTCTTGATACCATATGTGATCATGTTGTTTGTGGAAGGATTACCACTTTTCTATCTGGAACTCAGTATTGGCCAAAGACATCATCTTGGCCCAGTCCCTCTTTGGTCCAAAGTATCCAAATATTCAAGTGGCCTCGGTTTCACATCAGTGCTCACAGTCTTCTTTATGGCTTGCACGTATAATGTCGTAATTGCTTGGTGTCTCTATTATTTCTTTGCCTCATTTCAATACCCTCTGCCGTGGTCAAGCTGTCCAACGTGAGTCTTGGCTTTTGTTGAAATATTTTAGCAGCTATAAATGCAAGACACTATATTGTAGTAAATTCTTGCTGGCAGCCACTGAAGATTTTTTATTTCACATTAAACATTTATCTTATTTTTGCTCCACTATCTTGCAATGTTTGCCCATATTGGTATTCAGTGATTTAGAGACAATTTGACTTGGCGTAAACTAACGAATGACTTTAAAATGTTGATAAACATAACATTAGCAGAGGCCTAGACTGTTGAAAATAAACGATTATCGTGTAAATGGCATGATTGCATGACCTAATGTTTATTGTCACTTGGCTTTATATCTTAATTGCATGGTTTTTTCGCACGGTTTTAACAGCCAAGGTACTGATTAGTGAAGAACCGTCTTCCCTTTGGTCAAGGAAGCCCATAGCATGATGCTATATTGATTTGAATGATATTTCAGCTATCTTCTCAGTGTTCAAAAAAGGGTTCGTGTTCTATCCGACCGAAAACCGATAAGATAGATTTTTGTTATCATTTGAAGGGATAAATGATATGTTGTGGTCTTATCTCAACTTAGGAGCTATCAATCCTTTAATGCACAAAGAAAATACGACTTCTGTCCTGTAGATTTTCCTCGATTTTAAATTTTTTATTTGTTCATACAGTAGGACCGAATTGATAAGCTTAATATAGTGGTATATTTCATAATAGTGGTTATGTAAATATATGTGTGTATATATATATATATATATATATATATATATATATATATATATATATATATATATATATATATATATATATATATATATATATATATATATATATATATATATATATATATATATATATAGAATTCAAGACATAAAAGTACGCAATTTCAAACGTTTCGGCACAAGCCATCATCAGTAAACAGTTTATTGTGTAAGTTTATTTCTTGAATTCTGTGTATACTTAAAGTTACTTGGTTGGTTGTAGCTTTTTGACATTTATATATACATTTATAGTCTATATATAGTCTATATATAGATAAAACCCGCATTTAAGAACCATCATTTGTTAACATCCTATAGCCTGAAGTTGTATACTTTGATTTCAATAAATTACAACCTTTTTAGGTCGATATTCTAGCTAGGTTTGTAAAAGTGGTTTCACTCTTTATCCATTGAGACATAATTTCGGTCTGTTTCCTGGAGGCACTAGAAACATTGCACACACGAGTGTAATAGGCACGGTCTACATGGATAGGACTGGTATTCATAGAACCTACACCCTGATTACTGAAACTACTTCCTGACACTAGGGCACGAATAGGCTCATTTCGAAATGATAGGTTCTTAGGTGTGGGGAATGACTGTATATTGTTTATAAGTAGCACCGTTTTGTTGCCGTAAATCCTCGAATTGGCCCCCCGTGATAAAGGCCCAATGCTAGAACTTCAAATTGTTAATGCACCCCCCTCGAATAATCCCCACCCCTTGTGATGATAATGACCTTGATAAAGACTAATTCGTATTTTTGCACTTTTCTTTTGATACTACGGAGAAGAGGAGTTTGACAATGAACTTTTTATGAAACATGTGTCAAGTAGTTTTATATGCCCCCCTCGAATAAGCCCTCCCCTCGAATAAGCCCCCACCCAAAGAGTATCAAAAATGAATAAGCCCCAAAAGGGGCTAATTCGAGGATTTGCTGCATTAATATTACTGTGATATTATGGTAGGTTTGCAAGCTTAATCCTGAATTTTATTATCATTGTGAGAAACAGTAATTGATCTTGTTTGGGCAATACGATACGTTACATTACCGCATTCTACTCGTGTCATATTACAGGAAAACAGAATTTGATCAGGGATTGAATCGCTCAATATCTGTTCCGCTTGAGAAATGTGTGAAAGCAGGCCCAACGTCTTATTATTGGTATCACAAAACACTGGACATCGCTGCAGATATCGATCAGAGGACAGGCCTCAACTGGAAGCTGACCCTATCTTTGCTCGCTGCCTGGGTGCTTGTCACTGGGTGTATGATAAAAGGCATCAAATCAACTGGAAAGGTAGTTTAGCTTCTTTAGCCCTTGTTCCTATGATGTTAGATTAATCTGTTACACGAGGGATTCGTGCTTTTCTTCTTTCATTAGAGTGAAGGTGATAGAGTGAAAATGTCATTGCATCTTTTCACGGGCAACCGAGGATGTCCGGGTTTACCAAAACTTGACGACTTGTTACCACTTGCTTATTGACGTCATATTGTGACCACATTTAGTCATTTCTCGTTCTTGCTAACAAGTTGCTTTGACTCAAGTTTCCTTCATTTTAAGGTGGTATACTTCACTGCTTTGTTTCCATACGTTGTTTTGACGATTTTCATCATTCGTGGATTCATGCTTGAGGGTTTCGAAGATGGCCTTGCGCACTTGTTTACACCCGAGGTACAACATGTTTGCTGCTATGTTTTGTCAGTGGCTTTATAGTTGTGTGTATATATCAAATGTATATATATACATATATATATATATATAATATTATATTATATTATATTATATTATATTATATTATATTACATTATATTATATATGCAGTATATATATGCAGTATATATATATATATATATATATGCAGTATATATATATAAATATATATGCAGTATAAGCTATACCCACCAAGAAATTTAAGACATTCTATGGAAGTCAAGAAAAATTTCAACTTGTAAGCGTTTCGACTTTCGTCTTCGTGAACTCTATATATATATATATATATATATATATATATATATATATATATATATATATATATATATATATATATACTGAAAATCTACAATCTCTAAGAAATTTTTTAAATGCTATATAGAATTAAAGAAAGGGGTGAAGACGCAAGGCGAAACATTTCAAATGTTGATATTTTTCATGTATATATATATATATATATATATATATATATATATATATATATATATATATATATATATATATATATATATATATATATATATATATATATATATATATATATATATATATATATATATATATATATATATATATATATACATATGTTTGTATGTATGTATACATGTGTATACATATAGTGCCAGAAACGCATTGAATATATAATAATAACTACAGAAATCACTCAAATTATGTCAGTGCTCTGAAGAAGATTGATAGCGAAACGTTTGAAACTGAAAAATGAATATATTTCGAGTGATTTCTATATATATTTATATGTGTATATATTTATGCATAAAGCTATGTCTGTATTTGTATATTATTATTTTTTGATTTCTGTGCCCATACCAACCATATTCATGTTCAAGCATGCATTCAATATTTATAAGAACACTAAAGCTCAATTTGGTAAACAAAATAAGAGCATATCTAGAGCCTGCCCAGTCTTAATTGTAAAGTTTCGCAAGAACTAATTCCTGTCACTTTACATTGTGAGTTCGCTAATGGAGATATACTGAACTGCCTAGAATTCAATACGCAAGCAAATTCTAAAGAAGTTACAAATACACATTAGCAGACATTGCTTTATTTTGAAATGTAATAGATATAAATAGAATCTGTATACTGCATGTGCTTTATCAAATATTTGGAATATATCACGATTAGAATGGGAAGAATTTTGAGGAAGGAATTTTATAGCAGTTGAGTCTAAAATTATAACAAAATTAGTTATAATCGAGCCTCGGGAAACGCTTCTGATTTTTATGGAATCGAGTCTAAACATGTCAGTGAAATTAAGATTACCGAAACTCAGCAATGGATATCTGATTTTTTTATAAAATTGAGAAAAGTGTATTGTTATCAACTTAACCAAGTTGTTCCAAGGCTCATGATTGAGATAGAAAGAGGCCCGGCTGGTGATGAAAGCCATTTTGAAGTATGCTGCACCGCTTCTTTCACAGGAAACTCCCATAATATTTTAATTCATGCCATCAGCAATAACCGCGCGAAGCTTTTTAGGATCTTAATCTGAGATAAGATTTCATTTCATTTATAACTCTTTTCCCATGAATACCCTATCAGAGTAAATAGATAACTACTTTAATAATTGGGCTCTTTAATGTAATCAAAGATAAACGTTGCTGTTCTGCCTAGGGCTCATGCTTTTGGAATCTATTACATTTGTAGAAATTCTTTCAAGTTTCTTTTAAACATAGAGATTGTGGGGGTCATCCTGATGTTCCTTGGAATTTCATCCCATGTTTTGGCACGGACACCTGAGTAAAATAAACTTCTTTTTGAGAATTCCAGATTTTGCCTTGGGATGTAATTATCAATATGGTTCTATGTTGAGTAACTAGATATCTCCGTTCTAGTGACAAACCTTCCTCTGAGACTGTTTGGAAAAAAGACCGTTGATTATTTTGTACGTCATTGTTGCCCTGTCATATCTTATTAAGTTTGAAACTGAGAGCCAATTGCAATTCCAACCATCCCGATATTTGGCACCTTCAATTAATACTAGACCCATGTCTTGAAGGCGCTGGAGGTGTTCAAGCTTAGTAGCTGACAGATTTCCCCATAATTCGTTACGATATCTTAAATGGCTCTCAAAAAGTGTCCTATAAACCTGGTCTAACTTCAACTGTAGGAGTACTTTTAAGTTTTCTTAGTGAAGAAAGACCGCTTTTGAGTTTACCCTTAAACCTCTTGTACTGCCTATTCCAATTCAAGTTTTCATCGACAGTGAATCCTAAATATTTTACTTCATGGGCTCGATGGATATTTTCTCTTTTTATTACGATATTTACAACCCCCTAGATGTGGTTTATTTGTCGTTTATGACCAATGATCATATATTCGATTTTACCGGTATGTAACCTATTAAACTATTTTGATGGCAACCACTCTGCAATGGTCGTACACTAAGTGTTTAGGTCGTTGCAGAATTCCTCAATGTTATTGGTAGAACATGTTATGCTAGTGTCGTCTGCATACATGTTTGTTGAGCTTTCTTCTAGGCTTCGCTCGAAGTCGTTCACGTACAAGGTGAAAAGTAGAGGCCCAAGACACGATTCTTGGGGAATACCGCAGTTTCGTAGATTTGCGTAAAGATCCGCACTTTTTTAGAAAGTGGGTGTGATCTTTCCATGGAATTGCTCAAAAGTCGTTACAGAAATGAGAAACTATCAAGCGATCTAAAAGCCAAACTGGTACTGTTTGGTGCTATTTAAAAATTAGTTGGTCTTGATATACATATTTTTTACAAGAATCCTGGTTCAAGGCCTAGTAGCAAAAGCCTCTTAATTTCTGGCCACAGTTTATTTCTAAAAGTTTCTTAATTTACTGAAAAGATTGTAGTGAAAATGAAAACAAAGCGTAGAAAACATTGTCTTTTGTAATGCCCATAAGGCTTATTGGCTTTTAAGCACATAAAACATGTAAAAACTTAAAAAAAGGCGTGTATATCTGCACATGTTAATTTTTGCTGTTTAGGATTGACTCTTAAGATTAAAATGGGACCCGCTAGCAACAGACATTGGTATTTGGAGATCAAGAGCTTGTGGTTGTCATTTTGCCACACAAGTAGTTGTTCGATTGATTTTCTGACTTTTTTCAATATGCCTTTGTTACATTGTCATTTAGTATCTCAATAACTGTCTTTAATTCTCGTTAGTGGAGCATGCTGAAAAAGCCAGAAGTCTGGCTTCAAGCCGCAGCACAGATCTTGTTTTCACTCAGCTTAGCAAATGGCGGATTGATCGCGTACGCAAGTTACAATCCAACTCATTCAAACACATTAAAGGATACGCTGCTTATCTGTTTCATCAACTGTGGAACTTCCGTCTTTGCCGGGATTGCCATGTTCTCCATGATTGGCCACAGGTATATGTTTGCCCTTCGTTTTGTACCAAGTAGGAAATGCTCTGTATAGCCAATTTTCAATCACCTTTTTTACAAAGCGGCCAGTCATTTTTAACCCCTTGAAGTGGAATGAAATTTGAACTTAGGATAGTTACTACCCCAGTTATGCAATTTCCATCCTCTTGTTAGTACTTTTTTGATTAATGCTTTCTGACGGACAATTTAATTGCAATTTTTGCTTTAGAGCACACTATCAAACAGAGAATTGTAAGAAGTATACATATCCTGAAATTGACAAGGAAATGATGAAACTACACCCAAATGTCCTAAAGAATAGCTCTAATTATCAAGCATTTTGGGATGATTTATACGCAAAAGGTGTTGGTGAAGACAGATATGAACTTTGCGACATAAAGCGATTCTTGAAAGAGGTAAGAAAGAGCTTTTGTAAATTTTATCAATTGATAAAAATGATGGCGAACAATTGCTCTTGATTATTTGAAGATTTGAAGCGTTGATTTTAGCAGAGAAAGTCAGGGGATTTCGAAGGAAATATGGATTTGTGAGATAGAAGTGCGAGAAAGTGAATGAATCGACCGAGACTCGAACTCGCGAACCTCTACTCGAACTCCCGAGCCTCTATTTCGTGCAGCGAAGTCTCTACCGCTAAGCATCGGTTCAGATTTTCAAGATGTTGCTCTAGGGTTTGTCATTTGCTCACACTTCTCGTCTCCTATGTAGAGTAAAATAACACATAAAAGAACCGCAACTTTTATGAACGTTTACACTGAAATCCCATGAAATCCCATGATTTTGATCACTTAAACAAGAACCTAGCTCTAAAAAGTTTTGAAGTTGTTATCAAGATGCTGAATTTTACATGTGAATGATTCAACAAGAGAGCTGGCAGTTTATCTTCATGCTAAGAAGACCAATTCTCAGTGCTTGCTTAGCAGAAAATTATATATTAAGAACCAGTTCGAAAAAAGTTTTATTCATATTTCATTTATAAGAAGCTTTTGAGCCTAGGCCCAAAATGGTTATGTCCTGCGGGTTTTACTATCTTAGTTTCACGATAGAGAATCGTACTTTATTTACATTGATAGCTAATTTTTGATGTTTTGTATCTTATTCAGGGGTCCGGTGGTACCGGTCTGGCTTTTATCACAATGACCGAAGTGATTAACAATCTTCCTGGATCAACTTTCTTCTCCATCGTCTTTTTCATGATGCTGGTTACTCTGGGCTTAAGTAGCATGTTTGGTAATCTGGAGAGTATAGTGAGCTCAATCAAAGATATGCCTTACTTCAAAAATGCAAGAAATGATGTTGTTATAAGTATGTATACGATTCATACTAGGCCAATTGTTGTTTTCATAGTGTACGAGCGTTTAAATCTGGTTGAATTTCTCGGCGCCGCAGGATAGATTACCTGTCCTGTGCAGGAAAGTATGCTCCAAGTATCTTGTTTACCATTTTATAGTTGGAACTGATATTCTCGAGCTCACAGAGACATCTTCAGAATGTACGTTATTTTAAACACTAAACGAGAAAGCTTTTGTTGCATAGAATAAGAGATGAAAGTGAGCTTTTTTCAGCTCTACAAAGCTTCAGAACCTTATTAGCTGCCGTTTAATATTGACAGTATGTACCACGTAGAAGTTCATTTTAGTGGAATCGGAGGGTTTTGATAGTTCCATAATTTCAGTGTTCATTGGCATTCAAATGAAAATTTCCAATATATTTTGGGAATCTTTCATTATCAGGCAAGCTGAGAGCTATTGTGGGGCGGGGGCCAAATCTAAAGAACGGGGCCTCTCATGAGGCCATTATGAAATTTTTAAGTTATTAGTCACCAAAGAATCATTTCATAGCTTTGCAAAATCGTTTAATATTTGACTAAGTCAGGGATGTTTCTAATTATTTGAAAAGTCATGCAGATCTGGTATTTGATCTTGTTGTTTGCAATTTTTCGAAACGTCCATTAATGACATATAATGGTTCGCGGAAGTACTTTCCGTTATGCTGTTTTGCCTAACGATAAAAGCCTTGTTGATTTGCGAATACCGTGTCCCGTTTTGTACTATTTTTGGGAATGTGCTAGATTTTGAATTTAAGTGCGAGTTTTACAGAGCTATGGAAATGACTAGAATCTAATGGGATCATTGCAAGATCGAGTAGTCAGGGAAAATGGCGAGGGAAAATAATCTCATTCAAAAAAATCACAGAAACGTCTGGGAAAGGCTAGGGAATGTCACTTGGAGTATTTGTACGAACCCTCGGGCTTGCCGCCATAGTTTGAGTTTGTGACCATAGTTAACTTGACAATGGCATATTTATTCTAGGACAATCACTATAGATGGACTTGTTGAATCCATCCATTATCGAATCGTGCCACCAAGGTTATTCTCCAATTTCCCGTTGTGCTCATGCAGTATGATATAACGTTTTTATGATAGATTGCACATAATCTCTCAACGATCTGATTTTAGTATTTTCTTTGCAGTCTCTATTGCTATTCCGAGCTTTCTGTTTGGCCTTATCTTCATGCAAGATTCTGGTGAATACGTCCTGCAGCTGTTCAACTCATACAGTATTGATGTCCCTCTCCTTGTAATCGCCTTGTGTGAACTGTTAGTCATTGTATGGATATACGGCGTCCCAAGGTGAGCTTGACTCCTCCCAGTATGTTCTGAGCACGCTTTCAATTAAAATGCCAACAGATTAGTTTTTTTGTTAGGGTGAATAATAGATTCAGTAAGTATTCGTGGGATTTTTCATGCTAATGCCTTTCACCGTAAAGAGTACAATTTGCTTTCCTTCAATTATGACTTAAATGATTTATTTGCGTGCAGCTTTGGAATTACGATTTTTTACAGCAACTCAATCCTCGTCTTTAATGTGATTACCTATCGCTTAGTAGACTCGAGGGGAATTTTCTCTGATTAGCGATGTGGCATTAATCTTATCAATGGGCTAAACTTCTGTCTATTATATTCTTAGCTTTTTCTTAGCTTTTGGTACTATATTTCATTGTACTCTTGAGTCCCAAATATATGTCCCCCCATTTATTAATGTTTTGGAAAAATCCACCCAAGACATCCTTATTCCACTACCCCCGTTTATTTTTGTGTCTGTAATTCGAGCGAGTATTAAGTAGCGTGAGACATCGTGCTTTTCAATCGGTTTACAATTGAAATGAGTTGTCAAACTCATCCATAACTATAATTATTATTAGTGAAATTTTCCGCCTATCATTTTACTTAGTACTTCTTAGTGTTTATATTCTACATATATATATATATATATATATATTTATATATATAATGAATGAATAAAAAACAATCAGAATACTTTTTAAGGCAAAAAGGCAAATTTATTGATTCTTTACATCAGACGTTTCGCCTGTAAGCCAAACGTCTGGTGCAAAGAATCAATAAATTTGCCTTAGAAAGTATTCTGATTGTTTTTTATTCACATTTTTATTTTTATCTGAGGCTTGGCCACATCTAAATGTTCAATATATATATATATATATATATATATATATATATATATATATATATATATATATATATATATATATATATATATATATATATATATATATATATATATATATATATATTAAGAATTATAAAAGCTATTGCTTATTTTGCTCAAATCACATACAGAGGGAAGGGATCATCTTCTTACAGTCCAACTTATGTTTAGTAAGGGAGCGGTCATTATTTATGACCGGGGCGGGGACTGAAGAGAGAATGGTGGGGTAGCTGAAAAAAATAAGCTGTGTTAGGTGCGGTAGTAGAATGATTTTTGAACACAGGGATAGTTTGAAATCATATACCATCTTTAATCGTAAATGCAGCCTTGTTTTACCTTATTCCTTCGGTGGGGTAAAGAACATTGGCCTTTAGCAAATTGTGGGGTAATATTTTTTTGAGGGCACATAATACTTTCTCTTCAGTCCCCACTCCGGCCGTATATAATGAGCCCTCCTTAAGATAAGTAAAGTTGATTTTACATTAGATTTTTCGTCTTTTGCGAAGGTTTAGTGAAATGTCGTCACGTGTGAACGGGTATTCTTTTTGATGTTAGGTTCTGTGATGATATTGATATGATGACTGGAAACCCACCCCATCTTATTTGGAAAATCTTGTGGACGTTTATATCCCCGATTGTTATTGCTGCTCTTCTCATTGGTATGATTGTATCTTCCGCACAAGGCTCCCTGACATACGAGATATGGGACGATGTTCAGGTACTCTTTCAGTTTTCTCTTTTACAATGCACACTTTTTTATATAGGAATACTTGATTTTTCTCTGAGCCTTAGGATTCTTAAATCTTTTTATTTGAACCCAAGTTTATTCTCAAATCATTCTTAAATTTAAGCGATTTTGAGTACCAGTATTCATATAAGGTATATTCTTACAGTAAAAAGTGCGTAACGGACACACCCCCAAAGAATTGCTGAATCACATCGTAGTGTGGCGAAGCCGTGGGTCACGTTCTCCAAAGACTTTTCACAACACAAACACTATTTTCATTTCTATAACAGATCCCAAATTTCCTCCAAACTTCACATAAAAACCATTATATATATCCTGTTACTTCACAAAAAAAACCACACCACCATGCTTCCCCTTGATTGACACTCCACGCTCCTCCCTAGTCTCCTCCCTCTCACTTTTCTCCTCCACAACACTCTCACACTCCCCCCTCCTTAATACTACCTACCCCTAACACCATGAAATATATATAAGGAAATAATAAACAAAACAACATTATGAACAAAACAAAACTGTCCAGCAAGTTTTTTTTTTTGTTTTCGTCCCCTTTTCTTCTTTGTCTTCAAACGTCTTCTTTTTCAATAGTCATACACAGGTATCCCATATCTATCTAGTTGTCTACGATTCCTTCGAAGGTTGTACCGTCTATTTTCCGGTTCAGGATTCTCAGCGAAATTACTTGGTCGCTCTGCTTCTTCAAATGAATCAAATAGAAGGTCCTCATATTCAGAATCGTCCTCTGAGTCTTGATCAAGTTTTCTTTCAACTTCAACTCTCTCCTCAACTTGCAAATCCACATTGTAATATTTCAAAGCATTATGGTTCACAATTTTGCACTTGTTATCATGCAAAGACTGAATTTCATATGTCCCGTTCATTACCTTCACAATTTGAAAAGGTCCTTTGTATTTCTGTGACAAACCTCTTGCTCTGTGGTCTCTCAATAGCACTAAATCACCTACTTGAAATTCATCTGCTTTCACACTTTTGTATCTTGTATCATATCCACGTTTCTGTCTCTCTTGTGCCTTTTCTAGCCTTGTAGACACAGCTGTACGCAGTTCTTCTTGTCTAACTCTTAAGTTCTCTAAATACTTCCCTGGCCCATGCGTTGGAATTGATAGTCCATCTGATGGGCAAGCACTGAATGAAAGTCTCGCTTGACGCCCATAAAGCAACTCAAATGGAGAGATTCCAGTAGTTTCTTGCTTCGCAATACGATACGATAATAGTACATTAGGCAGTTCTTCATCCCAGTTATCTTGATCTTTATTCACCCTTGCTCTCAGTAAAGCCTTTAACGTTTGATTAAATCTTTCACACAATCCATTTGTTTGTGGGTGGTAAGCTGTTGTCCTTCTTTGATCAATATTGAACATTTGACACATACTCTTGACCAATTTTGATTGAAAATTAGCTCCTTGATCTGTAAGCAAAACTCCAGGTAATCCATGCCTCGAAAATATATCTTCTAACGCTCTCGCGACAGTTTCTGCTTCTTGATTTTTCATCGCGATTGCCTCCGTATACTTTGTGTAATAATCAATAGCAACAAGAATGTATTTATTTCCTTGCCTGGTACACTTTAAAGGACCAACGATATCTACTCCAACCATGTAAAAAGGTATTGGTATCACAGGTAACGGCTGCATAGGCCAACGTGGTCGAGGAACAACTTTCGTTCTATGACAAATATCACAAGATTTACAAAATTCATCCACATCTGCATAAAATCCTGGCCAATAATAATTAGACTGAACTAATCCAAAAGTCTTTGCAGTACTCATGTGACCTACATTAGCATGAGCTTTCTCCAATATTTCCTTTCTGAGTTTTAATGGCAATACTACTTGTAATCTCCTAATTGGGTCATTCCATGTCAAAGGGGGACACCTATGTAACCCACCAACTCAGAATTGGCTAATTTTTGGTGAGGATGTAATTTTTCATGAAACAAATATAACCTGAAAATTTCAGCTCAATATATCAACCTGTTCCAAAATTAGATCCAATTGAAATCTGTGCCATTTTGGGCCAATTTTCGCCCGCTCGTTTATGCGCAGTTTTTGGACATTTTGTTGTGTTAATATTTGATGAAGTAAACAGAATTGTACCATGCAAGTTTCATATATGGGCAAATCAATGCTCAGGAACTCAAAAATGACATCAGAAATATGCTAAAACAACTAGAAGAGCACTTAAATGGGTGGTATCCAAGGACCACTAGTTTCCTTAGCAACAGAAGTGCCTCAAAACTTGGCACATTTTAATGATGTAGCGAAAATGTGATATCCTCCAATTTTGTCATAAAGGTTTCTGAAGGTCTAAAGCTATTCTGTACAAAAACTCACAATAGGTATATCTCCATATCTGGAGATATCTTGATTCAAAAATTCACATTTTGAGGAAGAGTTTGACATAATTTTTGTTGGCTCATCAAGAGTTTTAGCAGTCAAAGCACCTGTGTTTTTAAGTTTGGAAACAAGCATATTCTATGTGGATGTCAAAATGCTTTAAAATAGTGAAGTAAGTTGTTATATATAAATAAATAAATAAATAAGTATATATAGTATATATATATATATATATATATATATATATATATATATATATATATATATATATATATATATATATATATATATATATATATATATATATATATATATATATATATATATATATATATATATATATATATATATATATATATATATATATATATATATATATATATATACACTTCTGCTTAGTTGAAACTTGAAACTCACTTCAAGAGCTTTTAGAATTTCCTTTCCGAATATCCGCTTGGAGTGCTCTATATTGTGCATTCACCTTTTCTAAGGTAGTGATATGTGCCTACAAAGTTACATATCATATATTGAATATATCATATTGAACATACATATCATAACATGTCATATATTGAATAAGCTCAAAGTTTCATTGTGCCAATTGATGTATGTACAGCAACAAAGCAATGTGACATTGATAAGTTACGTCCATTGTGTCCAATGAAGACTTTCCTCGATTCTTGACATATCACTGGTGTTGAGATGGTATTGTCTTCCACTTCTGGTTGATGGCACTGGCATATCAACTACTACCAAAACATTAATATCAGGCACCCAGCATACGTCTTCTCTGGATGGCCACTCAAATGAATGCGTAGGGAAATGTGGGTGCATGAATTTTATTTGCACATCTTCATTGTCTTTGTCAATCTGAGATACAACTCCTAACCAATGATGACTGTCATACATTGAAACAACAAAGCTTCCTGGTGTCAAGTTATGTGCCAAAATCTTGTCAGCTGGTGAAGTAGTAAAACTAGAAATCAAATCAAATTGCTTGTCTTCTGAAGCTCTCTTGGCACCAATTCTATTCTGTGTTAAAGAAAATCCCCATGTGATGGTATCAGGGGAACAGTTAAGAGAGTGACTGCAAAGGCAAGTCTACAACGATCCATAGAAGATCAAATTCTAAACGCAAAGCTGATGCTTGCATATTGTGATCAGGAAATATTGGGAATCGAATTTTTCTATTTAGAGAAATCAAGGGTAGACCAAACAAGAAAAAATCTTGAGGAACGTATGGGGCTGGCAAAAACAATTCCTGGAACAAGAAGCTTCCACCAGTTCATACCTTTAACATAGAATAGAATTGGTGCTAAGAGAGTTTCAGAAGACAAGCAATTTGATTTGATTTCTAGTTTTACTACTTCACCAGCTGACAAAATTTTGGCACATAACTTGACACCAGGAAGCTTTGTTGTTTCAATGTATGACAGTCATCATTGGTTAGGAGTTGTATCTCAGATTGACAAAGACAATGAAGATGTGCAAATAAAATTCATGCACCCACATTTCCCTACGCATTCATTTGAGTGGCCATCCAGAGAAGACGTATGCTGGGTGCCTGATATTAATGTTTTGGTAGTAGTTGATATGCCAGTGCCATCAACCAGAAGTGGAAGACAATACCATCTCAACACCAGTGATATGTCAAGAATCGAGGAAAGTCTTCATTGGACACAATGGACGTAACTTATCAATGTCACATTGCTTTGTTGCTGTACATACATCAATTGGCACAATGAAACTTTGAGCTTGTTCAATATATGACATGTTATGATATGTATGTTCAATATGATATATTCAATATATGATATGTAACTTTGTAGGCACATATCACTACCTTAGAAGGTGAATGCACAATATAGAGCACTCCAAGCGGATATTCGGAAAAGAAATTCTAAAAGCTCTTGAAGTGAGTTTCAAGTTTCAACTAAGCAGAAGTATATATATATATATATATATATATATACTATATATACTTATTTATTTATTTATTTATATATAACAACTTACTTCACTATTTTAAAGCATTTTGACATCCACATAGAATATGCTTGTTTCCAAACTTAAAAACACAGGTGCTTTGACTGCTAAAACTCTTGATGAGCCAACAAAAATTATGTCAAACTCTTCCTCAAAATGTGAATTTTTGAATCAAGATATCTCCAGATATGGAGATATACCTATTGTGAGTTTTTGTACAGAATAGCTTTAGACCTTCAGAAACCTTTATGACAAAATTGGAGGATATCACATTTTCGCTACATCATTAAAATGTGCCAAGTTTTGAGGCACTTCTGTTGCTAAGGAAACTAGTGGTCCTTGGATACCACCCATTTAAGTGCTCTTCTAGTTGTTTTAGCATATTTCTGATGTCATTTTTGAGTTCCTGAGCATTGATTTGCCCATATATGAAACTTGCATGGTACAATTCTGTTTACTTCATCAAATATTAACACAACAAAATGTCCAAAAACTGCGCATAAACGAGCGGGCGAAAATTGGCCCAAAATGGCACAGACGTCAATTGGATCTAATTTTGGAACAGGTTGATATATTGAGCTGAAATTTTCAGGTTATATTTGTTTCATGAAAAATTACATCCTCACCAAAAATTAGCCAATTCTGAGCTGGTGGGTTACATTTTCAAAAATTCTGTCCCCTTTTAATGTGGAATGACCCAATTCCATCTGATCCACGCCACTCACGATAAAGCACATTGTTAATAACAAACATTGTCTTTCGAATATTATACAATACTTGCAAACTTTCTGAAGCATCATCCGGTAATAAAGCTTCCTTGTCATTATCTTGAATCCAACGTAATGCAACTCCAATTTCAGGGTCTTCTACTTGCAAAACTGAAATTTCAGCTTCATTCAACACCTCAATACATACAAAATCAACAGGAGCACGCGACAAAGCATCTGCATGTACCATCTGCGATCCAGGCTTATGTGCAACAACGTAATCATATTGCTCCAATTTTAAAAGCCACCTTGCTATTTTTCCATTTGGTGATTTCAAGTTTCGTAACCACTGCAGTGCTTTGTGATCCGTAAAAACAACAACTTTCTGTCCATAAACGTAAGCATGAAAATACTGCAATCCCCATACTACAGCAAAAGCTTCCTTCTCCATTGTAGTCCATCTTTTCTCAGCTCCAGAAAATGCCTTTGATGCAAATGAAATCACAAATTCTTCCCCATTATCATCCTTCTGAGACAATATAGCACCTACACCAGCATCACTCGCATCAGTACACAAAATAAACTCTTTGTCCAGAAATGGAAATCCTAAGAGTGGACTCGATTGTAACTCTGCTTTCAATTGTTCAAATGCTGCATCACATTCCTTTGTCCAACAAAATTTTGATCCTTTTTGTAACAATCTATGCAATGGAGCAGCTATTTCACTAAAGCCAGACACAAATCTTCTATAATAAGAAGCCAAGCCTAGAAACCTTCTCAAACTTGTTTCATCAGTAGGTGCAGCATAATCATGAATTGCTTTAACCTTTTCTTCATCTGGTAATAATCCTTTGTCAGAAATCTCAAATCCCAAAAATTTAACACTTGACTTTGCGAAGAAGCACTTAGAAGGCTTTAGTTTCAATCCTGCATTTGAAATTGCATGAAATACTTCCTTCAAATTCTCCATATGCTCGTCAAAATCTTTCCCGACAACCAGTACATCATCAATATATACAAGACATTTATTGTTCAACAAACCTGCCAATACATTTGACATCAATCGCTGAAAAGTTGGAACAGCATTAGTCAAACCAAATGCCATTTTGGTAAACTCAAACTGGCCTCCTCCTGGTATTACAAAGGCTGTCTTCTCAATACTTGAGTTTTCCATAGAAACCTGCCAATAACCACTTGCCAAGTCCAGTGTTGTAAAATACCTTTGACCAGCCAATGTATCAAGCAAGTCATTAATCTGAGGCAAAGGAAATGAATCCTTAACAGTAACATCATTCAATTTTCTGAAATCCACACAGAATCGCCATGTTCCATCCTTTTTCTTGACAAGTACAATAGGACTAGCCCAGGGAGATTTACTTGGCCTAATAACTCCACTATCCAGCATTTCACCTACTTGTCGGTTAACTTCTTCTCTCAATGCATTAGGCAAGCGACGAGGCAGCTGCTTAATAGGATGACTTCCCCCTGTATCAATCAAATGTTCAGCTTTTGTTGTTGTGCCTAGCTCGTTAATATTTCTAGCAAAGATACTTTTATTGTGCAATAAAAACTCCTTCATTTTAGTTTGCTGTTCTGGTAGTAAATGACATAGATCAAATTCGAATTCATCAGAACCTCCATCATAACTTAAGACAGGGTCTTCCCTTTCCATGTCTATCCCTTGTAGCTGGCCTACAGTTTGTCCTTTGTGAAGCTTAATTGGAAGACGTCCTGGGTTTATAATTTGAACTGGAACTGTCTGCTGTAAAGGCTTCACTAAAGCTCTAGCTACCATTACACCTTTGCTCATCAAATCAAAGTTTGGCTCTAAAATACACTCTGAAACACAAGGGTTTTTAAGCATTGCTCTCCTAACCACTTCATGTCTACCTGGTACTTCCACATCTTCTTGTAAAACAACTATCATCTTACTTGACAATCCTAAGTTCTGCAATAATATAGGCTCAGTGGTGCCATCTGGAAACTTTAACATTTGCTCATTCAAATCAATAATCCCTTTATTGCTTAAAATCCAGTCCAAACCTAAAATGACATCAGACCCCAAACTCTCAACAACGTAAAATTCATGCTCTTTTTCACTGCTTCCCACTTGAACAGTCAGAAAAATTTTTCCAAGTATACCCATTGGTGTGTTTATAGCAGTCTCTGCTACAATTTCAGCAGCTAATGGTAAATGATTTGGAAAACAAGATTCCCATTTCTCCTTAGATACTAATGAAATAGAAGCTCCAGTATCAACAACACAGAGAAATTCTTGTCCATCAATCTTAGCTTCCACTACAGGTGTCCTTTTTTTATCAACAGGAGAAACATTTGACAGCCTAATTTTTCTTTTAGCACCAGTGTTAGCTGCTTCATCACTTGCGGAAGGGATTTCCGGTGTATTGCCCCCTCTTTGCAATACTGCTTCACAATACTGTGCAACGTGCCCTTTTTCTCTACAACGATAACAAATGATGTCCCTTTGTCTTGAATTTCCCTGCATAAACCTATTGTTACCAGAATAATTATGCTTAGATGGGCAAACTGAAGAAATATGTCCTGGTTGCTGACAGTTAAAACAAATTTTCCTGGTACTTCGTTCATTACCCATAGCACTATGGTAGTTAAATTGACCTTTCCTGCAATATTTAGCTATATGACCTGATTGATTACAATTAAAACACACCTTTTCAGCATTAACAGATCCTGCCATTGACCTTCCCATATTTGAGTCTTGTCTCAAGGTCTGCATTGTGCTTCGTGCCGCTTCAAATCTTCTTGCAATTACTAGTGCGCCATCTAAAGTGTCTGGGGGCTCTTGCAATAAGCGAGTCTGCGTCAATTTATCTGCAAGCCCCAAAATGAATTGATCCACCATCCTATTATTATATTCATTCCCTTGAAATCCGCATTTAGCACCATATTCGCGTAGTCCAATTGCGAAAGAATCGACGGTCTCTCCGACAGCTTGCATCCTCTTGTGAAAATTGTAACGCTTTTCTGTTAAAGTTTCATTTCTTTCAAATAAAATTCTTAGTTCATCAACCCATTGTTCGTATCTCCTTTCCCCTTCTTCAGGAAATGCCAGTCCCTCTGCAAGTCTAAAAGCATCTTCATTCAAGTTAAATAAGAAAGCAAGTCGTTTCTTTCTCTCGTCCGTGACCTCGACAGCTTCAAAGTACAAATTAATCTTACGAGCAAATAAGTCAAAATCCTCCCCTATTTTGAACTTCTCAGGCCTTCTAAACAAACCGAAACTAGTCCTACTTTCCTCATGAGCTGCTTCAGGGGCTGCTGCAGCCACTTCTTGATTTCCCTCATTTATCATCCCAGCGAGTATAAGAATAAACAAAACTTTAAAAACTACAAACGAACAGGAACTTAGGCCATATTTACAATCATATTTACATTTCTTTCCACTATACCAATCCAGCTTGAATCCGGGTGGTGCCTCCAAATTTTGTGGCGAAGCCGTGGGTCACGTTCTCCAAAGACTTTTCACAACACAAACACTATTTTCATTTTCTATCTTTTCTATAACAGATCCCAAATTTCCTCCAAACTTCACATAAAAACCATTATATATATCCTGTTACTTCACAAAAAAAACCACACCACCATGCTTCCCCTTGATTGACACTCCACGCTCCTCCCTAGTCTCCTCCCTCTCACTTTTCTCCTCCACAACACTCTCACAGTAGTATATTGACTCCCAGGCAGGAAAATGAAACGCACACTTGTTTTGTTTTCTAGAAAGCAGCTCAGATAAACGTAAAATCTAAATCTTGATAAAGCTGGAGCCGTGTAGTATTGTTTTTGTAAATCATTCTTAAATTTCAGCGCTTTTAAGCCTTCATAGTCTTATAACTGTATTTTTGTACAGAAAGGTGTGTGTACACCATTATTGTAAGGAAATGAAAATTGAGGACGCCATTTCAGAGAAAGCTTTTTGCAGTCTATTATTCGGTTGGCCATGGTATTACTCGGGAATTCGATTTGAAGTCACGGAAAACCCGGAAAACCTGGAAATGTCATGGAATTCTTTCCGATTACCTGAGAAGAATAGTTAATAAATATTATACCTTCATTTTCTGTCCTTTTCAAACGTAGTTTTGTTCAAATATTTACAATAAATCAATTTGTCAGTGATTTTTCACACTCATTGGTTTTGTTCCTTCATTGTTGGTCATATACCAAGTCACTTATTTGGTCCGTCAAAAGCTGTTGGGGAAAATGTAAAGAAATGTCAAGGAATTTTTTAAAATTTGGTCTTCAATACCTGGAAAGTCTGGGAATTTTGTTTGAAAAAGCCCTGAGAACCCTGTTACTATAATAACATAAATCTTCCCGTATTAGGGGTCATCCATTTCTTAGTGCGTAATCGCCAAAATAGCGAAAATTTGATGCTTCTCTCCCCTGTGTGCGTACATACTAACTGAACGACTCAACGGCCTTATCCTTTCCGTTTGTTTAATTCTACTAGGCGACAGCATAGCTGCCAAATGTTTGAGAGCCCTGTCAGGTCTGTTTTCTAAAAACCTTATTGACCAATCATCATGCAAAATGTACCTGGTCTTGGTAAGTGTTGTCAGAACCCTGCATGGTGATTGGTTGATTAGGTTGGGAGAAAATAGACCTGACAAGGCTCTCAAACATTTGGCGGCTATGCCCTAGGCGACAAACTTTCCATGCTTAGCATACAACTTTTCAATGTTTGCTTGATCCACAGATGATCCTAACGAAGGTGCCTTATCCTGCTTGGGCAATTGCTGTTGGCGTTCTTGTTACGCTGGTTCCAATCTTCTTCACCCCTGCTTTTGGCTGTTATTATTTTGTGCAAAAAGTCAGAGGTAAAGACGAAATTACAGTTCCTATTGGTGTATAGTTGAGAGGTTTCCCCTACCACAGTGGGCAATAGTGTGCATTCTGTGAATGTTTGACTTTGTGCCTTGAATTTGTGACATAATTCAAAGTTGGTACATATTTCAGTGAAATGCTTTGCAGTGTACACAGAAACGTGTGTAATTCTTATGGTTGTGTGATCATAAAACCTAACTTTACCGAATAAAAAGCACTAGTCTATACGCGATTTATGCCTATCTTGTCGACATATTCACAAAGTTGAATATTGAAAGCAAGTATATTAAATCTTATCTGTCCATCTTCCTCTTGTATACTGTACCCAAATGCGTAGTCCCTATAACATTGTCTATGTGCGTTAGCAACTACCGCAGAGGAAGATTGATTATACCCCAGGAAGACCCAGCATCTAGCAAGTGAACAGTTTGCTACGAAGGACAAGTTTTTGCTGAATCGCCGTCTGCTAATTATTCAATACTGTAATTAGAATCCTAGCAGTGATTAGAGCTTGTAGCCAATCAAAGATTTGGAACACTATCCTGACGAATAGAATTTACCTCGATCCCACATTTTTATGCAAACTTTGTAGATAACCTACCCTAAAAAGATATTCAGACTTTAAATTCAATTTTGAGCATTTAGATTTGTATTTGTACTTAGCAAGTTAATACCCAGAAAATGGGGTATATATATGTGTGCATTTTGCACCGTATTTACTCAAATATGTACTTTATGTTTAGAACTGCTAAATGGATTGTTAAGATGTACACTTTTGCCCAGTGTGGTGGGGGGTGGGAATGATGGTTTTAATTAAATTGAGGACTTTGTGTTAGTGTCAGGATTGGGAAGAATGGTTTTTATTGATTTTTAATGCATTTCTGTGGCCTAGTAGATACATATGAACATAGAAACATTCATCTATGGCAAATATTATATACATACATACATACATACACACATATATATACATATATATACATATATGTATGTGTATGTATATATGTGAGTAGTATTTAAATATATTATTAATAGAAGTATAAAGTAATATATTTCTGCATATAAGTAGTATATATATATATATATTTCTTATATATATTTATATATTCACTATATGTTTGTATATATCGGTATGTATGAATTATATATATAAATATATATATAAATATATATATATATATATATTTATGTATATATATATATATATATATATATATATATATATATATATATATATATATATATATATATATATATATATATATATATATATATATATATGTATATATATATATATATATATATATATATATATATATATATATATATATATATATATATATATATATATATATATATATATATGTATATATATATATATATATATATATATATATATATATATATATATATATATATATATATATATATATATATATATATATATATATATATATATATATATATATATATATATATATATATATATATATATATATATATATATATATATATATATATATATATATATATATATATATATATATATATATATATATGTATATATATATATTTATACATATATGCCATTCTACAGGTTGCAGTTGTGTTATTAAAAGTGTGTATTAGTGGTAATGCTTGCGTGCTATTTAGAATTGAGATGGCCAAATGCAAGGCAACCCAGTCTATGTCACCATCAGCTGATCATGCAAATCATCTGTTGGGACATAGTCTAATGTTGGCCAAAGCATAGGGCTGTTGAATTCTGGAATAACATTCCAGCATTTCCCTAAAGGTTTTTGAAATCTTTCTACCTTACATCTAGTAGTAGTATTTTGGGACGCGGGGGGGGGGCGTTTTTGTGTTTATATTGAAACATATCAGTTGCAATTCAACCATGACTACTTTAGATATATATAGTTTGCAAACTGGAGTATGTACCCAATTGTTGAAGTGAAGTTAAAAACCCATGGTACAAAAGCGCATTACTTGATTTATTGCGAGAGATCAAGATTTAAAGCGCACTCAGCCCAGAAAGATAGACAATCCCCAAAGAGTCCTTGAGGGCATTCTATTGTCGATTTGTGTAGGGTTTGTTCCTTAACCTATTATGGTATTCTCTGGCCGGTACCCTTCTAAGATTGTCTTTACATATAGCTGAGACTGTCCGTTCCTGTGCTATAATACTCCTCCCCCGTTACGCATTGTTGCAAGCCTTTTGAGCGAATATGGACTGGATTTTATGATGAAGGATCCTATTTATGCCAAGTCGTTGCTTCATGAAACAAATAAACTAGTTTTGTTTCATATCTGCCAGGAAAAAGGAAAGAAGTGCTATTTATATACTTTAGACTTTTTGGCTACATATTTCTCTCGAAAACCAATCCATTGGCTTCGCAAACGATTGACTTTAGCTAACTTTACAGAGTCTGAGAATCCATTTCTAAGGTTATTTTGCTTCGTTAGAGTATAACCAGAGGTTGGTTTTCCAATACGCAGTGTCTCGCAGAAATTCATGATTATCATAGAGACATAAAAGTGTCTCTTATAGTGCTTATAATTCTGAATCCTTTCTCGCTAAGGCAGGTTAGATCACAGGACTAGACTGACCTTTTTTGTGATGAGGAAGGGAATAGCATACTTGTCGTAAATGATGCGGAATCGAATGAACAATAAGTGCGTTGGCCTTATGGTGTTTGATGTTATGGAAATAGTCGCGTATTTAGAGGTAAATGCATGACAGAATGTTTGTGTTTTCAGCTTAAGGAGTGAGGATGTTTTGAGTCGTTGTTATTAACATATTTAGTTATTTAACATATGTTGCTAGTAGTTTTATTTAGTATGTAGATTAGTATTAAAAAATGGTTTTCAGCCATGAGCCTTGGCGTAGCTCATTCAGTCTCCTATGGCCTAGTATGTTATCAGTCCCTGAAGCTATAAAAAATTGTTTTGCTCTCGAAGACCGTATCTACAATTTCCATCAATATGATGGGTAAGCAAAATCTTGAATGAACTTCCTTTGCATGCGTTCTTTTCTCATTTCGATGTGGACCTGTAACAGATTTTGAGGTGTTGATCAGGGATGTGTATAGCTTTGAAGTATATTTTTGATGAAGACAGATCATTTGTATTTGAAAATTAACACAAAACCTCAAAACTTTGATAAAGACTTTTCTCCTTGCAATTTTCTCCATTATTTAGTCAAGAGAGTAAGTTCGAAAAACTTAATTTCTCTTATAGGACAGTTCTAGGATGTTTCGCATGCTTCTTAAAACCTAAGAGAACTCTCATGTTGCAACATACTTTGAGTTGGGACGTCTTGGAAATGGCACCCAAAAAATGCATATCAACCCCGTCTCTTGTATGTCTACATCATGTTCAGTTTTTGTTTTTATCTCCGGAATTCACGACCATGTTTCAATGTCTGGTTTGATTGTTAGGTACGCAGGGCTACATGTGTTGTAAACCGTTTGTAGAGTGGTCTGGTATCTGAGCATTCTAATTTATTGAACACTTGAACACCCTTTTATGAAATGTTTATCGCGGGCCAGTGTGCTCGCTCTACCTATATGGCTAATTTAAAAGTATCATATTGTATTGTTTGCTGGAAGCAAGTATGACAAAAAGGTTCGCTATTTAGTCAATCAACCACGCTGCTTTCTTACCATTAAAAATGTAATTTACGATTTGTTGGATGTATTCCCCTTTGTTTTGTTGTTTTACGAACAGGTAGTATTGGTCCGCTGCTCCTTGGGCACTGAATTTCCTCTTGGTCATAAGAATGAACGGATTCTCATTTTAAGTGTGCCTCCAAGCGTTCTTAAGTACCTTTCTTTCAAACTGTACTTAAGGTGGGAGGTACTTCAGATGAGCATAGCCGCCAAATGTTTGAAACCTGCGATCAGGTCTGTTTTCTCCCTACCTAACTGACCAATCACCATGCAGAATGGGCCTAAATGTAGCTGTGGAACGCATGTGTGATAGGAATCCTACATGACGATTGGTCACTTAGGTTGGGAGAAAATAGATCTGATTGGACTGTTAAACATTTGGCGGCTATACTCTTCAGATACCTAGGTTTAGTGCTGACCTCGTCCACTTGCATGTAGTGTATTTGCTGTTAGCATGGACGCGTCGCTTAGGTGATCCTTTGTGGTTGTGCTGCAGAACCATGTCCGAATATCGCACAGTGTCACGTACCACTTAGAACCTGAACCCAATTAGCCTTGGTTTTCCAGGACGATTTTCCAATAGCCCATTTTGTGTAGCAATCAGTTTTTCCATCAATATTTAGCAATCTGCTGGACCTCATTTTGCAGTTTTAAAACTATTTGGTTGAAAGTTGACTTTCAAAAATAACTAGATGGATGTAATTGTAAGTCCTACTAGAACCAATGATCAGCAGACATCACAGAACATTAAAGGCTAGTCCCATATGCGATTTCGTACGTTGGGAAGTGCCTGTTAGAGCGGACAACCGTAAGGTTTGGAAAGGACTATTCCCTAGAGTGGACTGGCGAAGGATGCCGGGTTGCAACCCCTCCCCCAGGCCCTCCCTACCTGTTTTCTTTGCGCCCCCCAATTATACTCAGATTCGTGGTTGATCCTCGATCTAATACTTTAAGTTACTATTTCATGGTTCATAACAGTAAATGACTACACCCAATAAAGGCCCCTTTCGTAAAGTGGCATCCCTGGGAGAAAGCCGCCTGCCTACCCCTGACTATTCCTATGTACTGGCCTCATAGGAGATCTAGCGGAACCTATGAAACACTTAGCGGAACCTATGAAACACTTAATTTTTCACATTTAAACTACATCTGTAATATAGTTATCATTGTACCTTTATTGTTTATTTCCCTATTGTTTTGCATATCCACTCTGAATTATATAAACTTTTTACATTATAAAGTATTTATATCGAAGTGGAATTCATGTTAGTTTATGCCTGTTTGTTTTATGTCACCTCTCTATTATAACGCATGCAGAATATTCCTTTCTGCAGTTTTTGAATGGTTGTCCCCCTTCAATATGTGAAATCAAACCTCTTTGAGAAGGTGGACAATCCGTGTAAAGCATGGCCACCAAATGTTTTGATTGGTTGAGAGTCCTGATCAGATCCATTTTCTCCCAGCCTAATAGACCAATCATTTTGATAAATGGGCCTAAACTTAGCTGTGGTGCGCATGCTTAGTCACAAGTCATTGCACTTCAGACAGTATAATGTTCTAATAGTTTTATCTCGTATAAGTATATGCTTTTCGTAGCCTCGACTCTAAAATGATCAGAACTGCTATGTGTTGATCTGATCCTGTTGAACATTTACATTCTAACCGTGGTTCGTTCTTCGTCAAGCTCTTTGTGATAAGAACCAGATAAAATTCTAGTGTTCTTAAAATTGTTCTCAAGCAAATATTTGAGAAAATATACAGTGTAGAGTTTCACCTAAGACATCGGAAAGGCTACTTTTGAAAATGAAGCAACGGTTGCTGTTGTTTTCTATTATCAACGGTGTAAAAATTTGTTTACCGAAATAATGCGGGTAGTCAAGTGTTTGTGAGAATTTTCTGCCAAGGCTGAGCATGCTTTAGAAGTGTTCTCATTTTGTTGCCAAACCGATCCTGAGTGTTCTGATAATGCGTGTCCTTTTAAAGAGTGTATGTCATACGTTGAGAGGGAACTCCAGAAACGAAACCATTTTGACTAATACAGGAGTTTCCAGCAATAGCCATTCTCCCATTTGAAATTAATACATTCATTATGCAAGTTAACTTTCCTGTCCTTCCTTTTGTTTGTATTTTTCAAAATTTTCATCTTCCACCCTGCGATCGACGGAAACTGAAGTTAAGAGTAATTATGTAAATACATAGAAGCAAAGCCGTACTTACCTCGGAAAATTTGAATGCAATTTTCTGGCATGTATGCTGATCTACATTGATGATCTTTTCAATCCTACGAAGATATCTTTTCCAGCTGATATGTCTGCTTTGTGAATCTTCCTTCGCTTTCTGAATGCATATGAACCTCGTGCAACAGTATTTGATAATTTCGTCAGACGAGAGTGTTACGATGGTTGGTAATAACCAATCATAGGCCTTACTCATTTCCACCTGTCGACTCTTGAATGTGGCTTAAACATCGTTTATCAAAGAAATTCCTGACGTTTCAAGAGCCCAGTCACCATGATTGTGCAAAAATATTTTTATTTTTTGTCATAATTCGCCTCTTGACCAGCAGTCTCGATTAATGTGTCGAGGAATTTGAATATTGAATGGTGGTGGGTTTGAGCTTGAGCACAAAGAAACATTGCTTTGTGATAATGAAACCAGTCAAAGACAATTTAGTGCGGTGTTGAGGGCAATTTGATAACAGAATAGCATTATGAGGTTAAACTCGCAAGATGAATTGTAGATTCTTTCAGAGTTCCTTCTGCTCTTTGGCCGGCAATTGCAGATGCACAACACGCCAGGCGGTTCCAATCACCTGGAGCAAAGGACCTTTAAGATCCCATTTAGACGAGAAGGAATGGAACGGTTCAAAAACTGGTACTAGTAGGCCCTGCATTTACACAGAATCGGTGGAACCGTTCTAATTTGGATCTGCCGTACGTTCTCTGCTGGTTCCCTTGCAGAAGCAATCCCATTTGGAACCCCTTCGTTTGATTCTCCTTCCCGTGTAAACGATCCAAAAGAGAGCCGATAGAAAACAAAGCTATTCTGCTATTGTTAAACTTTAAGGACTAATACAATAAAATTGATTTGTATTTTCTATATAACAATTCAGAATACTCCAGTTTCATCTTTCGAAATGAAGCGTTTCGTAGTATTTTATCTTTCCTGTTGTAGCATGCAGGCACGCAAATGGAAATTTTTGAAGGCATGGGTCTAATTGACAAACAAGGGCACACTAAACACTTTCTACAGAGAATGTATGTTGAAATCGTCGTTTCTAAAAAGGCGAACACCCCAAGAACAGGCTGAACACCCCAAGAACACTCCATGAACACGCCATAAACCCCAAATTTGAGGCTGAACACCTCAAAAATCTCAACAATATCGATTAATTACTCCAAAATGACTTTGATCAATTATTCACAAATAATTTTGGTGCGGGGAGGGCCATTTAAGTATTATGTTGTTGGTGTTGTGACATCCATGCATCTTTTTGCGCGCCAAAGTACGAACGGGGGTCAATGCAATGATTTGTTTTCTAAACGTTAATTTGATACAAAGGAGATCATATAAGCTACAGAGAAGTACCATTTGATTGGAAAAGACAATCATGAATCATTTATATGATTGTGAGACGCAGAGCCCCTGAAATTCCCAAAAAAGTACATCGGGTGCCCCCCACTTCTGGGATAGGTTTGCTGGCATATTTTTAAAACGATTAAGTTTTACACGTATAACCAAAGCCAATTAATAAAACCAATGAAGGAAAGAAATCCGAAAATAGCAGACAGTACAAATAATAGCTTGAGTTCAGCAAGATTGTCAAAGTTCGACGGCATGCAGGTTCGTCAAAGATAGGCGGAAAACGGCAATAATAACAATAACGGCAACGCAAGTAAGACAACCTCTCACGTCGACTAAAACACAACTAAAAGTCACGGTGAACGGTAACTAGAAATTCACCTACGCCACTTCTATTCTCGGCTACTTGAGCTCAACTGATTTACAAACAAGAACAGGTACTGATATCACATTACCAACACGCCCATATTACACTGACCACTGACACATTACGTACTTCAACAAAGAGATGATGACAGAATCTGTGGCGATGCTACAGCATGAAATGCGGGTGACCACAAACACAACTGGAATCAACAGAAACTAATGGCACCACACAGCATTACGTAATGAAGAAACAAAATACAGAACTAGTACTCCAACACTATGGTAGTCGGTGCTCTTTTGCTCCTGTCGGCCCCCTTGCCCCACTATCGTTCTCCAACAGTTAAGCTTATGTTCTTTACTAGGACTTATCATTATTTCAAATGTACAAGGAACTTTTCATTCTCCATGCGACTAGTACCGTGAAGAAGCTTAAGAACTTTTCAGTGCTGAAGCCGAAAAGTAAGAAACTTTCCTACTATGGACTTCCATTCACTCTACATGTATTGACCCCCGTTCGTACTTTTGGCGCGCAAAAAGATGCATGGATGTCACAACACCAACAACATAATACTTAAATGGCCCTCCCCGCACCAAAATTATTTGTGAATAATTGATCAAAGTCATTTTGGAGTAATTAATCGATATTGTTGAGATTTTTGAGGCGTTCAGCCTCAAATTTGGGGTTTATGGCGTGTTCATGGAGTGTTCTTGGGGTATTCAGCCTGTTCTTGGGGTGTTCGCCTTTTTAGAAACGACGATGTTGAAATAGTATTTTCAGGTTTAGAAACAAAAGAAATCGTACTGGAAGTTTCAGGATGTCGTTACCTTCATGTGTAGCAAAGTTTACAAGCAGGCCTACCTAGCAAAAGTACAATTAACAGTTCAAAAACCCTCAAAGAAAAGGGCACTTATATGTTTTTGAGGAACTGATATGTCCAATACCACACGGAATGATGTGTTATACTGATTTTGACGCAAGTTATAGCAGAGGGCAGATTACTGCGCATGCACATTGGTTGCATAGTCCCTGAAAAGTTAAGTAGAGTGATTTTCCAGTACCTGAAATTCATTGAGTTCTTGAATGCAGTTTCATAGGAATGAATTGAGAGGCATACAAGTGTATTGCTATTGAGTTTTCCCATCCTGTCAAAACTGATACAGCCCAGTCTGTCTAGGAGAAGGCAAGCCGTTCCTACCGTGGAATGCAGGGGAGTGTCGTAACACCAGACAACAAGTTGGTTATATTAGAAATAGACCCTAACATAACGTATAGAAAACAAATTATCAGTTGCACAAAGGAGCGTGGAAAGAGGCACCCTTAATATAACCAAGCAAGATAGGACAAGAAATGCTATATAATGAGAGAGAAAACAGAAGTGAAAGCTGTTATTGAGCGAATAAGTAGCATGAAAGACAATGGGCAGGACATATTACACATATGGATAAAAGCAAATGGACAAATATTACAACAGAATGGACGCCTAGAAAAGGAAAAGGGAAAAGGGGTAGACGTAAAAGAAGGTGGAGAGATGGCATAGATGAGAAGGCTAGGAAGACCCTACACTCTCATTGCTAGTATAGTTGAAAAGGACTGTGGAGACTGTCTGCCAGCAGTGGCATGAACGGCGGAAATAGATAGACAGCAAGATATTCAAGTAAAAGTTGGCAAACAGCTGACATGACAGCGAATTATATTATATTGCTAGAAACCCCCTGGAAACTACCATCTCCTCAAAACTTTTCAACTGAGTATTTGGACGCATTGAAAGCACCGATCCTGGAGAAAACTGGGGGAATGGTACTAGTTTCCGATCTTGGCGGGATTGCCTTGAATTTGAAATGACCCAAAAGACCAGCAAGGTACTTACGGCCTGGCCATTTAAACCTATCTCGATATCTGTAGGCCGGTCTTACTTCACGAAATCAGCGCTGTACTACCAAACATTAACTTGTCTGAAGAGAAAAGAGATTGAAATGGGAAAGTTGCAGAACATAAACACAGACTTTGAGTATTAGTAGAAGAGCTTTGGTTTATATAGGACGTGTGTATACCTGTGATATCCCACCTGACAGAATGAAGGACGCCAATATTCCAAGAATATCCAGGTATGAGTTGTTACACATGCATATCTTTTCTGAGAGGCAATAATATGAAAACGTGGAAAATCTTTTGAGTTGATGAATTAGGATTTAAAGGTCAGGCTAAGAGGTCTCCTCCACGGTCCACAGTACGACCTTTTTCGACGAGATCTCGACTGTGCACTCTCGAGCTAATCTGGAATCATGGAGAGTCACGCCCGTCCAGAAATCCTTCTATTCTAATGATAATAATAAAGTAGAGTTTGCTCTGACATGCGAACAGTTTGATACGGAATTTTTAAAGGTGAGAAAACAACAGTAAATAGCTAAATTTGTTTGACTTTGTATGCCAAAAAGTGAAGTGCTGCATGTAGTGCACACCGGAGACCAAATGCACACTTGCATGTCTGGCCTTTTACTCATGTCCACTTGAGATCTTGTCAAAAGGGGCATACTTTGTAGTCCAGATAGCATGCACATCACAGTAATTTTTCACTTCTTTACTATCATTATGACAGCTCTAAAATATTCAAAGTAGACAATTGTGCTAAGGCCCCTCACACCTGTCAACACCCTGTGGCACCCAGTTCAGGGTGAACTTATTATAAACAAACTAAAACTTTAGCCTTTATTTATGTAAACATTAGCTCCATGTCATTGTGTCAAGTATTAAAAAGAAGCTGTTATGTTTTTTGAGTGATTTGTAAGAATTTGAACTTGTAACAGCAACAACAGCAGCCATAACAACATAACAGCAGCAATACTAATACACCATAAAAGCCCCCCCCCCCTGAATAGGCCTACTTGCTAGAATGTCATCCCAAAAGACGATGAAGCCGTGTGTATAGATTGATGGCTATATGTACCCTGCTCTTTTAATATAATAGAAAGAGGGTTTTGAAGGTACGTTTTGTATGTGGCATTTATCACAAAATTTTTTATGTCTCCCATGAAAAGCCCTTCCCTATAATAAGCTCCCATCCATACAGTATTACCATAAATAAGCCCCAATGGGCTAATATTTGCTGGAATCAATCAATATCCCTTTTTTTCCTTCTTTGTCTGTTCCTTCTTTGTCTTTTCATCTTTTGTATTTGAAAAGTCTGTTGGTACTACAGAACTTCACTATAGCAGGAAAAAGTGGGAACATTGTTTTAGCATACTGAAAGCTTTTTTTGTCTGACACTCGTCAGAGTATGAAACGTCTGTCGCTCTCTGACATTTCATACTCTGACGAGTGTCGGACGAAAAAAGCTTTCAGTATGCTAAAACAATGCTCGACCACTTTTTCATGCTATCTTTTGTATTTGATTAGGAGGCATTAGCATTCATGCTGACCATTAGGAAAACCTCCAATCTAACCATGTGATTTACAATTATTGACCACAGCTTTCTATTCTTTGCTTGAGTGTAGATGTTTTGAAGATTGACTTGTGATATGAGAGGTGTTACTAGGAAGGAATGGTTCTTTTCTTTTGCTCTTTTGATTTTCACCATTCATTAATCATTATGCCAAAGGCAGTTCTTTCCCCCCCCTCTATATTTCTGAATACAATTGTTCTTTTTTGAAAATGATATATCATTTGATATACATATCTTAGATTGAATTGGCGAAAAGTGTAGGATCAATACTTTCAAGGGATTTAGTTTCCTTGACTTGATCTTCATTTAAGATTCTCTGTACAGATCCTGAGGGTAAAAGGTATGGAACCCTTTTGCACTTTGGGTGTTTTATAAAAGACTTCAATATGTATTCCTGCTCTCTTTCTATGTGTGGTGAGGAGAGCCTATCACCTTGCTTTAGGCCTGAAAAAGCTAACCTTGTTGAGGAAAACTGGTCTTGGAAACTGGTTTCTGCATTGCATTTAAATTGATTATAAGAATAAAATGCTGGAATGACAAGAGATTTCATTTGATATAGGTTTTATTATAGTTTGGTGGTATGTGAATATTGGCATGTTTTGCTATGTATAAGATTCATTCTTGTTTAAGCTGTTCTCTTATTTTCATATTGAAATTCTAAGAAAATAATTGCTACCACTTGTTGCTGTGTATAAGATGCATCCCAGTGTTTCATTACTTGTGGAGCATGTATACTTCAGTGAAAAATAAAGCAAACCCATGAATATTACAGAAAGTAACTTTGTCAAGGAAAACTGGTCATGGAAGTCAATTTCTCAAATGACATTTAGATGTAGTTTTTAAGTTTTTTTTCTATTCAATATAAAATGTTACAATTACATGCTACTTGCTATACTACGTAGAAATTACTTGACTACACTACAAGGATGAAAGGACAATACCACAGAGTGCAAGATGCTGTGACAACTCCGCAGCCGTTGAAATGAAAAACGTGCAACAAAACGAAATTAAAAACAGCTACAAATATCCACGTTAACTTTACTAATAAATACTTAGGTTTGTTCCATACTGTGTGCTAGGCTACCCTAGAGCAAACAGATCCTTTACGTCATGGTCAAGAAAAGAGTAAACTGAAAAAGGGATTAAAAATTTGTGCCCGATGAGCCTGACACCCAATATGAAACAAACCTGCGAGCTAAATGAAAGAAGTAAGGGGACTGTGACCACATGACCACATGGTATAAGACAAGAATATGAATCTTACTTACTTACACCAACTTATATGTTTATAATTTTGTGGTTTTGACAAAGTTACTAGAAGCTGTCCTAGCCCCAGCTAACCTTGGCCATGATCTAAAGTATACCCCTAAGGAGGCATAAATGTTTTGTCAAGAATACAGCCAACCCCCTTAAGCATCTAGGACCTTGGGCTATGTCTGATTTGCTTAACCAGTCAGTCCATCCCTGCTAGGAAAAGCCAGAGCAGAAATGAAAGATCTTTAGTAAATATACAGAATAGATATGAAATCGATTAAACTCCTCTAAAGATTTATGGCTACAAGCTACTGGTCTAGTCAAAGCAGTGTGGTCTTACGGAGCACGCCCGCCGAGAGCTGTCGTGGGATCTGGGGCAAATAGAAAGGCGACAGCCCCTGCTGACGTCATTATGAAATTTAAAGTCGCTAAAGGATCATTTTATAGCTTTCTGGGGGGCTTCTCAGGTATTGGGCCTAGGGCAATCTTCCCTGCCTGCCCCTTCTCAGCAGACCTGGCTACGAATAGAAAAGGGTTCAAATTCTGCTCAACCTCTGCCCTCGGTAGACACCTTTAAAGTTAGATACTGTGTAAGCAAAATAAGGTCTACTGATAGCTGGCCTTAATTATTGTAGATGTAATTTCGTCATGTATGTAAGATTCTCTTTATTATTATACTACTGAGACAACCACACTTCACAGAAGTTGGTTTCTTATATAAATACCTATACAAGGTTTTAAGTTCCCTCTAAAGAGTTCCCTATGAAAAAAGCTCTCCCAGCTATTATTTAACTAGTATGGGAGATTGGGAATTATGAATGAGGCGATCAAAATACTAAGCAAAGAAGCAATACTGAAATATGCCATTTTTTTTGCACGACGAGACGCTTTTCTTGCAGCTTCAAAATTTCCACGCGATACTTCCTCATTGACCTATGAATTATGAGTACACAAGAATTAAACAAATA
This sequence comes from Mastigias papua, assembly GCA_964019165.1. Lineage (NCBI taxonomy): Eukaryota > Metazoa > Cnidaria > Scyphozoa > Rhizostomeae > Mastigiidae > Mastigias > Mastigias papua. The sequence continues at coordinate 15,269,668 of OZ025272.1, read as the reverse complement.
AACATCCATTATCTACAAACAGCTTTGTGTTTACATCATGAACAGAAGAGATACAGTGGAAACCCTAACTGTAGGCGACTCGGCGTACTTTGAATATTGACATGACATTGACTGTTGCTGATACCAAATATATTTTAGATGCTAAAGGTGGGCTGGTTTAAGAGAGGAAAAGCATCACATCAGGGCAAGGCTACCATAAATCTGGAAAGAGATACTGCCAATGTTATTGCCTGCCCCATCATGCACATTTTCCATTCCTTAATAGCTATTTTTCCTCACATGTGTAATAGAGCAAGTGTTACCCCAGTTTGTAGGTCAGGGGCCAAATCAGATCTAAGTACTTGTAGGTACATTTCAGTGAGTTCAATATTTGCATTGATCTTAGGGCCTGTTATATGGAGCCGAGTAACTCGTCTAGCTGAGTAAATCGGCTCCATATAAATAGGCCCTTAGAACGGCAAATAACCAACTATCCGACTTTTTAAGGAAAAGCAATATTCTATCAAGCAGTCAAGCTACTTTTTGCAGACTTTACTCCACGGCAACATCTCTAGAAAGCAGCACTGATCATTGTGGATAAAACCATTGTGAACTTTGCCATATTTCTAGGCATAGGGACGTGTCGTTAATTATCAGCAGGGAAGTGATGGGATTTTCAGGCCCGTAGCCAGCTTGAATTCGCAAGGGGGGCACAGCCAATATATATAATATATATACATACATACATATATATATATATATATATATATATATATATATATATATATATATATATATATATATATATATATATATATATATATATATATATATATATATATATATATATATATATATATATATATATATATATACACACACACACATATATATACATATGTATATGTATATATAAAATTCATTTCTGTAGGGTGGCACAGAGGTAAATTTCTGAAGTCCAGGGGGGCGTTGCCCCCCCAGGCCCTCCTTGGCTACGGGTCTGTTTCTCATATATTTGATGGAGTTTACATTAAGACCCCGTTTACGCAAGATGGCATAGAGATCGGATCCAAAGCTATCCGGATACTTTCGGATCCGATCAATTTTTGTGATGGCGTTTACATGGGGTCGGATCCAATACTGTTTGCGTTTACACGGGTTCGGATCCATATGGACCCGTTCTGTATTTAAGAACATCGCACAGGAGCATTTAAGTTTTAAGAGAAGTTTGGTGCCAATGCCTTTGTCCTGCTTGTTTGTGCTTGTGTGCTCACCTGAGTTCTGCATATAATGTCTCAGTCAGAAAATAAATCGAAGTTTTCCAAGTGGACAGGGGAAGAGGAGGCTTTGCTGTTGAAAGTAATTTATGTTGAGAAAAAACAACATGCTAACTGCATACAGGCAGAGAAGTAAGACGAAATTGACATCATAATTCCCACAGCAACTTTCAAACTTCGAAATGCATCCATGATGTTTACCTTCCTTATCTTTGAATCTTAGCGCCATACTGGTGCCATGTTGCTATTGACTCTATTCTGCAAGAATTTCAACCTCATTTCCTATCCGTACACATTTGGATCCGATCCACCCGTTTACACGGGATCTAAAAGTATTCGGATCCAAAAGTATCCACTTTTGGAAGTGGATCCAAAAGTGTTCGGATAGCAGATCCAAAAGGATACGGATACACATGGTCCCGTGTAAACGCAAGGCCTATCCGTACCGATATCTATCCGGGTAGTTTTGGATCCGATCCCGTGTAAACGGGGTCTATGTTGCAGGCTTGTAGACAGCTGACCCGGATTGGGGGGGGGGGCACAGATGTAGAAGTCAAGTTAGAATCCTTCGGGGGGGGAACATTACATGTTATCCATAAGTATATGCCAAAATAGTGGTTTTTCATGGGTATTGTGATGAAAAATGGGGATCTGGGGGCTTGCCCCCGGAAAAATTTTTCAAAGTAACGCCCTCGAGAACGTCGGAAAAGGCCCGTTTGCAAAATAGAATGAAGCAGTTTCCATCATTGATCTTCATGCTACGATGGAGAAACTGGCTCCTCTGCAGTCTTTTTTACTATATAAACCAGTAAAATTGAGGTTTAGACTGGCTGTTCTTAATTTTTTTCTAAATCTTTGAGGCTGAATTGTTCATAAAATTTGTTCTTAAATTTGTTGGGTGTAGACAATTTAGACATGAGACAATATGCAAGATAAAATTAGATGCCTACGAAACAGGTATTATTTTTATGAGGGAATGACATTTCATGTTAATATATTATTGGACAGTGCACGCATCTTTTTGCAAAAATGCATTTTACGATAGTACTTCAGCCTCGATTTGTTCTTAATTTGTTCGTAATTTCCGAACAATTTTGAGGCTGTTGGTTTTATAAAATTGTTATTATAAAAGAGGAGTGAACCTAGTTTCATCGAAATTTGAAGATTTAAACGACAAAGGAAAAAGCTAAGCCGTCTTTTCTCTTTGGTACTAAGTGCATGTACACCAATGATAGAGGCAAAACTATATCTTACCAACACATTGAAGAAAAGATGTTTTCTCACCCTCAGATATCTGGCATGGGCTACATGGAATGCACTCAAAAGGAACAATGCCCTATTTCCTAAAGGGGTTGCCATCTACACAAGCAGAAACTCTTAGACACTCTTACAACACTCGTGTCGTCACTGATAAAAGGTTAACAGTTTGTCGTACTGTGAAATTGAAAAAATGAAAAAATATGTTTGAATGTGAACGAAATGATTTGGAATTGGTGATGATGATTATTATTCTCATTTTGGACCAAACTGTTCTTTACATGTTGAGCTAAGGCGATGTGATCTTCTGTGATGGCTGCGAGCGGTCTTTAAGTCGTTGTCGAATCAGAATCATCTTGCAGAGAATAGTCAGCTTTGGTATACCATATTTATTACAACTATTTAAACTAATGTCTATCTATATACATGGCTCGGCTGAGTGACATACGTCCCCGCCATTGGCTCTAAGTTGTACTCATCTCATTTCTAACTCTAACTCTATTCCCAACTCTATTCAACTCTTTCTTCAACTCTTTCTCCAACTCTTTCTTCAACTCTTTCTCCTTTAACTTAATGCGCGAGGGCTATATATACTTATTAACACCTAATGTTGTGTCAGCAGTTTTGCTGCTAACCAACTAATGATTACGATGCAGATTTCAATCCAAAAGAAGCATTGCGTAATCCTGGCTCTTTCTAGACTTCCTTAGACAATAGATAAGAATGCTGTGTAATGCTCGGTCATGTAGCTAATCTAACGGAATGATGACAAGGCTATATTTATGCATAGTGCAATGGCAATAATACTGAATCCTAAACTCGATGCTATGAAATACTATTATTGATATATGCGTCCTAACCTAATCTCGTAAACTAACTTAACCTTAAAACTAGCAATAATACTGGCTCTACCCCATGGAGCCTCGACGAAACAACTAATACAATAAACGCCAAATGGTACTCCTCAGTCTTTCCCAAGCACTGAGAGTCCAAGTGCGATAAACAACACTAAATGTAGAATACGAATGTAGACACGAGTGCTTTCGCAAGCCACTCTGTCTTCGGCCTAGTTAACAAGGTGTTAGTTTATATAAAATCTATCCAAACATTTTGACAAAAACCTATGAACTAAACTAGCAGTATTACATACCTCCCTATCCAAAATAAAGAATCGTCCTCGATTCGAATCTTATTTCTGAACATACATAATACAACTACAAAGGTAATAGATTAATGACACACTAAAATTGACGCAAATACAATAATTAAATACACGAAGATAATGTTCTCACTTGACGCTTTTAAGGGTGTGCAAACTCTGTAACATCACTGCCAGTGTTAGTCGCCTTACGTCTGTCGAAAAAATTATCTTTCTTGTCTTCTAACCAAAGAATGGAATGTTCTTTACCTTTCAAGGGTGTGCGTCCGGTTGGACTCATGATCCGGTTGGTCGTCGCCTTTGGTCCAAGAAAATTCCAAACCAATGTCTTGATCGAGCGAAAAATCGTGGTTTGTGGATAAGCGGTCTTTTGCAAGCACCTTTTTATTATCCCACTCCTGTCACCATTGTGAAATTGAAAAAATGAAAAAATATGTTTGAATGTGAACGAAATGATTTGGAATTGGTGATGATGATTATTATTCTCATTTTGGACCAAACTGTTCTTTACATGTTGAGCTAAGGCGATGTGATCTTCTGTGATGGCTGCGAGCGGTCTTTAAGTCGTTGTCGAATCAGAATCATCTTGCAGAGAATAGTCAGCTTTGGTATACCATATTTATTACAACTATTTAAACTAATGTCTATCTATATACATGGCTCGGCTGAGTGACATACGTCCCCGCCATTGGCTCTAAGTTGTACTCATCTCATTTCTAACTCTAACTCTATTCCCAACTCTATTCAACTCTTTCTTCAACTCTTTCTCCAACTCTTTCTTCAACTCTTTCTCCTTTAACTTAATGCGCGAGGGCTATATATACTTATTAACACCTAATGTTGTGTCAGCAGTTTTGCTGCTAACCAACTAATGATTACGATGCAGATTTCAATCCAAAAGAAGCATTGCGTAATCCTGGCTCTTTCTAGACTTCCTTAGACAATAGATAAGAATGCTGTGTAATGCTCGGTCATGTAGCTAATCTAACGGAATGATGACAAGGCTATATTTATGCATAGTGCAATGGCAATAATACTGAATCCTAAACTCGATGCTATGAAATACTATTATTGATATATGCGTCCTAACCTAATCTCGTAAACTAACTTAACCTTAAAACTAGCAATAATACTGGCTCTACCCCATGGAGCCTCGACGAAACAACTAATACAATAAACGCCAAATGGTACTCCTCAGTCTTTCCCAAGCACTGAGAGTCCAAGTGCGATAAACAACACTAAATGTAGAATACGAATGTAGACACGAGTGCTTTCGCAAGCCACTCTGTCTTCGGCCTAGTTAACAAGGTGTTAGTTTATATAAAATCTATCCAAACATTTTGACAAAAACCTATGAACTAAACTAGCAGTATTACAGTACGACAGAATCAAGATATCTGCATGCCATATTTCTGTGTTATGGTGCTTCTAGGTTCAAGATTGATTGGAACTGAACTGAAAAATGATTAAAAAGTGCTGTGTAGTATATTTCTATATACAAGCTTGGTGAATTATTGGGGGGCAATGCCCCCCCTGCCCCCTAGTGTATACGGGCCAGTGTTGAGATGTTAAGGCAGGAGCTAAGAAAGTAGGTTTTGCCTTAAACAAAGGTCCTGTTAGTGGAGAATAGACCCAGTGGAGTTGGATTAGCAGATGTCTCTTTTAGGTGCTGGTGTTAGGCCTAGGCGAGGGTACTAATATTTTTTTCAACGGCCCTGTACACACTCCTGATGCACAGCTAAAACGACCGGCATACAGTTAATGTCACTTTATCAACATGTATACCAAATCACTCCCGTGCATTGTTACCGGGCTGTAGAAATAACAGTCCATAGTTTGAGATGGTTTATGTGCTTGCTCTCTTGCTTCCGTGCTACAATATCTTATTTTAGCTTGCAAATAAAGTGTACAATGCACTACACCAGAAAATGAGTTAAAACAAAAATATTGAAGGTACTCGCAACACATACGTGCTACAGTAAGAGCACGGGTACCCCCTCTAAAATTTCTGTAGAAGACAATCGGACCGCTGACATTATCACTATACGAAGACGACATGCTTTCTTACCTCTCTTTTAATCGAGGAAATTGTCACGGTTTACAATTTTACGCAGGTAGACATGGTCATTTCTTGAAAAATGGTCAACGGTGCAGTTCTTCTCCTTTTTCTCAAAATTCCTACGTTATTTTTGCACATAACTTAATACGATTGTAGTTCGTACTTCAGTACCACTTTATGTAAAATTGGGAAGTTATAGCTTAATTCCCCATAGTTTTATAAGCAATAATAAAATGGTAAACCGTATGGTAAACCGTTGGGAAACGAGCACAGAACAACAATCCAATTCAATGCGGTGATTATAAATTTAAAATTAGACGAGACTTACCTGTAAGTTGAAGTGTGATTGTAATTCTACCTCATCTTCATGCAGGAACGGAGGGATAACATGAGAAGCGCGGCGCATGCGTAACTGATCAGGCTTTAGAGTTAGTCTGCCACATACAACAGAGACAGTATGGGATGGGTATGCAGGGGAGGGCATGTTATCCCTCCGTTCCTGCATGAAGATGAGGTAGAATTACAATCACACTTCAACTTACAGGTAAGTCTCGTCTAATTTTAAATTCTACCTCATCTTCATTACGTCACTTCGGATAACATGAGATTTTAGAGTGTATGTGTCAGACTAGACAGAAAGGAACGAATTAAAACCATGTGATAAACAAGCAAAACAACATAGAGCAACCACAGAAGTCGAAAAGCAACAGAACATATTCTAACCAACCAATATATAAAAGGACGAACTATAATCATTTAGTTAGGATAAATTGTCCAAAATTCAAATCAGTATTTTCAATAGTTTTGTTATAATATCTTTCAAACGTGGTCTCTTGAGTCCAGCCCGCTGCCTTCATTATGACCGATAAAGGTAGACCTTTACATTTGGCATAAGATGTTGCTGCCGATCGTATGCTGTGCGCTCCAACTACTCTAATGTCAACTCCAGCATTTGATAGAACTTCCTTACACCAACGGCTAACCGTAGATCTACTGACCGGCTGAAAAGGCTTCACAGTGCTGATAAGTAACTTACGGCAGTTACCCCGACAGTGCTTTGTCCTAGCAAGGTAGCAGTATATATTATCGATGACACAGAGATCTTTGTTCTCTGAAAAAGCCAGGTACTTTATGGGTTTTAAGTGTGTTCCCGGCTTGGTAGTCTTCAAAATGTTATTTACAGAAAAAATACACGTGGACTCGTCCAAAACCATGTCATCAAGTGAAAAAGCATGAATAGTTTGCACCCGTTGTCCAGCAAGTAAGCACAGTAAGAAGGTTAACCTCTGCGTAAGTAACTTAAGTGATATATTCTCAGCGGAGCCTAGTGTTTGAAGGTAATCGAGAACTTGGCTCACACTCCAAACTGTTGTTGTCCTCGGAAAACAGGGTCTTTTCTCAAACACTCCTTTCATAAACCGCTTAACTAAGTGATGCTGTCCAAATGGCGTACCCGTTTGGTCCCTAAGGACAGTAGACAAGGCTGATCGGGCTGCATTAACACTACTGTATTTCAGTCCAGATTTATAAAGGGATGTCAGAAATTCTATGCCATGTTCAATTTTGGCAGTATCCATACCTATGCCGTTTATAGAACAGAACTGGAGCCACTTTTTATGGTGTACTTCGTATTGTCTAACAGTTCCCTGTCGCCAAGAGGATAGTATGATTTCCTTACAATCGCTAGATAGTTCCCATGAGTTCAACTGTTGCCGGACAAGAGGCAAATTATAAGGTCCAGTTTTTTGTGCAAGGGATGAATCAACTTTGGAAAATTTGGAAGTGTCAGTAGCGTCCGGCTGTGTTTTATCCGCATTGGGGGTTTCAGTAACAATTTCATCATCATTGGGTACCAGCTTTGTGTTGGCCAGTCGGGGCACACACAGAGCCCTTGTGCCCCTTCCTGTTTGATTTTCTGTATCATAGGAAGGATCACGCTGAAAGGAGGAAAAGCATAGAATTTTAAATTTTGCCAGCTCATAGAAAATGCATCAATGGCATGAGCTTCATGATCTTGTTTGAAGGACACATATGGCTTAACTTGAAAGTTATGACGGGAAGCAAATAAGTCAATTTCAGGATAAAAGTTGAAATGTCTTATGGCCTGCTCAAATATACCGCGATCAAGCTTCCACTCAGAGTCGTTAGGCTTTTCCCTAGATTTTTGGTCAGCCTCTGTATTAAAAATGCCAGGGATATGAGCAGTGCTGATCCAAATGTCTTTCTCAATGGCCCACAGCCAAATCTGCCGAACTAGTGAATTACAAGTAGGTGAGTGGCTGGTCCCCATATTAGTCAAGGAATAAACAGCTGTAGTATTGTCTGAGTAAACACGAATATGCTTAGAGGTAGCATTTTTAAATAGCATTGTTATAGCGTTATATATCGCAAGCAATTCTAAGTAATTTATGTGGTGTTTCCCCTCGCTTTCGCTCCAGTGACCTCTAATGCTAGTTTCATTCCAAACTGCCCCCCATCCTGTCATAGACGCATCAGTGGTGATAACAATAGATGGCGGTGGCAGGGAAATATATTTGTAGCCCTTGTGGATATTTAAGACCCACCACTGCAGTTCTGCAGAAGCAGTAGGAGTAAGAGTAGTTAATTTGTTAAAGTCCCCTCTAGCAGTTACCAAAGCTTGCACCTTATTAGCTTCCAATTCTCTGTAATAAAGTGGCCCATAGGCCACACCTGGAAAGCAAGACACAATCAAACCAATAGCACTTGCAACTTCTCTAATAGTTCCACCGTTCTTAGCTAGCAGTGCTTTACACGTGTCAGTGATTTTGCATTTTTTCTCGGCATTTGGCCTAACAGTCATACTAGTCGAGTCCAAGATAAACCCTAAAAAGGTTATGCTTTGTTTTGGTATAAATTCAGACTTATCAGGATGGATAATAAATCCAAGCTTGTCAAAAGTTATGATAGTGTCTGCAATGTTTTCAACGCATTCCTCAAAAGTGGACCCTTGTAAGTAAATATCATCAATGTATGCAGATGGAATATATCCTGCCTTGTGCAAATGAGTGATAGGTGGTTTTAATAGCTTGGTAAACAGTCTAGGAGCAGGACCTAACCCATTTGGTAAGCATCTGTATACATAAGTTCTATTATCCCATTCAAATGCGAGGTATTTTTGGAAAGCCTGGTGTATGGGCACAGTGTAATAGGCGTCCTTTAAATCGACTGAGGCCATATAGCAGTTTTTAGTGATAAGCTGAGTAACTGTTTTAAGAGTATCCATTTTGAAATGATGGTAGGCAATAGATTCATTCAGGTGTTTCAAATTTAGAATAAGCCTGTATTTACCATCCTTTTTCTCCCTCAAAAATATGGGGGATTTAACTAAGTCTGAGCTGTCAGAGCACTCTGCGATAACACCTTTGCTTAACAGCGATTGAATTTCCTCGTAAATATGTTCTGCAGAGCGTTTATCGTAGTTGGCATGTATGGCTTCCTGCTGAACAGGGGTGCCGATAAACTCTAGTTTCACTCCCGTTACTGTTTCTAAAATATTACGGTCAGAAGTAATACTTAACCATTCGCTTGCAAAATGCCTAAGTCTGCCTGCTTCAAAAGAGTCAACTTTCCATTGAAAATAGGTTTGCAATTGTTTTACAATGGCATGGTAGTTGCTTACCACGTATTTAATTTTGGAGAGTTCATTGATCATTTCTTGCTGTGTCCAGCATTGAACATCTGCTGCTTTTTTCTGAATGTGTTGAACTTCTGGCCTCGCCCTAAAAAAGGCTTCTTGACATTACGGTTATCATAAGGCTGGCCATAGCCTGATCTATAACCAGGCCGATACCCCGAATGATAGGTAGAAACTCCTGGCCTACGGCTCACTGTAGTAAGTGAGGCACCTTTCTTTAGGTCCTCAAGTTGCTTATTTAAATCATCCCCAAACAGCAAGCTAGTGACAGGGGCTGATGAAGAGCAAAGATCAGCGTACTCTTTTCTAATAGCTGGTTTGAGTTTTGCCCGTCTAATGAGGCTCATATCATGGTGAGCATTGCCTAGCAATGCAGTGGCTTCAACTAGTTGTTCAATTAAAAGACGGTGTTCGATTTTGCTGGGGTCATTTTGGGTATTTATTAAATGATCTAAGGACCTTGCAATTGCAGTACAGGCTTTCACCATATGCTCTTGGACATGCGACATACGTACATCCGACATTTTGTGGTGTTTCTCTATGTTATTCCATATTTGGGAATTAACACGAGGTACCGTCAAATTCTCACAGTTTTCGGGCCTATTATACTTTGTGAGGAGCGATTTCAGTTTCTCTGAGGGCATTTTGGTTTGCCAGCGTTTGTTTATGATGTCAGCCAGTTGGCTTGACACTGCTGCTGCCACACATTCCTCACGGGAAATTTCCTCGTTCAGCTCCTTAAGAATATCCCCCGGGGTGTCCTGGGGTCTAGTAGCGACTGTTGAGGATAGTAGCGCATCAACATCAGAGGTCCCTCCCTCATTACAAGGTGTAATTAGTCTCCTCCTTTTCTGAGGCTTGTCCTCCTCATCAGAGGAAGATTCTTGTTCAAAATCAGAGTAGTTTTGTGGACTAACAGAAGAAACAGCATCCTCCGCATGTGGTCCCTTGCACAGGCCTTGTTGGCTATCATGAGGTTCGATGTTGCTCTGGCCTTGTTGGCTAAAATTCTGAATGAACTGCCGCATGACAGTGGCCATGCTCGCAATGTTTTGCTGCAATGTTAGCAAGGTGACAGGGTCCTCTGAGCCGGTTTCGGTTGTATCAAGGTATGCCCCCGAAGGTTCATTGTTGGTAGCCATAAGGCTAGATTGAAAAGTGATACAAGTAAGAAAGAAATACACAAAAGAATTGGATATAATGAAGTAACAAATAAATAATAAGTAAAATAAGAATCGTTTACGACCTGATTACCAAGATAGCTTTTGATCGTCGATGAAATTCTCGTCGAGAAAAACACGCCTGTTCCAGTTTCGCAAATACCACACACTGATCAGTTACGCATGCGCCGCGCTTCTCATGTTATCCGAAGTGACGTAATGAAGATGAGGTAGAATGTGCTTGACACTGCTTTTGTGGATAGAATCTATCGCCGATTCCAGAGTATGTTGACTAGTAAGTTGTATCAGAGGTATCTTAACTACATTTCCTTAGATTAGTTCATTGATTCAACATTTATAATTGGTATGGGATTGGAAACACGACCGCAAGCCAAAAACAGTGCATCAGTGCTGCACCCCCCGCACAATATCAAATTTTCATTGTGACCAATGAGATCAGTGACATCGAAAATTCTTCCTTATAACCGATCTAAGTTTCAAAATGCAGCCTCCTAACAGAGCTGCCTCAGACATAAGTTGTCTCCGCTGGCTCCTTCGATGCAACGCAAGAAAGATCAACAGGTCCTAATATAACAAGTTCAGGATGCAGATGCTACCTCCTTTGGTAGTGTATAGGACGCATTCCCATTTTCTCATTACTTGTGTTGCGATTTAAAGGGTTCTCAAAGAAAGACTCAGTAATGGCAACGTCTTTATTCCATCTCAAACAACTACAACTAACTAAAAAGTGTAACAACGTTTGTTAAGAAGCTTCTGTTGGCTGCAGTTCAATATATATAAAGGGTTGCCGCTATGCCAATCACAACACCATCCCCCCATTAAATTTAGTGGGTTACAAAGTCTCCAAACCGCAAAGGGGGGTTTATATTTTGCCTCAATCTAGGTGGTCGATGTAGAGGGCCGGTTTGATTTTCTGGTACTTCCTCCCTGGGCATGGTGGTGAGCTCTATTTCCTCTGCTTCCCGGACTGGACAATGTGGTTCCCCCTTGTTGAATGGGATTGTGCAAGATTTTACCTGATTGTGATGCACCACGATGTCTTTCCCTGCTTTAGAACGCAATTTGTAGTTGACACCTTGATGAGAAATAATTTTATATGGGCCAATCCACCTCCCCCCAAATTTCCAAGCCTTAGGGCGACGCAACCATACAGATTGGCCAGGGAGCAAAGGAGTCCAGTTACTATTCTTTACATTACCTGGCTGGCTATACTGTTGTCTACTGCGAGCTAAATTCTCTCTAGCTACATCTGCGACTGACTGCAAATGACGACGGATCAAGGCAGCATATTCGTGTTGACTGCAAGGATTTTTAAGGGTAACCCCAGATCTAGCTCCAGTGGGGTTCTAGCAAGACGACCAAAAACCATTTCGTAGGGACTATAACCGGTTGACGCGTGAGTGCTAGTATTGTAGGCATAGGCAACTAGATCCACCCAACAGTCCCAGTCATGTTGGTGTTTCGAGACGTAGCTGGTAAGCATGTCCTGCAAAGTACGATTTTGCCGTTCAACAAGACCATCGCACTGAGGGTGGTATGCTGATGTGCGAGATTTATGTACGCCCATTAGGCAGCATATTTCATGCATCAAATTGCTTTCGAAATTTCTGCCCTGATCGGAGTGGATAACGGTAGATGGCTCAAATCTACTGAAAACTTTTGACACTAGAATTTCAGCAACAGTCCTAGCTTTTTGGTCTTTGGTAGGAAACACCTCACACCATTTGGTGAAATGATCCATAATAACCAGCAAATGTTTGTTCCCTTTTGTTGTTTCAGGCAAGGGACCCATATAGTCCATTGCCCAAAATATAAATGGCTCATTAACGGTAATAGATTGCAAGGGAGCCTTTATGTGGTTAGGATTAAGTTTAATTTGAGCACAGACCTGACAATTTTTGACGAAATCTTGTAACTGAGTAGTCATATGCGGCCAAAAGTACCGCTCTTTAGCCTTAAGAAGAGTGCGTTTGAGCCCTAAATGACCAGAAAAAGGACTACAATGAAGGCCTTGCATGACCGATTGGACCAAGTGGCCAGGTATGACAAATGAATAGCGTGGCAAGGAATGATTAGCGGAAAGGTTTTTGACAAGAAGTCCATTAACTAGATAAAGATCATCCCAACAATGCCAAAATACGCGCAAGGATGGTGTGCCAGCCCATACAAAATACGGGGGCTTGGGCATATCAGCTAGTTTTAACTCCATAATGGTGGATATGTATGGATCATCTTGTTGGGCTTGTTGTAAATTGTAGCCTGGAGTCATGGTAGTGGCATAAGTAGCTAAGGGTGAAATAGGGGGGACAGAGGAAACTGGGGGACAACTAGATGTTGGCAATGGCATGCGAGATAAAGCATCAGCGTTTTGGTTAGCGGTACCAGGGCGATGCTTAACAACAAAAGAGAATTCTTGAAGGGCCATAACCCACCTAGCAAGCCGTCCCTTTGGCTCTACAGAGTGGAGCCACTGTAAGGCGCTATGATCAGTAATCAAGGTGAATTCTCTTCCCAGTAGATATACACGATAATGATCAATGGCAAAGATGATGGCTAAAGCTTCTTTTTCAGTGGTAGAATAGCATTTCTCACGGTCTAAAAGTGAACGGCTAGCATACGATATCACGTGTTCTCGACCAGAGGTATCTAATTGAGTTAGTACAGCACCCAGTCCCTTATCAGAGGCATCCGTCTGCAAGAAAAAGCGTTTGTCAAATTGAGGATAAGCGAGAATGGGTGCGCTACAAAGTAAGGATTTAAGTTGCAGAAAGGCTTGCTCCTGTAAGTCAGTCCAGGAAAAAGAGGAACCTTTCTTGGTAAGCTGCACAAGAGGGGCAGACAGGACTGCAAAGTTGGGTATAAAATTACGGTAGTACCCTGCTAAACCTAAGAATGACCGTACTTGTTGCACATTGGTGGGAGGAGCGAGAGCAGAAACAGCTTCAATTTTGTGGGGATCCGTGTGAATCCCAGCAGATGAAACGACATGGCCTAAATACGTGATTCTATCAGCGCCAAAACAGCATTTAGAGGCTTTAACACGAAGGTTATGTTGCTGAAAACGGCCTAACACTAACTCAAGCCTTTCACAGTGCTGCTGTAAATTTATGGATGGAATTATTATGTCGTCAAAATAACACAAACACGTATCATACTTAAGGCCAGACAGTACAATTTGAATAGCCCTTTGGAAAGTGGCACAACCATTAGACACACCAAATGGCATTCTCAGAAATTCCCATAACCCCTCAGGAGTAATAAAGGCTGTTTTTTCACGATCTTCAGGTGACACAGCTATCTGCCAATAACCAGATCTAAGATCTAGAGTACTGAACATGGTCGATCCCTGGAGAGAATCTAAAAGGTCATCAATTCTAGGGAGGGGGTGAGCATCCCGTTTCGTCACAGCGTTTAATTTACGGTAGTCCACACAAAAACGAAAGTTACCGTCTTTCTTCTTTACTAAAACTATGGGGGAGGCCCATGGAGAAGTACTTTGTTGGATAACCCCCTGTTCCAACATGTCAGAAATCTGTCTGTTGACTTCATCTCTATAAGCGTATGGGAATCGCCTCGGGTATTGCCGTATGGGGTCAGTATTACCAGTATTGATTGTGTGAGTTATCACGTCAGTATAGCCAAGACTTTCGTCAAATACATTTGCGTACTTTAGGAGCGTATTTAAAATGACCTGACGATCATGGTCATTCAACGAGGGACTGATAACCGCTTTCAGCTCTTCAGTAAGACTAACTTTATTGGCAGGCTGGCAAGAAAATGCTTTAGCATAATTAGGTAGGGGAGTGCCCTGTGTATCCACAGAAGACAGGGTATCAAGGAGAGGGCAATACTCACCTATGCGCTGTCCAGCCTGTAAAGTAATATCACAATTAGATGTGTTCATGATTCTAAGAGCTACCTGTCTACCTACGGCCTGGTTTACAGAATACGCTACTAAGAGATGGCTTGGCAACGAGTCATGCTGGATAGGTGCTATCATGCCTAGCTGATCTTTGGCACTTTTAGGAACGTGTACTAAAACAAAAGCTTCGGTTCTACCTGGCAAACAAACACTATTCACTAAAGTAATAGGAACAGGACTCCTCGAAGGGCATTGGGAAAACACATCGGAATTACTAACGACGCTATCGGTAAGAGGACGAGGGGGAGAAAGGGAGGTGGGGGCCTCATCACTAGGGGTAATGAGGGTCTTCCCATGGCGACCTACTAAGTAATAAGTGCCAGTGCGCTCTCTAGTTAGTGCCAACCCATTGGAGGTTAGAAAGTCCCACCCGAGAACACACTCCAAGGGGGGAAATAAATTTTCGGAAATTAAGAACTTACCGGTATAAACATCGCCATTACCAGGAAAGGTAAGAGAAGCCTGCACAATCCCATCAACCGGCAAGGGCAGGCCATTTATTCCAACGCAGTGCTGAACTGTGTTTTGAATAAGTGGCCGAGGCCGCAATTTGTTAAATGTGTCTCGAGATAGAAACGAGACCATAGACCCGGTATCAATTAAGGCGGGAAAGGTTAAATCCCCGAAAAGGCAAGAAACGAGTGGCTGGTTGGGGGCTTGAAACGAAGCTGTGCATGACCCAGCAGAGAAAATACAGGGGTGACCTTCAACCCAGCCCTCTATTGAGGCACCCCTTTGAAGTTTAGACTTACCAGACATCGATGAGCCTTGTGAGGAACAGACATAGTTGTTGGCGCATTGGTGTTGTTCATGGCCCCAGCCCGCACAGAGGGCACATTGTACAGTATAGGGACAGGAATTCACAAAATGCCCAAGTCCATTACAATTAAAGCAGCGACGGGCTTGGTTGTGCCGTGATCTTGTATTTTGACGTGTCTGGGGGTGAAATCCATCAGGTGCACTGTTCTGCATACGTGGAGCGGTAAAACGGCGCGTGAAAGGTTGGTGGGGCGGCTGAGGAGTAGGGGCAGACATCGCGGCTTCAAGGTGCTTATGGCGGTCTGTCAAAGCAGTAACTGCGGCAGTAAGTTGCGTCACAGAGTCTTGAAGGCTGTGAAATTTGCTTGCCATCTTTTCGTCATCAACTCCAGCGGCCGGTTTGACGACAAAGGTCAAAGTGGGGATATCTGCTTGACGAATAGCCCGAAAACGTTTTGCGAAGTTCTCCATTTCCGCCAATGACGGCGTTGGATTGGCTTCTAAGAGTTTCAACCGCATGCCTTCGGGCAAACCACGCATAAATTGCCTGCTTAATAGGGCCTCTCGTGCAGCATCGCTGAGGGAAGGATCGGCTTTTGAAAGTAAGTCCTTCAAATTCCACAAAAATATAGTGGGGTCCTCGTCTGGCCGGAGAAGGCGATGTTCAAATGTCGCAAAATTTCGTTCGCGATCAACAGCAGGGCAAAAGGAGGCCAGCAATTGTTCTTTCAAATTCCGATACGAGTCTTTCACCTCGTCGGGCAAAGCATGGAAATAGGCGGCAGCAGGCCCCCTTAGAAATGCTGGTAGAACTTGTAACTGCTTCTCCTCATTCCAAGCATTGGCAGTAGAGCAGCATTCGAATTGGCGAAACCAGGAAACAATATCGCCTGAATCAAACTTCTCAGGTTGAATTGAAAAAGTTGCCATTCTGGGTACACTTCTCTGTTACCTCTGTCACCAATGTTGCGATTTAAAGTGTTCTCAAAGAAAGACTCAGTAATGGCAACGTCTTTATTCCATCTCAAACAACTACAACTAACTAAAAAGTGTAACAACGTTTGTTAAGAAGCTTCTGTTGGCTGCAGTTCAATATATATATAAAGGGTTGCCGCTATGCCAATCACAACACTTGTGAAGCATGTATACTTAAGTAAAAACAAAGAATAATAAAGAATGATAAAGAAAGTAGCTTTGTCAAGGAAAACTGGTCATGGGAACTGATGCCTCAAATGACGTTTAGATGTTTTTTATAAGTTGGTGTTTTTGACAAAATTACTAGAAGCTGTCCTAGCCCCAGCTAACCTTGGCCATGATCTAAAGTGTACTCCTAAGGAGGCATAAATATTTTGTCAAGAATACAGCCAACCCCCTTTGGCATCTAGGACCTTGGGCTATGTCTGATTTGCTTAACCAGTCAGTCCATCCCTGCTAGGAAAAGCCAGAACAGAAGTGAAAGATCTTTAGTAAATATACAGAATAGATATGAAATCGATTAAACTCATCTAAAGATTTATGGCTACAAGCTACTGGTCTAGTCAAAGCAGTGTGGTCTTACGGAGTACGCCCACCGAGAGCTGTCGTGGGATCTGGGGTAAATGAAAAAAGTCGAAGTCGCTAATGACTCCTGTATGACATTTAAAGTCGCCAAAGGATCACTTTATAGCTTTTTGGGGCCTCAGGTTTAGGACATTCTGCCCCACCTGCCCCCTCTCTGTCGGCCTGGTTATGCTCAGTAGCATAGAAGGGGATCAAGGTTAGATCATCCCCACCCTCAGTAAGCAACTGGAAGCTTTAATAAAACATAAGCAAAGCAAATTCTACTGATAGCTGGCCTTAATTATCGTAGATGTAATATTTCGTTTTGTAAAGTAAGATGTTTTTTAACAAGCTGCTGATAAAGTCGCACTTCACAAAAGTATGTTTCTCACATACATAACTACACAATGTTGTAAGTTTCTTATAAAGAGTTTCTAATGAAAAAAGCTTCCCCAACAATTAATTTGCATACTACTGCTATCATGTTAAGAAGATGATTAGTGGGATTAGAATTATAAGCATAAAAATCCCACAACCAATACCCGAACACGCTAGTTCTCTTGCTCTACGAGATGCTTTATTTGCAACATCCCATTTTCCAAGATATACTGCCTGTTTGACCTGTATATGAATTATTTTATCAATGCACACGAATTCCATAGATAGACATCCATTATCTACAAACAGCTTTGTGAAAAGAATGAAAATTTATTTGATGAAAAGAAGAGATATAGTAGGAACCCAAACTACAGGCAGCCTCGGCGTACTTCGAATAGTGAAATGACATTGAGTGCTGTTGATGCCAAATGTGTTTTAGGTGATAAATGATGTTGCCAATTATAAATGATAAATGATATTTCTAGAAGACAAGCTTTTGATACGATGGATCATTGTATAATCATAGAGAAATCGAACTCTTATGGGGTTACGGACAGAACTGGAGGTTGGTTTTAATTTTATCTGACAAACAGAGCCCAAGATTTCGTCATGAATGGAACATGTCAAAAGCCAGAAAGCTCGCATGCTTTGTACCTCAGGGCTCTCGCGTAGGCCCTCCGCTATTTATAATTTACTTTATAATTTTGAAAATAGGGTTCTGACATTCAAGATTCGAAGATCAGACGAATGATGTAGAGCCACCATAGTTACAATGGAAACACATGAATTGATAGCCAGACTAAGCATTCAGTTCATTATAGTTATTGTGAATAACCAAGGTAGCACATAAAAGTATACATATATATTAGTATCAATATCACAAACCTTAAGTGATTCATTGATTGCTGCCAATCCTAAGGGACAGCAACAGCACAGACATGTAAAAACTGATAGCTTCATATGACTTGGGGGAGGAGGAATGACTATGTAATAATGATCTTGAATCGCGTTCGGAGCGAGCACACCTGCGTTCTGCATGAATCCCAACGTAGCAAAAGTAATTTTACCCTTTATGGAAGAGAACAGAAAAAATTGTATTAGTTTGACGGTAGCGGATGAACGATAAAGAGTAGAAAAATTGACATAATATTTTTGTGGTACAATTTGTTATTGTATACTGGGGCAGCGGAGCAACATTGACAGTGGGGGAGCTCATGTGGACAGATTAAGATTGTAGAGATAAAGAGGGTGCCAAAGAACATTTACCATAAAACGTGGAGGGGCTACAACCCTCTACGGCTTGGTACAGCTTAATTGATTCAATTACTAGATTTGCTGTGTGCTATTGGTGAATTATTTCAGATCAAATAAATAAACCCCCGTGATTATGAAGAATTACGCGTGTTTTTAAACAACAGTCGAGGCCTAATTTTTAACGTTCCTTGTTATCCAGGGACGTAGGAAGCATCTAAAAAGTGGGGAGGGGGGCAAGTCCTAAATGGGGCACATTACCACGCCAATTTTGGGCTTCAAAGGGACACTTTTGCATAGTTTGCTAAAAAGTGGGAGGGCCATGGCCCCTCTGGCCCCCCGGTTCCTACGTCCCTGTTGTTATTAGACCTCTTTTGACCACAGTATAATACCATAGTTCCATAAAGAAAAAATGAGAGTTGGAATAGATGGAGTTTGTCGGAAAAGAATTTTCAAAAACTAACAATGTGAAGGACCGTTGTTTTGTATTCAAGTGCATTACCACTAGTACCGTCCCACAGAACAGAAACGTGGGCAATTGAGTTATTGTACGTTATGCAGTTTAGTTTTGAAATGAAAGAGACTTCAGCAAGATGGAGCATCATAAAAGAATTTACTTTGCTGCCTCTCCTTCCTATATTACTTTTACGCGATCCCCACCCCCTAAAGATAGACTACTTCATTTTTAAAAATGTATGATTTATTTAAAACGGTGTTATTTTGAATGTACTCCGTAGTTATTACGTCATAGTGGTATATTTGAACTAATTGATTCAACTTACATCCTCTTCTTGTGGAGGCTGATCAGAAACACCAATCTGGTATTGTGAATCTGACAGATCACTGGTAGATTCTGATGACTCCGAATCTCCTTCACATTCTCCCCCTTGAGGGTTGGTGTCTGGTGGATTCTGAGAAGGAGCATCAATATGGTGCTCATTTCGCTTGGGTGATTTATTGAGACGAGGTGCAGCTTCAGACAGTTCTGCACAAGGAGGTGGCTCTTGTGATGACTCTGAATCTCCTTCACATTCTTCCCCTGGAGGATTGTTGTCTGGTGGATGTTGTGAAGGAGCATCTGTCTGGTACTCGTTTTTCTGTGGTGATTCGTTGATATGAGGTGCACCTTCAGATAATTCTGCAAAAGGAAGTGGCTCTTTTGAAATAAAATCACAGACTGTATCACTCACCCAAAATCTAGGAAAAATAAAGCAAGTGCAGCGTACTAGAAACTGGGCTATATCAAGTGGGCTATACGCCAGCCCTATTCTTAATGTAATACACATTTTCTCGAAATATTTCCTGGCCCAGTACCGAAATGTTCCTAGCCCTTTCATGATTTTATTACTAAAACTTTCCTAACATTTTTCTAGCAAGAATAATCGAGTTTGCATAGCATTACAGTGTTTCACAGATAGACAGGCACTAAACATCTGGAACACTGTAATACACTGGTCAATATAGGAAATTTACAGGAATTAAGTAAAAGCGACAACTGCCATTTGTGAATATTAGAATTTTAGAGATATATGACTTATCAACTTTCTTAGGTTTCAAAATTCCAGTACAGAGCTTTCTTAACTTTTTGAGCAGTCATATACTGCTTCCTTATATACAACTTTCTTATAAAAATTGTGTATATGAACTCATAACACGGTTATAGGAAGATGCCGCTATCGATACAGTGTACTCTTCAGCACTAAACAAACGGCAAGTCTCAATAACTATGAGTTTAGACATTTCCTACACATGTTATAAAGGTTATCAAGAGGAAGGGTTGGAAAACTTGCTCTATCGAGAATTTGAGTGCCAAGTCTCAAAAATCGCTGCAACGATACAGTTTCTGGCATAACTTCGAAATTAAAGATTTAAATCTTTTATAGATAAATAAAAACAATGGTACCTAGTAGAATCAAACATTATGACTGTGATGAGGATCTTCTTGGCAAGAAAAATCTTGCTCAGATTAGACTTCCCCTAGTTACTAAGTTGGGGGGGGGGGTGTTTTGATTGACTCAGGAAGTGGGAAAATTCTTGAAAGATTAATAAACCTGTTTATGGTGCGGATTTTCGACAGACTGTTTCCAACTCACAATATCTGGCCAGCCATTTCGGCTATACAGTACCGACAAGATTTACCAAAAGTCATGCATTTAGTAAACATATTTGTTTTGTCTAGTAGCCAATAAACATGATTACCGTGTTGATACTGATATTACTCATGACTGACTGGAGATATTGCATTTTTCAGGGGGCCATTGGGGGACTGAGACTGAGAACCCCCTCTATAGTCTACATGAACCATACTCACCAGGATTCTCAATTATTGTCACTGAGCAAACACCCTGATTTAGGTCTTGCTTTCTTGGTTCCATTTCTCTCCTACGGTCAAAACAGATGCATGTCACACATATAAATATATATATATATATATATATTCCCAAAATTTCTCGATGATATAAGAGTAGATATAAGGCGAAAAAATACGACAATGCTTTTAAGTTTGCAAAACATGTTTCGGATTGTTCCAATCCATCATCAGTTGCCAATTACAATGAAAAAACTACTTGGTACATAAACAAACGTTAAATCATCAATCGAATTTATTAATCGAAAAAGGAATCAATATAGCGAAAACAGGTAAGAACGGTTAAGAAGAATAGCTAAAAGCTTAATGAAAAGTTGTAATGCTGAATCTGCTTGTTTAAATCAGGTCTTTCCCATTGGATATGTAACGCTTCTTTAATTTTAAGTTTAAAAGAAGTGTTTGCAGAACCCAACACTGTAAAACAACTAACCGTTCTTACCTGTTTTCGCTACATTGATTCCTTTTTCGATTAATAAATTCGATTGATGATTTAACGTTTGTTTATGTACCAAGTAGTTTTTTCATTGTAATTGGCAACTGATGGTGGATTGGAACAATCCGAAACATGTTTTGCAAACTTAAAAGCATTGTCGTATTTTTTCGCCTTATATTTACTCATATATATATATATATATATATATATATATATATATATATATATATATATATATATATATATATATATATATATATATATATATATATATATATATATATATAATATTTATAAGTTAAAACTACTATATACTCTCGATAAGCCTGTATTGTATTGTACAAACGGTATTGTTCACTCATCAGGAGAATAAAACGAGCAATATTCAGCTAACACATAAAACTGTTACTAAAGTCGAAAAGTAATCTTACGAACTATCGATTGTTCGGCGTCTGGATATGCAGATGCTGGTTATGACGTAGTAAGGCCGTATGCCTGTGCCGTCAAGATGATATGAGCTCATTGCGTTTGTTGAGTGAAGACAGTTCCGGGTGGCGAATGATGAGTAGTTTGTCTTTAAGGGGGTCATTCATTTAGTACGTACGCACGAAGGGGGGAGGGGGGTCAAGCAAATGCGTATGAATGCGTACAAGGGGGGAGTGGGGGTTGACACATTTAAGTTCGTACGCAAAGCAAAAACTTATCAGCTTTGTGCAGACATCTTGCAATATTTTCATTTGCAAAGGACCCTTCACAGCCATTTAATTAGTGTAGTACGTATTCAGTTGAAATCACTTCTAGTGCAGTGGTGTCAAACATACGGTCCGCAGGCCGAATCCGTCATTGTAGCCCCCTAGGAATTTTGAATAAACTGAAACCTAGCGATATTTTTCCCAATGTAATAGCAGCATTTACTAGTGGTATTAACAAGGCCGAATACCCAGTTTTTCGCCGTTGTCCAGCGTGCCAGATAGGAAACATGCGATGAGTTATGTATATTTGAAAGCCCCAATTACCTAGCCCTCTTGGGTTCCGTCAACCTACCCGGCCATCGTGGCGCCATATTATGGCCTATGTGGCCCTTGGGCCAAATGAATTTCACATCCCCTGCTCTAGTATAATACTGTTTTGTTTGAACGATATTATAGATTTTCCATGAAATATATTTGTAGTGATCATTTTCATGTCTCGTGAATGCATAAAAAGTCCTTCTCCGTGGTTCTGGATGTCTAGAAAGTTTCTTTTAGAGATGGGGGGGGGGGTCAAACAGCCAAGAGTACGTACGCAAAGGGGAGGGGTGCGTATGAAGCGTATGTGTGCGTACGAGGGGGGAGGGGGGTCAAATTTTAGCCATTTTGGAGCGTACGTACTAATTGAATGACCCCAAGGCAGAGATTGCATCTTTTGCTTGTGCTGTTATATACTTAGGCTTTTGAAAGGGTGCGCCAAGAGAGTGAATAACCAACTTTATACTGGGTCCGCCAAGCTACATTACATGAAATCAAATATAAATGCAACATGTAACAAAAATATGCGCGTTGTCTTACCAATCAGGTTGTCATTTGTACGTGTAGTATCTTTCTTGTGTATATATCGTAGAATCTTTATCATCCAGCGTATCTGTTCTTTAGAATAACCTTTTGATGAAAGTATAAAACAAAAAGCATCACTCGCATGTTTTGAAAACAAAATAAAACATTGGACAGGTGAACAGTGTACGTGCAAAATATGCATAAGGTTAGATTATACATGGTACCAGTTGTTTTTTTCAACTTTAGACATTTTTCTTTTAACTTTTTGTATATTTTAAGTTTGTGTTAGGTAGTATCTCTAACACTATTGTAGATAACCAACACTACATCATGAAGTTGATATGGTATGATATGATATGATATAGGATATGATATGATATGATATGATATGATATGATATATGATATATGATATGATTTGATATGATATGATATGATATGATATGATTTGATATGATATGATATGATATGATACCATATAATATGATATATTTATGTACTCTAGTCTGTCCCAGTTGTTGTAGACTTTCATTTTCTGGACCGCCCCTGGGTAAGCTATGGTTCTAACTGCTTTTGCATGCAACCTGTACTGATTTTCCATGCCAAAACGTAAGCAAGTCCACCAAACTGTCATATTATATGTTACAGCCGAAGACATCACATAGATGATGCTTATAGAGGTATATGAAATAAAAAGTTTCCAAAGACATGGGAAGGGCACCATAGGACTGGGTGTGGCTTCTAATCAAACAGTACCAAGTACCGTTTGTTGAATGGACAATGTAAGAAGTGCGGCAATTTGACAGAAGAACAAGACAGATGCTTACGGTACATAATGATGTTTTCCGTAGAAAGGATGATGTAGTTGGGTTGTACAACAGAAGAGCAGAAGCAGGATGGGATCTGATTATTGCTGGAGATTTTGTGC
This sequence comes from Mastigias papua, assembly GCA_964019165.1. Lineage (NCBI taxonomy): Eukaryota > Metazoa > Cnidaria > Scyphozoa > Rhizostomeae > Mastigiidae > Mastigias > Mastigias papua. The sequence goes on along the minus strand of OZ025272.1, from coordinate 15,245,992 downwards.
TTATTGAAAAGAGTTTTTTGTACGAATATTTTAGCAAAAGCCAGGAAGAAAGCTTAAAGAGGTAAAAATGGAAGGTATATCAAATATGGGGAGAGATGAAACAAACGTTAAACAATAGTATAAGTTGCTCTTGAGTACCGAATAGTTGTCCCCTGATGGTTAATTTTTGAAATTTTTTCCAACTCCCCGGCACTTATTCTAACCCCCCATTTATTAATGTTGAAGATATTTTCAGTCAAATTGTGCGTTTTGCGGGGAGTATTTTCATTTACTTAGAGACTTATCAAAAATTTATTTAATAATCGCTTAGCATTAAACTATGATTTCCTTTGCCTTGCTGTTTATTGACAGTATTTGATTAGCCAATCTTCCTAACTTGTTATTTGAAATATCCGTGTGCTATATTTTCCAACCCCCCTCCCCCCGTTTATTCCAATGCCCTGATTATTATTTTTCAGAACATTTTCCAACCCCCCTAGTCATTTCTAACCCCCCCCATTTATTCGGTACTTAAGAGTAGAGTAAAATTTACATAACGTGCGTCTCATAGATGATTGAATTCAGAGTTGCGCAAAGGACTGGCTACAAACGAGAGGCTTAATTAAAGAAAGCCACTGAAGGCAATTTATTGGCTGGCAGGAATAGGCAATTAGAACAAGGTCAATTAGACACTACATTGATAAGGAAAATATCTCTCCACTATATAGAACGTGCGGAGAACGGAAAGGAAACAGTTGTAAACTTAGTTTCTGAATGCAAAAATCTCGCACAGAGGCAATAAAAGCAAAAATTGGTATAGACATTAATCATAGGTAGAAATGGCGGAAAAACTGAGTAAAAATTCTTTGGCATGGCAATATCCAAACAGACAAGGTTATGGAACACTCCAAACCAGATATGGCAATTCTGGATAAAGAAAAATGAATAAGACAAAATCTAGAACTATAGGGAAGTAAAGGTGATTCCTATAACCATTGAGGCGCTGGGCACGATTTCAAAAGGTTTTACACTCCTAGCTTGAGATGGGAACCACGATACCCTCCTCTCAAAGAAGATTCTAAGAGGGGCCCTTTGCTGTTGATCATATTACCTAGAATCTTCATTTATTGGTACTGTTCAGTTTATTTGTAGACACCTAAAATTTGTTCTGAATACGTTGAAATGTGGGCCACAAGCAAGACCCTCAGTCTTCCGGATGCACAAAAGGTCCATAAAGCATTTCAAGCAACAACCTTGCATAATTTAGACCCACTTCATATGGAGAAATTTTGATATATTGAATTATTGCAAGCGTTTTTAGCAGCTAAATACAAAGCTATGATACCAAATAGCTTGAGGAAATTCCTTTTCTTCTTTTTCTTGCTCACTGATTTGCAGCAGATGAAAACTGCCGGATTAGCTTGTTGCACTTTCTACTTGCTTCCTAAGGAGGCGCGTGCATTTCAGTTTCCTTTTTACATATACTGCTACGTCTCAATAACCTTGCTGCTGTTAGCATTGTCTTTTTTGCTGTTCGTGATGTCAATTGTTTTCTTTTGTATGCTTTTTCAAATATGATCTATAGGTGTTCGTGAGGACTGCATTCATGCACGTAATGGATGAGGTGAATGCAAATACGGAATTATGGAAACAACTGGCAATATTTGGTCCTCCCTTTGTGTTTCCGCATTTAAGTTGTTGTTACTTCTCATTATCATCCTTTTTCTTGTTTTTTCTCATGACTTTCTGACGTCGTATTGATGCCTATTCCAAGAACGTAGAAGAAGCAGGGAACCAACGATCACGGATTTAACACGAAGGAAATTAACGTACATGCCTGCAATGGCTTTTGAAGAGTTTAGTCAAAGATGATAACAAAGTTCTGAGCTGGGACTTACATATATCCATTGTGACTAAACCAGTTTCTAGGGCATTGCGAGTGTTACGCTATTTCAAGCAATACCTCCAAATAAACTTAGTGCAAACAATGTATCGAAGCCTGATAGAGCCATGCCCACTTTTCTATATGACTGCGTGTTTGTTTGCTGAGCTTTAATATTCCTAACATTTATTGATTTTGAGCCTAAGATCATTTTTGAATAATTCCTATATCTCAGCGACTTTGAGCAATTGTATTCGTATAGAATATAATCTTTTAACAAAAAGTGTGCAAAGGATACTCCACGAAGAGTTAGTGAGTCGCAGCATAGCGCAATGACTCCCAAACCTGATATGTGAAAATCATACTAGTTTTATTTTCCAAAATCACTCAAATAAACAAAAAATTTAAATCTTCATGAAGCTTATGCCTTGTAATATTCTTAAATTGTGCTTGAATTTCAGGATTTTGAGCCTTGGTATTCTTATAGACTATATTCCTATAGCAATGGTTTGTATTGACAAAGTACAACAACTGCCAAATTGTATGGCCAAAATAGTGACCATAAAACGACTAGTCTGGAAGACAGTGAACTATCAGAGTTTAACTGAAACGGAAAATGGTGTACGCATGCAATACTGATGAAGTCCCTTTGAGTCTTACATGCCTATTCGACTGGTTGTCTGAAACCAGCTGTGGGGAACTTGGAGACGCCTAAATCGTTCTACGTTTCCCTTTTCTAAGATCAGCAAATGGCCAGAATTTTTATGCTTACAAAGAGGCAAAAAATTTTCGATAAATTCTGAGCGGAAAGGAAGTCGTATTCTTCCTGATTGTGGTACTCTTACGCTTTTAGCTCAATATTAATTGTTATTGTAGTTATTGATTCTGTATAAATTGATTACTATACCCTGTGTAAATAATGGAAAATAAAAATGAAAGTTGTGCACGATCCTGGCATAGAGCACCTACACATCTGGCACAGGACTTCTTGGCTCGTAATTTTTCTTCCAAGCCACATTCTACTGACGTGAGACGAGTTGCCAGCATTTATAGCAAGCTGGGGGTACATCTGACAGACCATAATTCTTGAGATCAATGGTTGTGATCAAAGGGTTGCAATTGAAATATAGAACGCCAGTGGCGTGACTCCATTTTACATACTAAACTAATATAGGAACGATGTAAAGGAATGACAATAATAACGGTCATAGAACAGTGAGTGCGACTCGTAAGGAATGAGGGGAATGAGGTTGGCTGTTGGACTCACCGAAGTGAAACGAGGCTTCAATAACAAAAAAGACGACAGTCATAAGTTAATGCATACGAAAGCACTTTCAGATACCAGAATTGTCAAAAATGATGTATATGCAAACTGTTCAGCAAAGTATGCAAGGAATTATTCATCAGCAACAGGAAGGCAACATTACTCTGCCCTATCCACCAGTTAGTGGTGGCGTGCACAATATTTCACCACAGCGACATGCAGCCGCTCATGGCAGGCCTTCAACAAATCCAACCTCTACAGTTTTGCTAAACCTGGCTTGTCGAAATCTAGCGAATAAAGACGTCCTCTCCAAGTCAGACCCTTTGGTTGTCGTCTCGCTTGAGAAAAGGACTGGGAATTCCTCAAAGTACGAGGAAATTGGCCGTACTGAGGTAGTAGAAAACAACTTGAATCCCGATTTCACGACAGCAATCAAAGTCCCCTATTATTTTGAAGAGCTGCAGAGGCTTAAGTTTGAAGTATACGATTCCGATTCATCTTCAGATAAACTGAGCAGGCATGATTTTCTTGGGAGGGCTGTTTGCTCACTTGGGAGTATTATGGGGGAAAGCTGTGGAAGGTATGAAAAAGATTTGGAGACAAAGAGTGGAACAGGAGGTGCTGGTAAGATTATAGTTACTGCAGAAGAAATGAGTGCGTGCAAAGATCTGGCGTATATGAATATTAATGGCAAGAAACTTGATAAGAAAGATTTCTTTGGACTTTCAGACCCATTCCTAGTGTTTTATCGGTGCAATGAAGATAACTCATACACAGCTGTCTATAAGACAGAGGTTGTAAAAAATACATTGAATCCCAACTGGAAAGCATTAAAAATTCCTTTGGTGTTGCTGTGTAATGGTGATTACTCAAGGACAATTAAAATTGAATGTTTTGATTGGGACAGTGATGGAGGCCATGACCTCATTGGTGAGATGTTTGTTGATATCAATCTGTTAAAATCAAACCCGCAGTACTCAAGTGAATTGATCAATCCTAAAAAGAAAAGCAAAAAGAAGGGGTACAAGAATTCTGGCCATTTAGAATTTGCTACTTTCTACATAGAAGCAATACCATCTTTTCTTGATTTCATTAAAGGTGGCACAGAGCTATGCTTTAGTGTTGCTGTTGACTTCACAGCATCCAATGGTGAGCCATCTCTGCAAACCTCCCTTCATTTCAACAATCCTTATCAACCAAATGACTACATCAAAGCACTTACAGCAGTTGGGCAGGTGTGCCAAGATTACGATACAGACAAATGGTTTCCAGCTCTGGGCTTTGGTGCATTGATACCGCCCAATTATGAAGTGTCTCATCAGTTTTCATTGAATGGTACAGAGAATCCAAACTGCTGTATGGTAGATGGGATAGTACAAGCATATCTAGCTGCATTAAAAAGTGTAAAGCTTTATGGACCAACCAATTTTTCTCCCATCATTAGCCAAACAGCGGTTATTGCAGCTCAGGAAGAAAAGAGCAACCCTGGAAGAAAATATTTTGTTTTGCTCATATTGACAGATGGTGTGATATCAGATTTTGAGCAGACAAAGAGAGCCATTGTTGATGCATCATATCTTCCAATATCAATCATTATAGTTGGAATTGGTCCTGCCAAATTTGATACCATGGAAGAGCTGGATGCAGATAAAGAACCATTGAGTTATAGAGGCAAGCTTGCCCAAAGGGATATTGTCCAGTTTGTCCCTTTTCGAAGCTTTTCTCAGCATGGTGTGATATCAGGTGAGTCTCTGGCCAAAGCAGTGTTAGCAGAGGTGCCAGAGCAATTCCTTTCTTATATGAGCAAGCATAAGATAAAACCTGGAACATATGCTTAGGTACATTGCAATGGGAATATTTCAAACAGTTGGCTCATATCTAAGATGCACTATTTGGTATGCTTAAGTCAAAGTTTTGTATACACTTACTGTAAACCCCCAGATTGGCCCCCTTCTAATTAGCCCCCCTTTATTAAACCCCATGCTAGAACTTTAAATTTGTAATAAGCCCCCCTTGAATAAGCTCCTACCACAGAGGATGATGATAGACTGATGCTTGAATTTAGACTATTCTTTGCTGTTATGGTGAATAGGAGTTTTGACAGTGAGCTTTGTATATGGTATATGTCAAATAATTTTGCAAGTCCCTCCCCCTTGAATAGGCCCTCTCCTTAAATAAGCTAAGCCTCCAGGGTGCTAACGTGAGGATTTACAGTAGTTGTGAAGAGCAGTCAGCAGACCATGTTTAGTTTAAAGTTTCTTTTAAAATGACGTAATTAATTACCATGATTAACTTAATTCTAGTACTATATGGATTTTCATAAGCATACATTAATCACGAAAATTTTCGGCGGAAAAAAATTCGGCGAAAAAAGTTTCGGTCAGATTTTTCGATATTTCGGTCAAATATTTCGGTCAAATATTTCGGTCAAATTGTCAATTCTACAAATTCTCTTTTTAGGTTTCACAAAATGAACGGGGATTTAGATACCTTTAAATACGAAATCAGTGGCCAGAACGAGAAAGTAAACAACTGACTTAAATTCCTTGAAGTTAGCACATTACAAGGTTGCTTATGTTATACTCAAAACAAATACTCTAGACGTCAAAATGTAATATGGAAGATATTGGAAATCAATTAAATGCAAAATATCATTTATAGTCTATAGTTCTATAAATCAGTAGTTCAGGACTGCTTAAGAATCAAGATCAGCAAAGGGATCTTCTGGTGGTAGTTCCATCACCAACGTATCTTTGATTCCAGCCATTTCGAGTCCCTTTATAATGGTGCTAGAGCTGTTTCTCAAATGATCGTACAGGCCTAGCAACCATGCTACATGTATCGGTTTGATAATGTTGATCTCTGGGGTTGTTTTTGAATAGAAATATCGGCCTTCACGAAAGGAGGACTAGAAATTATGCTAGAGGTTGAACTGAAGATTGGAGGTAGCGGAAGAACTATTCTTGAAAGGTTCCAGAACATTATTGGAAAAATTATGAAATAGCTGATAATGCTGGTGAATAGCCAATATATGATAAGACTGTTATAAATATGCACCGTGACAACTTTGGAGCGACTCCAGAATATCTAGAGGATGAAAACGAAGACCATCTGATCGATGTCGAGAATAATGAACTTATTTGTATAGATTAGAAAAGATGAAAAATGTTACATTAAAAAACAAAAACAAAATCGGTTTTTTGAATTTTTTTGACCACATTCGAGCAGACGAAAACTCTGCGCATTTTGAAATTGTTTGGGAGAACACGTTTGGAATCTCATCAAATGATGAGAAAAAGGTCATAACCTGATGCCTTTAAAGAGCTCAAATATTTCATTTTTCCACTAGGTGTCCTAGAAAGTGTTTACTGTTCTGAAGAAAGCGGACTTTTTAAAAAAGTCAATTGTCTGAAATTTTCGGCGTGACAAATTTTCGGTCACAATTGGAAAAGAATAATTTTCGGCGCTACAAACTTTCGGTCAAATTTTCGACCGAAAATTTGTCATGCCGAAAGTTTTCGTGATTAATGTAATTTATTTACTTACAATTGTAGCTCTAAGCAGGCCCACCAAGAAGGGAAAAATGGGGCAGATCACCCCAAGTCTCTAACCAGAGAAGGGGCTGCCAGACGTTTTGAAATTATTATTTGATGGGTTATAAATTTCATACTGTCATAATCAGAGGCCCCATTATTTCTGTTTACCCAGACCCAATACAAGCTCTTGCTTTGCCTCTTGGCTTGGCATGAGGGTATGGTTAGCTATTCCATGAATAGAGCAGGGGGCTCTTAAATTATTGGGATAATGGAAAATTATTTGAGCAAGAAAAGTGATAATTAGTATGTTATAGATTATATTTATATCAGTAATTTGATTTAATAGCTAAAGAGGATTAATTTAAGTTAATCAGTAATGTATAATCAAAATAAATCTTCTTTTTTTCATCTTGATTCAATTCAGTGAAAAAATATATATACATTTATATACATGTGTCTGTTAGTACTTGGAATCTGCATAATTTTACTAATTTTGATTGGTTGATGTTGAAGATTTTGTAATTTTGGGTGCAATATTCAATATCAACAATGGGATGGAATGTGGGGCATTGGAGTCCAACCCTTTTTGTAAGAGTGTTGGTCTCTCACTGTCATTTCCTACTGTGTACTTGCTTGTTGATTTTTTTACAAAGCAAACATACCTTTAAGGGAATGTTAGCTATTGATATTAAACATCTAATAGTCAACACTAATATATAATACATGGTTAGAGAATAAAATATAAAGTACTTATAAAATTAATCCACGGTGCTCATTTTCATCATATACTACCCTGCTAGAGTATGAAGCAATAGGCTGTCTTCTAGGTACACACCCTATACATAATTATATGGAAAATGTATCACTGTACATTTTGCTGAAAGTAGGTGACTTTGACAGAGCCGTTAAAGCAGTCTGTTTGACCACACCCTTCACTGTCCCTTTTAATGCAAATGACTCTAAACGATGCCAGTTTTCTACAGAGTTACTTGATTAAACATTAAGTAGTGATTGATGTCCAAGTTGATCTCTAAATCAAATCAAAATTAGTTTCGAAGGTCAAGTGAATACACTTTTTCGGAGTTAAGTGGATTTTCCGTTACTCACTTAAGCTATTTGTCATTGTGTGAAACCATTTTATTTCTGCACAGATTGGTTACCACTACACTCTAAATTGTGGTATGACACACCCATTGTTGACAGTAAGGGCCATATGTACATCTGCCATTTGACTATTATCAGGTGCCTTGTTGCAGAGAACTGTTGCTTCAGGCACTGAGTTAATTGTCTATGGACGTTAATTTAAGCATAGGGATGTTGTCAATAGCACTTCATGCCACTTTCGAAATTTTGCTCGGACCCCCATAGCACATTCTGTGCCCATAGGTTCAAGAATACTGGAAGCTGGTCCGGCTGACTCATTGGTGAATACGGTCCTGCTGGAAGTGGCACAGGACAGTACATATGGACTACTTGGGTGCAAATGTTGGAAGAGAGTTGGTTCACTAGGATGGCAGACCAGATGATATATTTAAAGAAAGAGTGGATATAGAGAGAGGATGGAATTTACTATATACCACGTACTGAAAAGTGCACTGTTCAGCAGAAGCTTTGGAAAAAATCTCAAGGTATTAAAGTAGCACAGCACACCAATCCTCACAGCGATTTATTCAAGATACAAGGGATGATGCAACTTGCTGTACAGGCCTCTCCATCACATAGTAATAAGATAAATTACTTCGAAAAAGATAAGTATAGCCGAACATTTGCTGAAAGTTTTTGAGCAGAAACTCTTCGGAGTATGAAATGGGCATAAAAATCCAAATGAAAATGCCAAAAGTTATGCAATCCAGTATTCTTAGGTTTTCTTAGCTCGTTTTGCTGATAATTTTTCTTTGAGGATAATAGCCGAAGTAGTTTTTAGTTATTTCCGCTATGTATGCGTTTTTCAAAGCAATTTTCTGTTCCATGAAAAAGGATTCGATACTCCTAAAAATGCATACCATTAACGATGCAATTATGAAAGGTTAGCTAGAAGGATGGAAACAGTAGATTTCGTGGAGGATAATATTGTAATCAAAGGCAGCTCCAGATAAATCCGCCTGTTATTCAAAGGACATTTAAACACCCTATAGGGCATGCAGCTACTTGCAATGGACTGCAATCGCTTACGGTAAGCGTTAAGCCGACAGCCATAACGTTAGCACCGTTTGTGCTTCTTCAAAGCTACTATTGAGGGGATTGTGCTGAATATATTCAGTCTTGTATATACATGATGTATCTCCATAAATGGTCTTCAGGTTGAACAGGCATTGGTCGATAGTCTCAAGACAGAATACTTGGCTAGAGCTAGACGATTGTGATAAGTCAGTTTGCAACACTCTATCCATAGTATTTCCCAACCAAGGAAAAAGTGCTTTGGACTTGAATGTAAGAGGAAGAGGACACCATGAAAGTAAAAGAGGATCTTGAATAAGTTACTTCGTCTAGACGCTGTGATTAGTGCAAGAACAGAAAATGGGTTGCCCTAGATCAATCTGATATGATCAAAAACAGGCAAGAAGCTGAACTTACTTCGTATCTGTTTTCACTAGTGTTTATTAACTTATCCGTCTATTCAGTTTGGTATGGTTATAACTTCCAAACTGGTCTTCCTTTCGTTCTTTATTTCGTGACCACCCCTTGAGTTTTACAGTTTTGGTTCGAATATTTAACATTTTAAGTCTGGTTGACGTAAGGGAACTGAATTCTGTTATAAAGATTTTTTTGGAATAAGAAACCATCGCCAAAGTTTTAATCTTGTCAATGCCTTTGACCTCCGATAAGGAAGATGCAGTAAGTTTAGCTCTAATTTTTCCTAGTTTCATACTCCACCTCCTTCCCACTAGAGCTGTGCCGACTAGGAGTGTGGGGGCGTCAAGCTTCCCTCAATATCTTTGACTTTTTAAGAAGGTTGGTCATGCAGCAGGGAATTGTGTGTGCATTGGGAAATTTGACCAAATTCCAACCTGTACGTCATTAACTCCTTTTTAACGATATTTCAAATATGCTGCTTGTAACAGTTACTGTCCCAGGGGGGCACTTTGCACAGAGACATATGGGGTCAGTCCAATATTTTGGGTTAAATACTTACCCAAAGTGAGATTTTTGAGTTTTTAAAATATGTCAGAACGGTATTTTTGGCTCCTGCAAAAACAGTAGGTACAATTATGATATTTCTAGGTATCAAATTTAGAAACACAGATATTTTGGTTTTCGTGAGATTTCCATACTTGAATCAAATGTATTGTTCATAGACCTAATCAGCTGAGGTTTGTTTTACCCATTTCAAGTCATGTGACCATACTCTTTTGCATATAGTATTGGGTACAAGATATAAATAGAGCTGGTATTTTTGGGTCTTAATGAAAATAAGCTGACATTTTTGGGAGACTTGTAGATTCTTGGACTAACCCCCCTCCCATATGTTCATGTACTAAGTGCCCCCTGGGGTTACTGTAAACTTTGCCTCCGTTTAGTATAGGTTATGAGATTCTTTAAAGCTGAAGTCCAATACTTATCGGTATTGAATTTTGAAATTTGGTATTTTTGCATCCCCTCGAATCACAGCCAATTATTTTTTGGTTTTTTGTAGGATAAAATACTGATAGTTTTAGGTTTTGTAGAAATGTGTTGATATTTTTGGTTCATGTACAAATTTCCCGGATTGATGTCCCCGTATGCTATGATGTTGAGAGCCACCCCAGGCAAGGTTGAGATCGGTGCTCAGCACTAATTTTCCTGTTATAAAATAGAAAATGCGTAGACATGGAGAGACCTGGACTCTAACAATCCTGCACTGCAGCATGGGAAGAAAACAAAAATAATCTTGCGTCACCTGAACACAAATACTAACTCCCGCAGGAAGCAGACGGAAATTGCGTTGAGGTATTATAGATACCTTAGAACGATTTGAAGTTGGGAGAAATCGATCGTAAAGTGTAAAAATGAAGTGGGCATTTAAGGAGGAACACTCGCTGGGTAAGTCTCCTTTGTTTTTGTGTGGTCAAATATTGCTGAAGTACGTTGTGTTTGTGCGTAGGCCATGCATATAACACTGATGCAGCATTCTTAGAGCGTTCTTTGTTTTTATAGAAAGCAGATGCCAAGAGTCAGTGAAAATAAGAAACAAGTATCCAGACAGAATACCGGTATGACTACACTAGCATTGCGATAGTATTATTTGCGACATTTCTTATTTAACTTATGAACCCGCGGGAATTGAGGTATCGCTTTTGGCTTCACTCACTAACTGCATAAGGCCAGTGAAAATTATGTGAGTAGAGAAAAGTTCGCATTGAAGAGATTGTTTCATTTATTTCCATACTTTATTTGGCAATAAATGTCAGGTAAAATGGTAGCTTATAAAGCTGATGTTGACTATGGCAGCTTAGCAATGTGCTCAAACATTCTGTTTGTCAAGGTATCTTCGGGTTAATGGGCTTATAGCTAGTGTTCTATTAGGTACATACGCACCAACCGATGCGCAGTTAAAAAGAAATAACAAGGTTATGTGTATTCAAATTGAAAAATCTTTTTAGCTCTATTTTCGCACAACAGTTTTGTAGCTTTTGCACATACATTGTTTCATGATTTCACATTACTCTTCAAACTGTTGAGCATGCTCTCTTTGACATAAGATAGGTCTCTAGGATATCGTGGAAAACAATTCATCACACTACCCCACTTCTACTGAGTTAAAGCACAGTATTTTTTATCTAGGAATGCTACTGCCTTTAAGTATCCAGGTAGTAAATAGTCCTCTAATTGAACTTACATGAAATACTGCAGTGTTTATGGACAGGATATATGTACTCTCAAAATCATGTCCAATGATTACTGACCAAAAGTTAACTCTTTCAAATGTCTACGGCTTGTTTTTTGAATTTGTGATCAACCTGATGAGATATGATAATCTTGATGTTTATTGGAAGTGCATCCTATGTAGTTGCCATCCCTGCTTAATTGTTGGTCTTCCTACCACTTTTTTGGGCTACACAATTATTTTTGTATAATTACTGTTTGTCAGCAGTTAATGAATAATGGGCACCTTTCCATGGTTCCAAATATTATTTAGTGCATCTGACAGTAACACTTCTCTAGCTAAGGGAGTCACTCCTTTAGTTTACAACAACACCTGTCCACCTGGTGTTTTGTATTGAGGTGTTTGGACAGAGGTAATAGCCAGTGGTAGTGTTGCTGGCATAGAGCATGAAAACAGGTGGTTGCGAGGTTCTCCACTTTGTATTATTTGTGTTGTAACAGGATGAAATTGTTCAGAACTGACAGATCTATCCATTATAGCTATAAAACATACCATCATAGGGATGATTGCATTTAGAGCAAAAATTCTGAGCAGATGCAATGTTAAACAAAACATTTTGCAAAAATATTAGTGGAAGATTTTTGGATATTTTAGATGAATAGTGTTTTTGGAAAAATGTTCATGAAATGTGTCAATCATGAAACCTAAGTGTGTCAGGCTATTGCTGGGAGATTGCTATTGAACCCATGAGAATCTTCTATGACACTCTGAAAACTGAAACTTTGTTAAAATTAATTAGCATTCAGTATTGAACTGATTGAAATCTGACTGAAATGCCTAGTTTCTTATAAAAATACGTGTATTGACACTAGGCAATTTTATGAATAAGATTCTTTTTTGAGATCAAAATTTCTAAAATACATTGAAAATGAAAAACCACTCATTTGTGTGTTTACCACATATTATTTTTTTACTTGTATGTAGGCATATGTGCTTAAACTTGCTTGAAATGCATTTTCTGGCTGAAGTTCAAGTTCTATAGTGTCATAAATTTGTACCATTATGAATCCTGTTCGTATCATCAGTGGACGTGTGCATGTAGTTGAAATCTAAGCCAAGGAGATTCCTAGTCTGTATTGGCTTCATTGCAGACAGATCTTCAATGGGACTTCATGAATACCCCCTTCCTGTTTTCATTTGGAAAGATATTTCTTTTGCCTACCACTCTAATTTTTTTCTTCAAAACTCTTGCAGCCATTCACTTTGTTACACCAAAAGCTTCTGCACATACTATGCATGCACAATGCTTGGTATCTGAAACTATAGATATTGCCTGATCACAAAACAAAAGTAATGGATGCACTTGGTGCTATGTTCTGGCAAACCTATCAGATCATCTTCAGAATGTCTAATGGCTGAAAATGATCTGTTAGATTTGCCAGAATATAGCCCCAAGTGCATCCATTACTTTTGTTTTGTGACCAGGCAATATCTATTGTTTCAGTTACCAGGCATTGTGCATGCATAGTATGTGCAGAAGCTTTTGTTGTAACAAAGTGTTGAATAACTCTACCCTTTGCACAAATAGATTTTGGATGAATCATTATCCAAAAGTTTGTCATGTTGAAAAAGTATTTGCATTTAATTTATATTATGTGCTACTACTTTCAAGAAAGTCACAGCCCATGCCCGTTACAAAACAATGTTGACTATCTAACTGCAGAACTGATTATATCATATACAGTGGTCTTAGTTCCCATTGTTTATTATATATATATATGTATATATATATATATATATATATATATATATATATATATATATATATATATATATATATATATATATATATATATATATATATATATATATATATATATATATATATATATATATGTGTGTGTGTGTGTGTGTGTGTGTGTGTGTGTGTGTGTGTGTGTGTATGTATGTACATGTATGTATGTATATATATGTATATATATGTAATAAACAATGGGAACTGAGACCACTGTATATGATATAGTGAGATTTGCAGTTAGATAGTCAATTTTGTTTTGTATTTATACATGCGGACAGTTCTCGGGTCATGGACTGTGACTTTGTAAAGTACTAGTATACATGTTTTTCTTTTGTAAGAAACTTAGCTGGAAGCCTCATTGTAAAAGTTTCTCAATGTTTGTCCACATAATTCTAAAAGTTTCTTTAAAGGTTCTTAGTTTAGTGAAAAAATTTCAATGGAAACAAAGTCAAAGTGTTGCAAATTGCTTTTTGTAGTGGAAACTACATAGTGTAATGTAGTATATTAGTGGAATACTGTAGTGGAATCTTATTAAGTCTGTGCCACGGATTTCTTTGGCTCTATGCCACTTTTTGTCACTTTTGCTCTTGAATGAAATGATGTTTTGAAGCTATTTTTGTGCACAATATCACTTCTCAACCCATTTTAATAGCATCATTTCTATTTTTACATGAACATTCCATGCCTCAAGTTGACTTTGCAGGGCCCCTGTGATGCATTGTTCAACCGAGGTCAACTTTTTGTGAGATGTACAAGCTCCTATTATTATTCTCAGGTTGTGGTTGAAAAAGCTCCAAGGTCATCAATCCAAGATATTGACAAAAGAAAGTTCTTGGTCCCTTCTGACCTTACAGGTAGGCAGCCATTCATAAAAGACATCTAAACTGAAAGGGAAAGAATATGCGATGAGTTTGGATAAATTTGGACTTAGAGCAAGGGGTTGCTTAATTAACCCATATTTCCAGGTTTACTGAAAGGTTAAATGTGCTATTTGTCATCAAGTTTCATTTTGGGTTGACCTTATCATTAGATAGTTATCCAACTAGGAATGGCTTGAACAAAGAAAATCTTTTTGTATTCTGTTTATCACATGCATGTTTAAATAGATTTTGGTATGCCGTGGGTCATTTTCTGAGTGAGATGGTCATTGAATATGGACAATACGTGGCTAAAAGGGATGGAAGTCGAATAGTAAATTTTTTGCTGGATGCCCTAATCATGAATGGCCCCTTCTTTGGTATGGTGTGCATATTGATATATATGTAGCCTATAGAATATGCCACATGGCACCTACTAAGCTTAGGGTTGTGTTTGCTAAATCAGTTTCCAGACACTGGTAGATAGTAGTATGGTGGCTGCCTAGTGGTATAGGATAAATGCTCATTTTGCATTGCAATAAGCCATAATGTCTTTGTTATTCTGAAGTGTGAAAACACAATGGAACTTTATGCTCAAGCTAACAGCGCTTAATGTGTTTCACTTTTCTGGATGCTGGTGATTGTTGGAGTAGACAACCTTTTTGCATGAATGCATGTAATATTGTATCTTAAAATTATTTATATTTAAGGAAAATAGCTGCACCTTAGTCCTAACCAGAGGTGTGTCCATAATGGTGTAAGTGTGGGATCTGGAGACACTGGTCCAAAATTAGTGTAGGCCATGCCCTTCAAATTCTTGCAGATGCCAAGAAACACCCTTTTTAAATGTTTTTGTGTAATATTCAATGTAAAGTAGCTATTATAGATGGTTTGGTATTTTGCACTCATGTTCACACAATCATATACTGTAGCATTTCTGTCAATGCCATTATTATAGAATCAATAAATATGTGAAAAGTCTGTTGGTACTACAGAATTTCACTATAGCATGAAAAAGTTTCTCAAAAAAGCTTTTTTCGTACGACACTCGTCAGAGTATGATTCATACTCTGACTAGTATTGGACGAAAAGAGCTTTCAGTATGCTAAAAGAATGTTCCCACTTTCTTATGCTATAATCAATAAACACATCTGGATCATTTTAAAGCAGACTTGTAGTTATCTGCTCTATAGTATAGCATTATTGCTTATAAACATTGAGTTGTTAAGGAGATGTTTTGGTGTTCTGCATCATTCATTGTCATTGACATCACTTCACATGTTTCAAAAAATCTCCTGCACCATATTTTAGAGAAGTGGGGAGGGTCTGGATCCCCACCTTGGATATGCCAATGTTCCTAACCCAAGTCAATTTAGATTATATTGCTCTTGCTATATGCTTTGCTTTAGTGGTAGATTAAAACAGGAACATAAATGTCAACAGTCTCCCTCCAGTCCTTTAAACCTTCACCTCTTAGGTTGATTATAGGTATTTATACTGCTTATAAGCACATACAGGACAATCTACATAATCTTTTCTTGTAGGTTCATTAGCATTTCATATACTTTAGATTATATTTAGTTTATGATATTCCATAACTATTGCTATTTTAGTTGCACAGTTTATGTACATCATTAGAAAAAGGATCCAGCTGCCCCCTGAAAAAGCCATGTTTTTGTTTGTGAATAAAGTTCTTCCAGCAACAAGGTAAGGTAAATTGTCTCAAATGAGTCAAGTCTCCGGAGTTTAATGATAGAAGTAGTGTTAGTCAATGTTTATACAGTAAAAATTTAGTCAGCTTTCTCAGAACCTGTTATTGTTAAAGGCCCTGTTAAAAATGGAAATCTATAAGAAATAAAAAAATGCAAAAATGCATTGTATTAAATGTTGGGGTTTATAGTTTAAAATAGTATTAACACTCCATAAAACTTTTAGTTTTTGCCAACATATAACTCGAACAGTTTAGTGATTCCCGTTTGGTATAAAACAACTGGACACCTAGGACTAAACTCTTGTAAGCTAATAAGAGGCACTATTTCATGATTTATCTGAAAGCACTGTGTATTGCTTTATTGTGCAAATTAGGCACTTGAAGTGGAAATAACAGCTAGTTGTTTCTGAGGTTTTTTAAGGACACAAGTTTCAGTAGCAAATGTTCAAGCAGCCCAGAATTCTGAAAGAGATTAATGTTGTGTTTTTTGTGGTTGAATTTAAAAGGTAAAAAATTAAGTTTATTCAAGAATTGGACAAAAAAGGACATGATCATAGTTAGATATACCAATCTCTGTTTCTAAGGATTAGGTAAAATAGCAAATAACTTTTTTACATACAAAAGTAGCAAACAACCAATCTATGGTCACATACAGGGGTACTGCCTGCCAGCCTCTGCAAGCTGGGGGACTTCAACTTGCCATGTCTTATAAATCCCACATCCTATTTATTGAACCACTCCCTTCAGTACAACAGAATATTGAAGTAGTCATAAGAAGTGTTTAAGGAGCAATGGTGTTAAAGGAGGAATAACAATTAATTAGACATTGCTAGGAAACTCCCAACCTTTATTTCATCTATCTAACAGACAGCCGTGGTCTTATGTATTTCACAACATAGTATTTAAAAGGTATTATCTTATCTGTAGTGCTACAATGGGGTCCATTTATGAAGAGAGCAAAGATGAGGATGGATTCTTGTATATAGCATACAGTGGAGAAAACACATTTGGATATTGAACAAATCTATTTTTTTGTATGGTTTAATCTACATCGTCTAGAAAAATTTGAAAATACATTGGCTTGAGAAGAAATGACTGGATAAGAGGCAGCTTGATGAAAAACATGTAAAAATAGTTTAGTTTATGGCTTGGCACATTGATTTGGTGATATCTAATAACACTGAATATTTTCAGCATATAGGTGTTTGTAAATTGAATGCATTTCTCTACATAGTTTGGCATACTTTATTTGTTTATTAGCTTAGTGTATTTTGTTTATAGAACAGTCTGTCTCTGTCCTCAATTATTGCTTCTGGTGTGGACTTGTAGCATATGCAGTGCCCCACATCCATAATGCTCATGAAATGCCAATAGTCAGGAAATAATTTGGTAGGGTTTGGCATGGCCAGCTGCTGAACTGCCTTGAAAATTAACTTCTTTAATTTCTATCTTCACCCCATCTCATTTTATGTTGAATAGACAGCACCCCATGACATTGCTGGCCTATGTAAACAGCTCTTCTTCTGCAGGCTTTGTAATCCAATCTGGAAAGCACTGAAAAAAGTTCTCCCTTGCCAGTCTGTATTCCCTGTTTGATTGTTTAAGAGTTCTGTATGTCTGTGTTTTCAATTCACTGTAAGGAGTAAAAGTATTTAGTCAAAAGTAATTAATCGATTAAGTAGTTAATCAAGGATATATCAGAATTACTTACTCTTATTCATTCATTTTCTTGCTGATGACCCTTATCATTTCCCCACATTGGCTGGTTACTGGAAACTTCTATACAATGCTCTACAAAAACCCTTTGCTTCTAGAGTTATGTTGCAACTGTGGAGCATTTAGTACTAGAATATGGATATTTTGGTATTTTGTTGCGCTGCCATTGTCACATATCTAGACCACTACTGTGCTTTGCAACCTGTAGGATAATATAAGAGCTAGTGGAAGGTCGTGCAATCCAGAAATATTGTTATTAAAGTCTAGAATAGTATAGAACATCTGTTATGTCAACAAGTTCCAAGTGCTCAAATGTGGCCTTCACTATTGACAGATACTTTTCGAATGAACCCAATAGAGGATGAAATTAAGTTTATATTATAAACAGCCATAAGTCATAAACACACTTATATATTTTTTGTTTGATTTCTCAAAATTTTCATTGCCCTCCGGCAACTTCCTCAGTCAGAATAAAGTTATATTGTTTCGTTATGTTCGTCATAAATCTTCCTTCAACACCACAATGCCAAAATCTCACTTTTCAATCTATTGAGGCAATTCCTTAGCAGGTCTGGTATCTTGCTAACTGTATCTTAGTCCCCCATCGGAAGAGTCAACCCCTCGTTGAAAAATTCCAGCCACCATATTATTGGGGTATGACTTTGTCAGTACTTCAAACTGAAGTTTCAAATTTTATCGAAACAATGGGGTGATGAAACTTTCCCAATTGTCTCAGAAATTCTTCCACCCCTGTGACCAGTATTAAAAATGACAGCTCCCTACTGTACAGCAAAGATTCCAAGAGCAAGAACAGCCTAATAAAAGATCTAGAAAAATTCCATGAGCGAAAAGTCTATTGGTATTACGGAACTTCACTGTAGCTCGAGAAAGCGGAACATTCCTTAATCATGCTGAAAAGCTTTTTTCGTCCGACGCTCGCCAGAGCATGAAAAGGAGAAATATCCGCATCTGGCTCGGTTCACCATTCGGCGCTTTTTCAATTTATAGTGAAAAAAAGTAAACTGAAAATTGTGGTATACAATTATCTTACCAAAAATTCTTTTCATTGTTATGAATAAGAGAAAGTAAACTTTTGAAATCTTGGCAAAATGATGCCTTTGATATGCACGATCTACGGATAAAAAGATTGAAATAATGATAAAAAAATTATTCAGATGAAATATTCATACACGCGATTGCAATAATGGATAGATACGTCTACTCAAACAAAACCACTCATCCACGGTACCAACAATGGAGATGAACATATTTGCTAAAAGCACATCACATATGACACTTGTCCCATACGAAAAAAATGAAAAATGAAAAATATACATTTTCAATGACTACAGTCATGGTCACTTTCATTGCTCTCAGCCTCATCACCATTGTGTTATCTCCTAATAGTTCATTCTTCCTTTCTGGGCACTTGTAATCACAGATTTAAGGGGATACGAACTTCTATTTCAAGATGTATTGAGGGTAACTATATTCTTCTTCCTTCCTGAAGTACGGCTCACTTGGAAGACTACAAGCGTTTATCATACAAATTACAGCTTGACAGTTGGTCACAATGAGCCAACCCTAGTAACAACGAACGGCCATAACAAAAGGAATTCTGCCAGCAACTGACCGAAATTGAAATTAATCCATTTAGATTCCATAAATGACCGAAATTGACATTCATTGATTTTGATTGCAGATTGAACAGTGATGAAAATGAGCCACTTTTCGCCAAAAAGTACGGCTATAGCCTTGGTATTTTGCCCAAATATGACCGAAATTGAAATTCATTGATTTTGATTGCAGATTGAAAAGTGATGAAAATGAGCCAATTGTGGCCAACAAGTAAGGCTATAGCCTTGGTATTTTGCCTAAAAATGACCGAAATTGACATTCATTGATTTTGATTGCAGATTGAAAAGTGATGAAACTGAGCCAATTTTGGCCAAAAAGTAAGGCTATAGCCTTGGTATTTTGCCCAAAAATGACCGAAATTGAAATTCATTGATTTTGATAGCAGATTAAAAAGCGATGAAAATGAGCCAATTTTGGCCAAAAAGTAAGGCTATAGCCTTGGTATTTTGCCTAAAAATGACCGAAATTGAAATTCATTGATTTTGATTGCAGATTGAAAAGTGATGAAAATGAGCCAATTTTGGCCAAAAAGTAAGGCTATAGTCTTGGTATTTTGCCCAAAAATGACCGAACTTGACATTCACTGAGTTTGATTGCAGATTGAAAAGTGATGAAAATGAGCCAATTTTGGCCAAAAAGTAAGGCTATAGCCTTGGTATTTTGCCCAAAAATGACCGAAATTGAAATTCATTGATTTTGATTGCGGATTGAAAAGTGATGAAAATGAGCCAATTTTGGCCAAAAAGCAAGGCTATAGCCTTGGTAGTTTGCCCAAAAATGACCGAAATTGAAATTCATTGATGTTGATTGCAGATTAAAAAGTGATGACAATGAGCCAATTTTGGCCAAAAAGTAAGGCTATAGCCTTGGTATTTTGCCCAAAAATGACCGAAATTGAAATTCATTGATTTTGATTGCAGATTGAAAAGTGATGAAAATGAGCCAATTTTGGCCAAAAAGTAAGGCTATAGCCTTGGTAGTTTGCCCAAAAATGACCGAAATTGAAATTCATTGATGTTGATTGCAGATTGCAAAGTGATGAACCTGAGCCAATTATGGCCGAAAAGTAAGGCTATAGCCTTGGTATTTTGCCCAAAAATGACCGAAATTGAAATTCATTGATTTTGATTGCAGATTGAAAAGTGATGAAAATGAGCCAATTTTGGCCAAAAAGTAAGGCTATAGCCTTGGTATTTTGCCTAAAAATGACCGAAATTGAAATTCATTGATTTTGATTGCAGATTGAAAAGTGATGAAAATGAGCCTATTATGGCCAAAAAGTAAGGCTATAGCCTTGGTATTTTGCCCAAAAATGACCGAAATTGAAATTCATTGATTTTGATGGCAGATTGAAAAGTGATGAAAATGAGCCAAGTTTGGCCAAAAAGTAAGGCTATAGCCTTGGTATTTTGCCCAAAACTGACCGAAATTGAAATTCATTGATGTTGATTGCAGATTGCAAAGTGATGAAACTGAGCCAATTTTGGCCGAAAAGTAAGGCTATAGGCTTGGTATTTTGCCCACAAATGACCGAAATTCAAATTCATTGATTTTGATTGCAGATTGAAAAGTGATGAAACTGAGCCAATTTTGGCCAAAAAGTAAGGCTATAGCCTTGGTAGTTTGCCCAAAAATGACCGAAATTGAAATTCATTGATTTTGATTCCAGATTGAAAAGTGATGAAACTGAGCCAAGGTTGGCCAAACAGTAAGGCTATAGCCTTGGTATTTTGCCCAAAAATGACCGAAATTGAAATTCATTGATTTTGATTGCAGATTGAAAAGTGATGAAACTGAGCAAATTTTGGCCAAAAAGTAAGGCTATAGCCTTGGTATTTTGCCCAAAAATGACCGAAATTGAAATTCATTGATTTTGATTGCAGATTGAAAAGTGATGAAAATGAGTCAATGTTGGCCAAAAACTAAGGCTATAGCCTTGGTATTTTGCCCAAAAATGACCGAAATTGACATTCATTGATTTTGATTGCAGATTGAAAAGTGATGAAACTGAGCCAAGTATGGCCAAAAAGTAAGGCTATAGCCTTGGTAGTTTGCCCAAAAATGACCGAAATTGAAATTCATTGATTTTGATTGCAGATTGAAAAGTGATGAAACTGAGCCAAGTTTGGCCAAACAGTAAGGCTATAGCCTTGGTATTTTGCCCAAAAATGACCGAAATTGAAATTCATTGATGGTGATTGCGGATTGAAAAGTGATGAAAATGAGCCAATTTTGGCCAAAAAGTAAGGCTATAGCCTTGGTATTTTGCCCAAAAATGACCGAAATTGAAATTCATTGATTTTGATTGCAGATTGAAAAGTGATGAAAATGAGCCAAGTTTGGCCAAAAAGTAAGGCTATAGCCTTGGTATTTTGCCCAAAACTGACCGAAATTGAAATTCATTGATGTTGATTGCAGATTGCAAAGTGATGAAACTGAGCCAATTTTGGCCGAAAAGTAAGGCTATAGGCTTGGTATTTTGCCCACAAATGACCGAAATTGAAATTCATTGATTTTGATTCCAGATTGAAAAGTGATGAAACTGAGCCAATTTTGGCCAAAAAGTAAGGCTATAGCCTTGGTAGTTTGCCCAAAAATGACCGAAATTGAAATTCATTGATTTTGATTGCAGATTGAAAAGTGATGAAACTGAGCCAAGGTTGGCCAAACAGTAAGGCTATAGCCTTGGTATTTTGCCCAAAAATGACCGAAATTGAAATTCATTGATTTTGATTCCAGATTGAAAAGTGATGAAACTGAGCAAATTTTGGCCAAAAAGTAAGGCTATAGCCTTGGTATTTTGCCCAAAAATGACCGAAATTGAAATTCATTGATTTTGATTGCAGATTGAAAAGTGATGAAAATGAGCCAATTTTGGCCAAAAACTAAGGCTATAGCCTTGGTATTTTGCCCAAAAATGACCGAAATTGACATTCATTGATTTTGATTGCAGATTGAAAAGTGATGACACTGAGCCAAGTATGGCCAAAAAGTAAGGCTATAGCCTTGGTAGTTTGCCCAAAAATGACCGAAATTGAAATTCATTGAATTTGATTGCAGATTGAAAAGTGATGAAACTGAGCCAAGTTTGGCCAAACAGTAAGGCTATAGCCTTGGTATTTTGCCCAAAAATGACCGAAATTGAAATTCATTGATGGTGATTGCGGATTGAAAAGTGATGAAAATGAGCCAATTTTGGCCAAAAAGTAAGGCTATAGCCTTGGTAGTTTGCCCAAAAATGACCGAAATTGAAATTCATTGATTTTGATTGCAGATTGAAAAGTGATGAAACTGAGCCAAGGTTGGCCAAACAGTAAGGCTATAGCCTTGGTATTTTGCCCAAAAATGACCGAAATTGAAATTCATTGATTTTGATTGCAGATTGAAAAGTGATGAAAATGAGCCAATTTTGGCCAAAAACTAAGGCTATAGCCTTGGTATTTTGCCCAAAAATGACCGAAATTGAAATTCATTGAATTTGATTACAGATTGAAAAGTGATGAAACTGAGCCAAGTTTGGCCAAACAGTAAGGCTATAGCCTTGGTATTTTGCCCAAAAATGACCGAAATTGAAATTCATTGATGGTGATTGCGGATTGAAAAGTGATGAAAATGAGCCAATTTTGGCCAAAAAGTAAGGCTATAGCCTTGGTATTTTGCCCAAAAATGACCGAAATTGAAATTCATTGATGTTGATTGCAGATTGCAAAGTGATGAAACTGAGCCAATTTTGGCCGAAAAGTAAGGCTATAGGCTTGGTAGTTTGCCCAAAAAGGACCGAAATTGAAATTCATTGATTTTGCTTGCAGATTGAAAAGTGATGAAAATGAGCCAATTTTGGCCAAAAAGTAAGGCTATAGCCTTGCTATTTTGCCTAAAAATGACCGAAACTGAAATTCATTGATTTTGATTGCAGATTGAAAAGTGCTGAAAATGAGCCAATGTTGGCCAAAAACTAAGGCTATAGCCTTGGTATTTTGCCCAAAAATGACCGAAATTGACATTCATTGGTTTTGATTGCAGATTAAAAAGTGATGAAAATGAGCCAATTTTGGCCAAAAAGTAAGGCTATAGCCTTGGTATTTTGCCCAAAAATGACCTTAATTGAAATTCACTGATGTTGATTGCAGATTGAAAAGTGATGAAAATGAGCCAATTTTGGCCAAAAAGTAAGGCTATAGCCTTGGTAGTTTGCCCAAAAATGACCGAAATTGAAATTCATTGATTTTGATTGCAGATTGAAAAGTGATGAAACTGAGCCAAGTTTGGCCAAAAAGTAAAGCTATAGCCTTGGTAGTTTGCCCAAAAATGACCGAAATTGAAATTCATTGATTTTGATTGCAGATTGAAAAGTGATGAAACTGAGCCAAGGTTGGCCAAACAGTAAGGCTATAGCCTTGGTATATTGCCCAAAAATGACCGAAATTGAAATTCATTGATTTTGATTGCAGATTGAACAGTGATGAAACTGAGCAAATTTTGGCCAAAACGTAAGGCTATAGCCTTGGTATTTTGCCCAAAAATGACCGAAATTGAAATTCATTGATTTTGATTGCAGATTGAAAAGTGATGAAAATGAGCCAATTTTGGCCAAAAACTAAGGCTATAGCCTTGGTATTTTGCCCAAAAATGACCGAAATTGACATTCATTGATTTTGATTGCAGATTGAAAAGTGATGAAACTGAGCCAAGTATGGCCAAAAAGTAAGGCTATAGCCTTGGTAGTTTGCCCAAAAATGACCGAAATTGAAATTCATTGATTTTGATTGCAGATTGAAAAGTGATGAAACTGAGCCAAGGTTGGCCAAACAGTAAGGCTATAGCCTTGGTAGTTTGCCCAAAAATGACCGAAATTGAAATTCATTGATTTTGATTGCAGATTGAAAAGTGATGAAACTGAGCCAAGGTTGGCCAAACAGTAAGGCTATAGCCTTGGTATTTTGCCCAAAAATGACCGAAGATGAAATTCATTGATTTTGATTGCAGATTGAAAAGTGATGAAAATGAGCCAATTTTGGCCAAAAACTAAGGCTATAGCCTTGGTATTTTGCCCAAAAATGACCGAAATTGACATTCATTGATTTTGATTGCAGATTGAAAAGTGATGAAACTGAGCCAAGTATGGCCAAAAAGTAAGGCTATTGCCTTGGTAGTTTGCCCAAAAATGACCGAAATTGAAATTCATTGAATTTGATTGCAGATTGAAAAGTGATGAAACTGAGCCAAGTTTGGCCAAACAGTAAGGCTATAGCCTTGGTATTTTGCCCAAAAATGACCGAAATTGAAATTCATTGATGGTGATTGCGGATTGAAAAGTGATGAAAATGAGCCAATTTTGGCCAAAAAGTAAGGCTATAGCCTTGCTAGTTTGCCCAAAAATGACCGAAATTGAAATTCATTGATTTTGATTGCAGATTGAAAAGTGATGAAACTGAGCCAAGGTTGGCCAAACAGTAAGGCTATAGCCTTGGTATTTTGCCCAAAAATGACCGAAATTGAAATTCATTGATTTTGATTGCAGATTGAAAAGTGATGAAAATGAGCCAATTTTGGCCAAAAACTAAGGCTATAGCCTTGGTATTTTGCCCAAAAATGACCGAAATTGACATTCATTGATTTTGATTGCAGATTGAAAAGTGATGAAAATGAGCCAATTTTGGCCAAAAAGTAAGGCTATAGCCTTGCTATTTTGCCTAAAAATGACCGAAACTGAAATTCATTGATTTTGATTGCAGATTGAAAAGTGCTGAAAATGAGCCAATGTTGGCCAAAAACTAAGGCTATAGCCTTGGTATTTTGCCCAAAAATGACCGAAATTGACATTCATTGATGGTGATTGCGGATTGAAAAGTGATGAAAATGAGCCAATTTTGGCCAAAAAGTAAGGCTATAGCCTTGGTATTTTGCCCAAAAATGACCGAAATTGAAATTCATTGATGTTGATTGCAGATTGCAAAGTGATGAAACTGAGCCAATTTTGGCCGAAAAGTAAGGCTATAGGCTTGGTAGTTTGCCCAAAAAGGACCGAAATTGAAATTCATTGATTTTGATTGCAGATTGAAAAGTGATGAAAATGAGCCAATTTTGGCCAAAAAGTAAGGCTATAGCCTTGCTATTTTGCCTAAAAATGACCGAAACTGAAATTCATTGATTTTGATTGCAGATTGAAAAGTGCTGAAAATGAGCCAATGTTGGCCAAAAACTAAGGCTATAGCCTTGGTATTTTGCCCAAAAATGACCGAAATTGACATTCATTGATTTTGATTGCAGATTAAAAAGTGATGAAAATGAGCCAATTTTGGCCAAAAAGTAAGGCTATAGCCTTGGTATTTTGCCCAAAAATGACCGAACTTGACATTCACTGAGTTTGATTGCAGATTGAAAAGTGATGAAAATGAGCCAATTTTGGCCAAAAAGTAAGGCTATAGCCTTGGTAGTTTGCCCAAAAATGACCGAAATTGAAATTCATTGATTTTGATTGCAGATTGAAAAGTGATGAAACTGAGCCAAGTCTGGCCAAAAAGTAAAGCTATAGCCTTGGTAGTTTGCCCAAAAATGACCGAAATTGAAATTCACTGATTTTGATTGCAGATTGAAAAGTGATGAAACTGAGCCAAGGTTGGCCAAACAGTAAGGCTATAGCCTTGGTATATTGCCCAAAAATGACCGAAATTGAAATTCATTGATTTTGATTGCAGATTGATCAGTGATGAAACTGAGCAAATTTTGGCCAAAAAGTAAGGCTATAGCCTTGGTATTTTGCCCAAAAATGACCGAAATTGAAATTCATTGATTTTGATTGCAGATTGAAAAGTGATGAAAATGAGCCAATTTTGGCCAAAAACTAAGGCTATAGCCTTGGTATTTTGCCCAAAAATGACCGAAATTGACATTCATTGATTTTGATTGCAGATTAAAAAGTGATGAAAATGAGCCAATTTTGGCCAAAAAGTAAGGCTATAGCCTTGGTATTTTGCCCAAAAATGACCTTAATTGAAATTCATTGATGTTGATTGCAGGTTGAAAAGTGATGAAAATGAGCCAATTTTGGCCAAAAAGTAAGGCTATAGCCTTGGTAGTTTGCCCAAAAATGACCGAAATTGAAATTCATTGATTTTGATTGCAGATTGAAAAGTGATGAAACTGAGCCAAGTTTGGCCAAAAAGTAAAGCTATAGCCTTGGTAGTTTGCCCAAAAATGACCGAAATTGAAATTCATTGATTTTGATTGCAGATTGAAAAGTGATGAAACTGAGCAAAGGTTGGCCAAACAGTAAGGCTATAGCCTTGGTATATTGCCCAAAAATGACCGAAATTGAAATTCATTGATTTTGATTGCAGATTGAACAGTGATGAAACTGAGCAAATTTTGGCCAAAAAGTAAGGCTATAGCCTTGCTATTTTGCCCAAAAATGACCGAAATTGAAATTCATTGATTTTGATTGCAGATTGAAAAGTGATGAAAATGAGCCAATTTTGGCCAAAAACTAAGGCTATAGCCTTGGTATTTTGCCCAAAAATGACCGAAATTGACATTCATTGATTTTGATTGCAGATTGAAAAGTGATGAAAGTGAGCCAAGTATGGCCAAAAAGTAAGGCTATAGCCTTGGTAGTTTGCCAAAAATGACCGAAATTGAAATTCATTGAATTTGATTGCAGATTGAAAAGTGATGAAACTGAGCCAATTTTGGCCAAAAAGTAAGGCTATAGCCTTGGTATTTTGCCCAAAAATGACCTTAATTGAAATTCATTGATTTTGATTGCGGATTGAAAAGTGATGAAAATGAGCCAATTTTGGCCAAAAAGTAAGGCTATAACCTTGGTAGTTTGCCCAAAAATGACCGAAATTGAAATTCATTGATTTTGATTGCAGATTGAAAAGTGATGAAACTGAGCCAAGTTTGGCCAAACAGTAAGGCTATAGCCTTGGTATATTGCCCAAAAATGACCGAAATTGAAATTCATTGATGGTGATTGCGGATTGAAAAGTGATGAAAATGAGCCAATTTTGGCCAAAAAGTAAGGCTATAGCCTTGGTATTTTGGCTAAAAATGACCGAAAGTGAAAGTCATTGATTTTGATTGCAGATTGAAAAGTGATGAAACTGAGCCAAGTATGGCCAAAAAGTAAGGCTATAGCCTTGGTATTTTGCCCAAAAATGACCGAAATTGACATTCATTGAGTTTGATTGCAATTTGACAAGTGATGAAAATGAGCCAATTTTGGCCAAAAAGTAAGGCTATAGCCTTGGTATTTTGCCTAAAAATGACCTTAATTGAAATTCATTGATGTTGATTGCAGGTTGAAAAGTGATGAAAATGAGCCAATTTTGGCCAAAAAGTAAGGCTATAGCCTTGGTATTTTGCCCAAAAATGACCGAAATTGAAATTCATTGATGTTGATTGCAGATTGCAAAGTGATGAAACTGAGCCAATTTTGGCCGAAAAGTAAGGCTATAGGCTTGGTAGTTTGCCCAAAAAGGACCGAAATTGAAATTCATTGATTTTGATTGCAGATTGAAAAGTGATGAAACTGAGCCAAGTTTGGCCAAAAAGTAAAGCTATAGCCTTGGTAGTTTGCCCAAAAATGACCGAAATTGAAATTCACTGATTTTGATTGCAGATTGAAAAGTGATGAAACTGAGCCAAGGTTGGCCAAAGAGTAAGGCTATAGCCTTGGTATATTGCCCAAAAATGACCGAAATTGAAATTCATTGATTTTGATTGCAGATTGAACAGTGATGAAACTGAGCAAATTTTGGCCAAAAAGTAAGGCTATAGCCTTGGTATTTTGCCCAAAAATGACCGAAATTGAAATTCATTGATTTTGATTGCAGATTGAAAAGTGATGAAAATGAGCCAATTTTGGCCAAAAACTAAGGCTATAGCCTTGGTATTTTGCCCAAAAATGACCGAAATTGACATTCATTGATTTTGATTGCAGATTGAAAAGTGATGAAACTGAGCCAAGTATGGCCAAAAAGTAAGGCTATAGCCTTGGTAGTTTGCCCAAAAATGACCGAAATTGAAATTCATTGAATTTGATTGCAGATTGAAAAGTGATGAAACTGAGCCAATTTTGGCCAAAAAGTAAGGCTATAGCCTTGGTATTTTGCCCAAAAATGACCGAAATTGAAATTCATTGATGTTGATTGCAGGTTGAAAAGTGATGAAAATGAGCCAATTTTGGCCAAAAAGTAAGGCTATAACCTTGGTAGTTTGCCCAAAAATGACCGAAATTGAAATTCATTGATTTTGATTGCAGATTGAAAAGTGATGAAACTGAGCCAAGTTTGGCCAAACAGTAAGGCTATAGCCTTGGTATTTTGCCCAAAAATGACCGAAATTGAAATTCATTGATGGTGATTGCGGATTGAAAAGTGATGAAAATGAGCCAATTTTGGCCAAAAAGTAAGGCTATAGCCTTGGTATTTTGCCTAAAAATGACCGAAAGTGAAAGTCATTGATTTTGATTGCAGATTGAAAAGTGATGAAACTGAGCCAAGTATGGCCAAAAAGTAAGGCTATAGGCTTGGTATTTTGCCCAAAAATGACCGAAATTGACATTCATTGAGTTTGATTGCAATTTGACAAGTGATGAAAATGAGCCAATTTTGGCCAAAAAGTAAGGCTATAGCCTTGGTATTTTGCCTAAAAATGACCTTAATTGAAATTCATTGATGTTGATTGCAGCTTGAAAAGTGATGAAAATGAGCCAATTTTGGCCAAAAAGTAAGGCTATAGCCTTGGTATTTTGCCCAAAAATGACCGAAATTGAAATTCATTGATGTTGATTGCAGATTGCAAAGTGATGAAACTGAGCCAATTTTGGCCGAAAAGTAAGGCTATAGGCTTGGTAGTTTGCCCAAAAAGGACCGAAATTGAAATTCATTGATTTTGATTGCAGATTGAAAAGTGATGAAAATGAGCCAATTTTGGCCAAAAAGTAAGGCTATAGCCTTGCTATTTTGCCTAAAAATGACCGAAACTGAAATTCATTGATTTTGATTGCAGATTGAAAAGTGCTGAAAATGAGCCAATGTTGGCCAAAAACTAAGGCTATAGCCTTGGTATTTTGCCCAAAAATGACCGAAATTGACATTCATTGATTTTGATTGCAGATTAAAAAGTGATGAAAATGAGCCAATTTTGGCCAAAAAGTAAGGCTATAGCCTTGGTATTTTGCCCAAAAATGACCTTAATTGAAATTCATTGATGTTGATTGCAGGTTGAAAAGTGATGAAAATGAGCCAATTTTGGCCAAAAAGTAAGGCTATAGCCTTGGTAGTTTGCCCAAAAATGACCGAAATTGAAATTCATTGATTTTGATTGCAGATTGAAAAGTGATGAAACTGAGCCAAGTTTGGCCAAAAAGTAAAGCTATAGCCTTGGTAGTTTGCCCAAAAATGACCGAAATTGAAATTCATTGATTTTGATTGCAGATTGAAAAGTGATGAAACTGAGCAAAGGTTGGCCAAACAGTAAGGCTATAGCCTTGGTATATTGCCCAAAAATGACCGAAATTGAAATTCATTGATTTTGATTGCAGATTGAACAGTGATGAAACTGAGCAAATTTTGGCCAAAAAGTAAGGCTATAGCCTTGCTATTTTGCCCAAAAATGACCGAAATTGAAATTCATTGATTTTGATTGCAGATTGAAAAGTGATGAAAATGAGCCAATTTTGGCCAAAAACTAAGGCTATAGCCTTGGTATTTTGCCCAAAAATGACCGAAATTGACATTCATTGATTTTGATTGCAGATTGAAAAGTGATGAAAGTGAGCCAAGTATGGCCAAAAAGTAAGGCTATAGCCTTGGTAGTTTGCCAAAAATGACCGAAATTGAAATTCATTGAATTTGATTGCAGATTGAAAAGTGATGAAACTGAGCCAATTTTGGCCAAAAAGTAAGGCTATAGCCTTGGTATTTTGCCCAAAAATGACCGAAATTGAAATTCATTGATGGTGATTGCGGATTGAAAAGTGATGAAAATGAGCCAATTTTGGCCAAAAAGTAAGGCTATAGCCTTGGTATTTTGCCCAAAAATGACCGAAATTGACATTCATTGATTTTGATTGCAGATTAAAAAGTGATGAAAATGAGCCAATTTTGGCCAAAAAGTAAGGCTATAGCCTTGGTATTTTGCCCAAAAATGACCTTAAGTGAAATTCATTGATGTTGATTGCAGGTTGAAAAGTGATGAAAATGAGCCAATTTTGGCCAAAAACTAAGGCTATAGACTTGGTATTTTGCCCAAAAATGACCGAAATTGAAATTCATTGATGTTGATTGCAGATTGCAAAGTGATGAAACTGAGCCAATTTTGGCCGAAAAGTAAGGCTATAGGCTTGGTAGTTTGCCCAAAAAGGACCGAAATTGAAATTCATTGATTTTGATTGCAGATTGAAAAGTGATGAAACTGAGCCAAGTTTGGCCAAACAGTAAGGCTATAGCCTTGGTATTTTGCCCAAAAATGACCGAAATTGAAATTCATTGATGGTGATTGCGGATTGAAAAGTGATGAAAATGAGCCAATTTTGGCCAAAAAGTAAGGCTATAGCCTTGGTATTTTGCCTAAAAATGACCGAAAGTGAAAGTCATTGATTTTGATTGCAGATTGAAAAGTGATGAAACTGAGCCAAGTATGGCCAAAAAGTAAGGCTATAGGCTTGGTATTTTGCCCAAAAATGACCGAAATTGACATTCATTGAGTTTGATTGCAATTTGACAAGTGATGAAAATGAGCCAATTTTGGCCAAAAAGTAAGGCTATAGCCTTGGTATTTTGCCCAAAAATGACTGACATTGAAATTCATTGATGTTGATTGTAGATTGAAAAGTGCTGAAAATGAGCCAATGTTGGCCAAAAAGTAAGGCTATAGGCTTGGTATTTTGCCCAAAAATGACCTTAATTGAAATTCATTGATGTTGATTGCAGGTTGAAAAGTGATGAAAATGAGCCAATTTTGGCCAAAAAGTAAGGCTATAGCCTTGGTATTTTGCCCAAAAATGACCGAAATTGAAATTCATTGATGTTGATTGCAGATTGCAAAGTGATGAAACTGAGCCAATTTTGGCCGAAAAGTAAGGCTATAGGCTTGGTAGTTTGCCCAAAAAGGACCGAAATTGAAATTCATTGATTTTGATTGCAGATTGAAAAGTGATGAAAATGAGCCAATTTTGGCCAAAAAGTAAGGCTATAGCCTTGGTATTTTGCCCAAAAATGACCTTAATTGAAATTCATTGATGTTGATTGCAGGTTGAAAAGTGATGAAAATGAGCCAATTTTGGCCAAAAAGTAAGGCTATAGCCTTGGTAGTTTGCCCAAAAATGACCGAAATTGAAATTCATTGAATTTGATTGCAGATTGAAAAGTGATGAAACTGAGCCAATTTTGGCCAAAAAGTAAGGCTATAGCCTTGGTATTTTGCCCAAAAATGACCGAAATTGAAATTCATTTATGGTGATTGCGGATTGAAAAGTGATGAAACTGAGCCAATTTTGGCCAAAAAGTAAGGCTATAGCCTTGGTATTTTGCCCAAAAATGACCGAAATTGACATTCATTGATTTTGATTGCAGATTAAAAAGTGATGAAAATGAGCCAATTTTGGCCAAAAAGTAAGGCTATAGCCTTGGTATTTTGCCCAAAAATGACCTTAATTGAAATTCATTGATGTTGATTGCAGGTTGAAAAGTGATGAAAATGAGCCAATTTTGGCCAAAAAGTAAGGCTATAGCCTTGGTAGTTTGCCCAAAAATGACCGAAATTGAAATTCATTGATTTTGATTGCAGATTGAAAAGTGATGAAACTGAGCCAAGTTTGGCCAAACAGTAAGGCTATAGCCTTGGTATTTTGCCCAAAAATGACCGAAATTGAAATTCATTGATGGTGATTGCGGATTGAAAAGTGATGAAAATGAGCCAATTTTGGCCAAAAAGTAAGGCTATAGCCTTGGTATTTTGCCTAAAAATGACCGAAAGTGAAAGTCATTGATTTTGATTGCAGATTGAAAAGTGATGAAACTGAGCCAAGTATGGCCAAAAAGTAAGGCTATAGGCTTGGTATTTTGCCCAAAAATGACCGAAATTGACATTCATTGAGTTTGATTGCAATTTGACAAGTGATGAAAATGAGCCAATTTTGGCCAAAAAGTAAGGCTATAGCCTTGGTATTTTGCCCAAAAATGACTGACATTGAAATTCATTGATGTTGATTGTAGATTGAAAAGTGCTGAAAATGAGCCAATGTTGGCCAAAAAGTAAGGCTATAGGCTTGGTATTTTGCCCAAAAATGACCTTAATTGAAATTCATTGATGTTGATTGCAGGTTGAAAAGTGATGAAAATGAGCCAATTTTGGCCAAAAAGTAAGGCTATAGCCTTGGTATTTTGCCCAAAAATGACCGAAATTGAAATTCATTGATGTTGATTGCAGATTGAAAAGTGATGAAAATGAGCCAAGTTTGGCCAAAAAGTAAGGCTATAGGCTTGGTATTTTGCCCAAAAATGACCGAAATTGACATTCATTGATTTTGATTGCAGATTGAAAAGTGATGAAAATGAGCCAATTTTGGCCGAAAAGTAAGGCTATAGCCTTGGTAGTGTGCCCAAAAATGACCGAAACTGAAATTCATTGATTTTGAGTGCAGATTGAAAAGTGATGAAAATGAGCCAATTTTGGCCAAAAGGTAAGGCTATAGCCGTGGTATTTTGCCTAAAAATGACCGAAATTAACATTCATTGATTTTGATTGCAGATTAAAAAGTGATGACAATGAGCCAATTTTGGCCAAAAAGTAAGGCTATAGCCTTGGTATATTGCCCAAAAATGACCGAAATTGAAATTCATTGATGTTGATTCCAGATTGAAAAGTGATGAAACTGAGCCAAGTATGGCCAAAAAGTAAGGCTATAGCCTTGGTAGTTTGCCCAAAAATGACCGAAATTGAAATTCATTGATTGTGATTGCAGATTGAAAAGTGATGAAAATAAGCCAATTCTGGCCAAAAAGTAAGGCTATAGCCTTGGTATTTTGCCCAAAAATGACCGAAATTGAAATTCATTGATTTTGATTGCAGAGTGAAAAGTGATGAAAATGAGCCAATTTTGGCCAAAAAGTAAGGCTATAGCCTTGGTAGTGTGCCCAAAAATGACCGAAATTGAAATTCATTGATTTTGATTGCAGATTAAAAAGTGATGAAAATGAGCCACTTGTGGCCAAAAAGTAAGGCTATAGCCTTGGTATTGTTGTTGAGTGTGTGTGTGTGTGTGTGTGTGTGTGTGTGTGTGTGTGTGTGTGTGTGTGTGTGTGTGTGTGTGTGTGTGAGTGTGTGTGTCCGTGTTTGTGTGTGAATAAGAAGTGTGATATGAATATAAAAAGGACATATCTTACAAGGCTGCTTGTGTCCTCCTGTGCGTTTGTGTTGCTCCTTGCCTCTTTCCATTAACGATAACTTCATGAATTGCAGGCTCCTTACAGTAAAGAATGGCTGGAGACACAGGAAATAGAGTAGTTAATAGGAGTTCAAAATGATAGTACTAGACAAGAAAGTTATGAATGGCCAATATAATCGGATGTTTATGATTAATAACAAAGAATCTATAAATAATATGTGAAGCTAAATATATAATAAATATATAGCAAATACATACGTATCACATCTCAGGAAATAAAGACTTGCAATATGTTGAGCTCCTAGGTCCAGGGGATAAATTGAACGAAGAAAGAAAGGACAACTCGGGTGGAGACTCAGTACCATTTAGTAAAATGAAGGGTGTTTTAAGGGGCTCAGCCCCCTTCAAATAAGGGTATACTAATTTGGTGAACTCTTAGCTTGGCAGTATGAACCAACCTTTTACTACCGTTCTATGTATGCTTTATATCAATTAAGTATAACATTGTATAATCTTGAGAGAATTCAAATCTGAATAATGTAGATTGAAATATTTTGTGTGGTCATGGGTGCAATCTGACCTGTAGGACGCCCCCCTTGTTAACTTTAAGGATGGCACCACTGGCAGATGTAGGCATTGAGGACAAACTAGAATCTCTACTTTTGGCAGGCATTGTAGTCAACCTATAATTATGATCCCAGATAGAGCCTGTTCCCTAATGAGGCCTTAATGGGACCTCCATACCTGTCTAACTTCATGAGAGATTCCTTAAAACTCTCGTTTCAATCGGTCCAGTATGGAATATAATGTAATTACCTGCACCACAAGCAGCAACTTTTCCACCTCCGTCGCCAGGCTTCCAGTTTCCTACTACGATTCTCTTGCTTGGCGCAAATTCCAAACTATCGCATTGATAAATGACGGGCGCTCTATATCCATAACTTCCCATGGATTCTGCACTCAATTGTCTTCCTCTTGTAGAGATACCCCGAAGCATCGCCCCTCTGTTAAAAGGGCACTTTCCAACAATAATTGACTCTAAATATATAGGGTTTTCCAACAAATTCGACAGCAAGCCACCTTGCAAACCAAGAGTACACCATTTCATAATTTTATCAGAACAGGACATGGACAATGTTCGTTCTCCTCGTCCAGGTTTAGTTCGCAGGGATTCAGTAACATGGTAATCTAAGCCCGCAAGCAACGGGTCTTGGTTCCC
The DNA here is from genome assembly GCA_964019165.1 of Mastigias papua. Classification (NCBI taxonomy): domain Eukaryota; kingdom Metazoa; phylum Cnidaria; class Scyphozoa; order Rhizostomeae; family Mastigiidae; genus Mastigias; species Mastigias papua. The sequence goes on along the minus strand of OZ025272.1, from coordinate 15,211,193 downwards.
ATTTGGAACGCATTTAGCTCCAGTTCGTTGGGTGTCCTTGAATTTACTACTCTGATTACACCAGCTGTCAATAAATTTACACGCTCCAGAGCCAATGAGCTTAGCTTGGATAGTTTGAACGGGTTTTTCCATTTCTAAGAAGCTGGAGCTCTGCAAGGACTGATGATTGCTCAACGGTAATGTACACGGCAGTGACTCACGTAAGAAAGTTCCTTGACTTGCATCTTGCGAAGTAAAGACTGTCATCTGTTCAGTCACAGGTATATTAAAACCCTCTTCTCCGAAATTGGCAATGGTTCGGTCTACTTTTTGTCTTTTCAATGTTAGTTCTTCAACCTCTAGACTCCCTGTTTCCTTTCGCTTCCTACAATCTGGGGAGATCTTTGAATGGATATTATACAGATAAATAAAATGCAAACCGACAGCTAATTAAGGAACTTTGAAATCTTCATTTAAGCAAATACCAATTGCTCATCTTTGAACATAAAAGTTATCGATGTTAACTAAATGAAAAAGAGAATTCACAGCAACATGTGGAAAATTGCGTAACAGCATTACTAAGGTACCCTCTGGGGGCTGATATATCGTTGATGCTTTTGAATGGGAGTATAATATAGAGAAGCTGGTGTGAAGAAGGGGTTATACGAGTGGGGGGGGGGGGTGATGGGTGGTTTACACAACCTTCTAAAGCATGGCTATATAACCATTCTTTTTCAAAATTCCATGTAACACAAAAAGAATGGTTTCTCCGTCATCTTCTGTGATGGGGGATAATTCGAGTGGGGGCTGATTAATAATTTTTGGTTCTATGATGGGGGCCTAGTAAAGGGGGGATTTTTTGAGTATGGGACGGTTGAAGGGTTTAGGGCACATCTACAGTATTAATACGACAGAATGAGAATGGCGGTGAGCTAGAAGAAAACGAAAGTATGGGAATGGAGCTAATAATTCAAGGAGCCATTGTCAATTGATGTAGTAACATCTTTGGTTAATGAGGCACGCAATAATGCGTGTTTCCGTAATAAAAAAACAACATGAGAGATAAAAAAAGAAACAAAAGAAGATATAATTAGCACAAAAGACCAAATCACCTGATTCATCTTTTGTTACTACATATCCTTGAGAAAATAGTCTGTCATCTTGACTGAGCGATTTTTCGAAAGGATTCTTCTGGAAAGAATATTCGTGTCGTGAGTGAGAGTCATAATCATCACAAGGAAAAATAGAACAGTCTCCACCTGAAATGAAAGTCAGTTCTTTGAGCTACAAGTAACAATCAAACATACATACCTATGTTGCTTAGAAAAATGTAAAGTAAACGTGATGAATTTGTGGATTTTTTCATTTTTCATTTTCAGATGATCAAGAAGGGACACCCTTGAGCTTAAAGCTGATTTTTAAGAGGCCCTCCATCCACTTACATACAAATAAAAACATACTGATTAATTTAAAACTATTACAAGTTTTAGCTAGGTTTATGATAAAACTTGATTGTGCTTAGATACGCGAAGGCGCAACAAAGATAATTCTCCTTGAAGCTAAACTTCTCTGTTACTTCTGACATATTCTGGCAAAATCAGGGCCGTCGTAAGATGATGTTTCAGGAGGGCGTAAAATAAAAATTTGCCCACAACAAGGGCGTAGCATACAAGAACTAGGTGTGGTTACCTACGACGCAACTGACAATACGCTTCTAAAATTGGCGATAGCATACTAGATACCTACGGGGGTATCTGGAAAAGTCCCATGTGTGCCAAAAAGCCACATTGTTTAGCAAGAAATCACTGCAATTGACAATACAAGGTAGTTTTGCGAAAGAAATCTTTTTCACAGGGGTTTAACGCCCTCCACACGCCCCATTCGCGAAGGTGAAGGGTCTAGTCAAAACCCACAACTAACATATATTCATTCATCAATATTTGTAAGGGAACACAGTGACGTGAGACAGTGCCTGATACAGCAGCGTTTACATGCTAAAGAGAACAGAAGAAACAATTGACAGTCTTGCTGATCGTAGAAGCTTGTCAACAAAATTGGCGAAGGATATTACGATGGTTAGCCATTGGGCATGTTTAGATGATGATAAGAGGGCACTTATTCTATTCAGAGAAATATCAAACTGAATTGAATGTTCTAAAGTTACATGCCCAAAAACCAAATATACTTCTTGTTTATAGACCCATACAAAAGCTCATTTACTTTGCGACTTCATTCAGTGCACTAATCAGATGTATATTGTCTACTTACAAGGTGTTTGTGAGGTGTAAAGGTGAAACCTGATGCCTGGTTTCAGTGTAAAGCAGTGCTGCTCTTGCTTTTTGGCTTTGATGAAAATGCTGTCAAAGCTGCACTCAGCTCTTTCAATTTGCTTGAAAAGATACCTGTAGAAGACCAATATGGCTTCAATGGCATAACACGACTTTGATATAAAATAATCTTTGAGTTATAAAGACATTTAATTTAACTGTCTTCAGATCACAAAAAGAGCAGGAATAATTAAGTTATTTGATGATTAATGAGGAAAAAAATATTATACGGATTAAGAATTACCACCAATGCTAAAACATACTTAACCAAGAGACGTCTTGCAAGTATCTCAGCATGACTATCATTCACAATGCCACCTAAAACAAACAAGGCTTCTTTTCATTTTTACTTGCTTCTTGTATTGGTATAAGAACGAAATATATGCACATCCAACCAGGCACTTAAATAATGAAGGATGCGGACATATATGAAAAGTAGTTTTATTGTTAAAACATTAAGGAAACTATGAAACATATTTAACTTAAGAGCAAAAGTACTTCATAGTATGAATCATACCATCATTTTGTCTCTTTCCTTTGCCAATACACTTGGTACCAGTTGCCAAACAGATGACATCAAGGCCATTCACATTTTCTGCACCAAAAGAGGAATTATCCTATAGTATATGATTTATATATCAAAATACTGCTGATGAGGTGCACAGGCAACCTGCATCATGTTCTGGCTATTAAGCCATATAAGCCATATTTATATATAAATATATATATATATATATATATATATATATATATATATATATATATATATATATATATATATATATATATATATATATATAAATAAATAAATTGTATTACTTTATGTCCCCTATGACTGACATGGACATGCAGGAGTGGGATGAGAAAGCCAGAAGGGTAGATGCTGATATCTGGGAAATGGTAGAATATGTACAAAAAGGTAAGTGTGTACATCTAGGAAAGGTACAATAGCATGATGTCATTAACTAATATTAATGAGGTAAAAATTACTCTGACATGATGTTGCTTGGTACAGAAATTTCTCAAGGAGAGGAAACAACAGAAAGTAACTAAGCTGACTTCCCTTTGTCAGCCAAACAGTGCACACCTGAGACCTAGTGCACACTTCCATATCTGACTGTTTACTCATGCACACTTGAGATCTTGTCAAAAAAAACTCTGCAGTCTGGGCTACTATTAAAAACAGATGTATATGATAATTGCAAAAACTGTTTACTCTAACCATCAATGCATACTTGAATTTTTGTTCAAAAATTCCAGGAGCACCATAAATGATGCTCTAGTACTCTTGAACTTTCTAAGGCAGGGATGTCCAAAGTTTTCTTAGCAAGGGTCGAAGACAGAGAAATTAATGTTCAAGCAGCTAGGCCACACACAATATGTAAAATGTGCATTGATGCATTCAGAACAAATTACATCTACAATTTAAAATGCAAAATGAACCCTTGCCATGGGCCAATAAAACCTAGACTGTGGGCTTCAATAGTTCTGGCACTTTGCAGTACTATTTACAGTTGTCCTAAAGCTCCTGTCCTCATTGTACAGTTGCCACACTCACCAACCAGAATACAGAGTATGGCCTTTTTTTATCAAGCTCTCAAGTGAGCATGAGGAAAACTTCAGGTGTGCAAGAGCAAACGTCAGGTGTGCAAGTGGGACTTGGTATTAGCCATACACTTCCTTTAAGTGTAGGCCCAGCTGCAGAATATGGCATTTTTTCACAAGATCTTGAGTGTGCACAAGCAAAAGGTCAGGTGTGCAAGTGTGCACTTGTTTTCAGGTGTGCACTTGCAGTGCCTGCTTGATTTTTGGTTTAGAAACTATAACGTATTCATCCAGTTTCTGTTGCTTCTCAACTTGCAAAGCTCTGTACCGAACAGCAAGCACTTCAGGGAAGCAATTTTCACTTAATTACTATCATTATGATAGTTGGAAAATATAAACCACGCCCTGTCGCCTTTCAACACCCAATTACACCCATTTCTGGGTGTGCATTACCATTTATGACAAAAGATCTCTAGTGTGCAGTTGCCAAACTCTGCAGTATAGGTAGGTATGTCATCAATAATTTGTAACTAACCACTAGTTTTCACGAATCCCGCTAAAAGGGTCCATTCCCGTCCTTCCTGCGGCTTTCCAGTCTTTTTCAATGAATCATAACAGTTGATCACAGCACGGGCGACTCTATCGGCAAAGTCTCCATCACCGTCAGGAAAGTCTGCCATTTCTAAGGATGTACAGGATGCACTTAAGATGTTGTTGCTGTTGTAGACCAAAACTAGTGACTGGCACCCGTATGAGGTACCCAAGGCAACTGAAAAGCTACTAAATACAGAGGCGTGCTGAAGTGGGGAGTATGGGGTTATCACAGCACCCCAGCTTTGCAGAGGCCGTCAGTAAATTTTTGGGTCATTGGTAAAAGTTGGCATAGTGACCAAGGTTGCTTGGAAGTCATAATGCATTGCCGGCAATTATGGCCCCCTTTGCAAACCTGTTAGTAATGGTCTTTTGCTGCACCCCCATTCAAATATCATTCGTCAAATCGCTGACAGAATAAATTGCTTTTAGAATGTTTGGTAGCAACATATTAGATGAGATTAGATGTCATCTGTGTATAATTTCGGGTGTGCTATAAAATATCATGAAGTTTTTTGCTTCAATACATCCAAGCACTTTTGCTTTTTCCCTTTGTGGCCTACGATATTGAAGAGGTCTGCTTTTATACCTTGGACATACACAACATGGGTAATTCGATATTAATTCAGTTCAATTCAATACAATTCTCAACATAACTAAGTTACAATGAATAAGAATATTAAAAAAAACAAACAAGCAAACAGCAATATATAAAAAACTAAGTTAGCTGATGGACACATGAAAAAAACTCAGGATAGAGCTATCAAAGCCATGTGCCCAATAGACGTGATTTGAAGTTTACAATTAATTTTTGTTTAATTTTCGATAATAGTAAGATTGAAGTAACAAAATGCTAATACAACTAAAGTAAAAGAATAGAACAATTATATAAGAACGATAAAAAATAAAGGTATGAAAAGTGGGAAGATTAGGTTTACAGCATGTGCTAGTGTATACATCAAGTCGATTAGGTCAGACTGTCTAAGAGGTACTGCTTCATGTTCTTTTTAAAATCTATTTTGTTGTTGGCTTTTTTCAAATTTAGAGGCAAAGAGTTCCAAATTTTAATACCGTCAAAAGTAAGAAAATTTCTTTTAAAGTTGGTTGATATAACTTGTAGGGAAAACCCAAGGCTTGAGGACTGCCTTGTATTGTAACGATGAAGACTTTTGTTTTTAGACATTCTTGGCCAAGAGTAGTGGAATTAGTCTCGTTATTGATTTGAAACATGAATTTTGCTGTTTCAAGTTTGTATAGTTTGTCAAAGTTCAATAGTCGTAAACGTTTGAAGATGGGATCACTGTGTGCGGTATACGCAGCAAAGTCAACTATTCTAATAGCTTTACGTAAGTTGCATTTTAGGGGTTCTAAGATCGATTTGTTCGCACATCCCCAATTCAGCACACCATAGAGTTCATGGGATTCAATAAATGAATTGCATACCGTTCGTAAAGTATTTTTAGGGACAGAATGTCTTAGTTTGTAAAGAACCCCAATACCTTTAGATATTTTTATATTTACTTGTTTTATATGATGTTTCCAATTTAACTTTTCATCAATTATAATACCAAGATATTTCGTATAATTTTCTTGCTTAAAAGTTTTTCATTATTTATGCTAAGAATTATTGGTTTTATTACTTTTTTAGGGCTAATAATAAGAAAGTTAGATTTAGAAACGTTTAGTGATAGCTTGTTAGCTAATAGCCACTCAGATACTTAGGCTAGTTGAGTGTTTACATGTCTTTCAATAAATTCAAGCTTTTTATCAGCGAAAAAGATACTGGTGTCGTCAGCAAAAAGACGGAAGTCTAGTTCTTTTGACGAGTTGTTTATGTTATTTAAGTTTGCCTTCGAGTTGAGGAAGCTCTCAAATTAATAGAGATTGAAAAATATCTTTGGAAGCATTGAAGCATCTAATCTTAGCTGCCAATTGCAATAGGATTACTGTAATAGAAACTACTAACAAACTAAAAGGTTCTGCAAATGTTCAGTAAGCCACGATGAGGGATACGCCCCGAATTAGGATTATAGTCAAGTGCCTAACAAAGGAGGAAAGAGAAAGGCCAAGTAGAGAGGGAGATAGGCCAAGCTTGTTGACAGGTGAGCATTTCTCAAACGGACATATCTCACTCCCTTCTACCCCGTGGGCTGAGGGCAGGGGCTGATTGCCCCCGTTGCATCCGTGGTACAGGTATCTTCGCCAAAAGTGCTCGAAGCATAGTTCTCGATCAGTGCTGCCATATACTTTTTGTCAATCCCGCTCAAATGCTTTAAAAAACCAGCCTGCCATAGTAATGAGTGCATCAAAGTTCAAAAGTACTTGGGGAAGCTCATCTATTTCTTTGAGAATGCATCGATGGTCTCATTTTCCAAGTAAATTTTCTAGGTAACAATGGAATGGCAAGTAAAATTGGTCAAATATATTTGTAGAGTACTAATAAGGATGAGCACTTGTCAGTGGGGGGGTCATCAGCTATTTTTATGGTGTTTGATGAAATTGCTAACACAAGACCGAAAACCGGACACTCGCCCAATGGACAAATTCCCGCACAACTGGAAAAAACCAACCAACGTAAGTGGAGGAGACGCCCAACTGGCAACCAGCTCGATGGTTGTCTGCTCTCGCAGCGTAGGTATGCTTTCATTGCAGTTTTGTTTGTGTTGTTTTGTGCAGCGGAAACAATATGTCATCACAATCGTTAACAATGTCTCAATTGTTTCCGTCAAACGTTCGCGGCATGTCGTGATTTGCAGCGACGGTCAGGATCACAACGATTACAATGATTACAACGTGGAAAGACAATACAAACAAAAGGCGCGCCAGGCGTTCTACAATAGGGATTCAGCTGTTGACATAAACAACACGGCATCGTTACGTCAGCGTGAACTTGTTGCACTTCACTTTCGGGAGATCAGACGGTAGCTGCTTCAAATCGATCGTTAGAAATGGAACTCTCAGCCATTGGAATCAAAGGCAGCATAAAACGAATGGCAGCATCGCCCAGGAAAGACGTCTCCTACGCCAAACTTGCTCGAAGTTCCTGGCGGGGCAACAGACCATCTTCTACCTCGGTTGTCAGTCAAGGCAAGAGATATATCAGGTCGCCACTTCATGAAGCAGTGCTCAGTAGAAATTTGCAAGAAATAAAGAGAATACTCGCAAACTCAGTTGGGGATATTATCGACATATTTGATGATGAGGGGATATCATTGTTGCATCATGCCACGAAGAACAACTTTGACGATGTTGTGACATTGTTGATTGAAAATGGAGCAACGGTTGGCTTGCTCTCCGCAGATGGTTGCACACCCTTGCATATCGCATTAAGGTATTGTCATTTGTTATTGTAACTCCTGTCCGAGCTACGTCAGTTGTATGTACATTACTTACTAGGTTTTTAGGCAAAAGATTTCAAATCTGAACATCCCAACACAATGGTTGTTTGATTTGAATAACAGATTGACTATTGTCTAGTCTAGACTATTCGAGTCGTGCCTTTTCGCCTAGCAACCGAAGTCAGAGAAGTAGAGGTCTACCACTGCCATGCTATCCCCCAACCACGGCCTCGCTGGGGGAGGGTTGGAGGCTTCAGCTCCCCACCTTTTGCCAGCCAGCCAGCCAGCCAGCAGTTTTGCTAGCTTTTGTCAAGCATTTGTATTGACCTTGTAGCCCCACCCCCGCTTTTTTATATGATGGCGCCGTGCCTGAACCTGCTATCCTGTGCAGTAGTGTAGTCGGAGGCGTCTTTAGCCTCCAAATTTAGGATGGGCTAAGGAAGAAAATTTTCCGAAAAATCTCTTTGACTCGTGTTTTTGTATAGAGCTGCTTTGTTGGAAAAGTTAGGAAAAATCCGACAAATCAGGCAAAGCTCGTAACAGCCCCCGCCCCCCGGCCACGACGCCTCCGAGTACAGCGCTTAGTTTTTAGAAAGGAGGGATCAAAGCAAAATGTTCTCTTTGCCAGTTTCCCAACTTTTCTGGTGCCGTTTCCCCTGTTACGAAATGCAATGAATGAGGTCCCTCCATCACCGAAGTAAACTGCAACTATTTTTGGATAGACGTTCTCTGATGTCACTATATGTCAGTCTACAATGCAAAAATAATACAATTTGATTCCCTATTTGATTAGTACATCAGATAGAGAAGGAGGGCCCAAGTAGCCATAAAAGGTGTAATGGTCAGGGAAGGCCCCTTGTGCAAAATTTAGCCTCACACCACTGTCCAAGCCAGGAACGTCCAGAGTATGAGAAAGGAAGCAGATTAGACAGGGCAGTATGTAAATCGGTTTTGTTTAATTGTATAAGTTACCCCGTATAAATATATTACTATGAAATGAAATGAAAGGACATTGTGCTGGGCCCCAAAAAGTTATGAAGTTCTTAGGCGATTTAAATCACTTTCACATTTCATGATGTTGTCACCCTAGTTTTTCATTTGCTCTGGGACTTTCAACTGCCCTATGTATGCATTGATTTAAAACACCTGTTATTTACAGTTCGTTTTCTTCTTTCTATATGTTGAGTGATTAACAAGCACCATGGATACATTCACACGGATCGTAAATTCGCCTGCCGGCATATCTAGTTTTTCAGAGCCTGCTGATAGCTATGGTTTAGAAGATTTCAAATCACTTTTTCATTCGGCCAACTTTCTATAGATTTATACCTGGTCATTTTCAACACCTGATTGAACACTGTTCAAAAGGTATTGGCGATCATGTTTACTGGAATTACGTAAAAGATTGAATCTCATTGTTCAAGTTTCAAATATGTCAATTAGGCCACGGGAAATTGCGCTTTTATTTCTTTATTCAGATTTGTGGAATGGCACTTAGTATCAGAACTGGAGTTGTCATCTTCCTAAAGGCCAACATTTACTGGCCATAAAGTCCTATATTGCAGCCAGTCTGCATTGTATATAGCCTTTCTGTTATTGCAGTTTGTTGGTTGGCTTTTGTTGCTTCAGCATCACCTTCTTGCTGTGTGATTGCTTTGAAGCGTATATCAGTGTTCGATTGATGTCCACTTCACACCCTTGCCTCCATTCCCAAAAAGAGTATACTGCTTTCCTGTCACCCAGAAATCCTACAAACATATTTGGCAAGTTTCCTTCCCAATTTTCAAGGATTTTCACCATTTCAATTGTCAGTTATCCGATCTTCTCGTTTTGATTCATCTTGTCGCCGGTTTGTTTTATAGAGAACTTATTTCAAAAGGGCTAGTTCTTAGAGGTCCTTTTTGGCCTCTCTTTCACCACATTTTCGTACTAAGAGTTCCTTACCAGTTCCTTAATGTTAACTCCATATTTGGTGCCCTTACAATAACACAGAGGCAGCGACAGTTGATAAGCATTGTTGCTACAAAAACAGTTGTTGCATGGATTACACATAAATTTGACTGCTGTGAAAGCAATTGGTTCCTTAATTCTCGATTACTTGCAGTGAGGGTAAAATTCATGAACTTGAAGAGTCCCTTATAGAGTTCATCTTTATTAGTAAAGCCAATTCCTTACATATTTTGGCTTTCTACATTTAGGTTCCTTATGAAGTGGTCCCTTAAGAATCGTGTATTTTGTGTTCTAGAACCTTTCGTTCTTAGCCGCCGCCCTCTGGTACTAAGTTGCTGCATGATACGTCATGTGTTGTTTGATATGATTATGCATTTTCATTGAAAATACGGAGCCACAAGAGTAACCAGCAGCTGGTATGATTGTATACAAAACACGCAACCTTTTTGTGAATCACGAATGCCAGAACCACCGCGCATTTTGCATGCTATACAACAAAACAGGTCAAGAAATAAATTACATTCCCTCTGCCATTCTTGACCACATGTCTTCAGTCTGGTCACGCATCTCTTGAGGATTTTCATATCCTTGATCAAACTAACAGCCTTTATGATATTCTCATTTATGAAAGTCCCTTATTTCTTCGTGACCACCTTGTCCTTAGTGATGAATGTTCTGCTTTCCCCTCGACACGTCTCTAATCTTACTGTTTTTCTGTTCTTTTGCTTTCCTCTGTCACACTCTGCTTTCTCCTTTGGATATTTTCTAGTTTACTTTATTGGTATTTGATGACCCCTGTTGATATAAATATGGGTGGAAAGCACCCAACCCATATGCTGATAATGGATGTGTGGATAGATTTGAAACACGCGTAATGATTAATGGAAGACCAAGGTTGGTTAATGACTATTTAGCGGAGTTTCAGTAACTTATTTGGATGTTTCACAAGATGAATCATATTGGCAAAAATGATTCTGTTTATTTTCGTCCTTATTCTTCAATATGTAATTTCTTTTGCCCGCACAAATGTGTTAAGCCACCGGGGTGACATGATAGGGATGATTGGGGCATGTTGAAATGTATGGGATTGTAGTACAGATGACTGACAGTGTGAAGCTATTGGTTGTGACATTTGACTCGAAAACAAAACTTCAGTCAGCATATAAATCTATCTGCAAGAAAACTTCAGACAAAGTTGGAACTTTTTTCTACGATTGCTGCTAACCATAAATGCGTCAGAAATGCCTACTTTATAATTCTTTCATGCTGTCCAACGTTAATTGTTGCTCACTGCTCTGGATGTTTAATGGACTAGCATCGAATGATGAAATCAATCGATTTCATGAGTCACGAGAGTGCTACTAGTTGACTAAGAATCTACGCTCGAGGAGTTTCTTTAGAAGAGAGGGGAGTATACGATCCATACTAGAAATCTTCAAGAATTACTGCCAGACGTCCACAGATGCTTACCCTCCAGCAACCCCTCCTTCTTATTGAACTTCTTTGAACGTAAAACCATACATTGTAGTCTTAGATGTGAAGATCATTTCCAATAATCAAACGTGAGAATAGTACGATAAAGGAATAAATCAATAAAATTTAGAGGAAGCATACTTCAGCACACTCCCTGATGCGATAAAATCTGTCAAAATCAGCAGTCAATGCTGAAAACAGTATAAACAATTGGACAGGGTCCACATCCCATTGTATTATATGCATGTAAAAAAATTCGTAAATAAGACCAGTTGGCCTGCATTAGTTAAATGACTATATTTCTAGCCAGCTTATTATCATTAGTATTATTATTATCCTACAGAGATCAAAGTATGGAATCACTCTTGTTTTACCTTCCACAAAATTTACTCAATGCCAAACAGTCATTAGAAATGCTCTTAAAACCTCTCCCAATCCTGACATCAATTCTCTATGGGCAACGACCAGCAAGGGTTCAAATATTCAATATGATCAATACAAGACTACAAAGCAGGTTCCCTCTGCCATCCAAAGGGACCACGAGAATCGCATCAACCATGAATTAACATCTCAAGGTTTCATCATGTCTTCCATCCTTAAACTCTCCAATCATAAAACTCGTGGTCTATGGTCAACTGTGCAACAGAATATGCCAAAAAATATTTTCAATTTCATGATTAAGTATCTTAATAATACTTTAGCAACTCGCAAGAACCTTTTTAAATGGTCTCTTTCCGATTCCCCATCTTGCTCCTTTTGTCTCCATCCAGAAACACTTCAGCATGTTGTATCAAGTTGCAGGTCTTATCTAGAGGATGGCAGGTACACCTGGCGACGCAATTCTGTTTTACTGTTCATTGCTAAATCATTTTCTTCTATACAGCATTGCCTCGTATATGCTGATCTCCCTTTTTCCCATCACCTTCTCTTATCACTGGTGATTCTCTTCGGCCCGATCTTGCCTTGATTGCTCCAGATAATTCTCTTTATGTCTTAGAATTAACGGTTGGATTTGAAACAAACATAGAAATTAATAGTAATCGCAAAGCTACTAAATATAGGCCTCTTTTGCTCGACCTAAAACCACGATATCGTGAGATCAACTTCGTAAATATTTCTATGGGCGCTCTTGGCATTCTTGAGTCTTCATCTGATTCCTTGTTACAAATGATGAAAGAGTTAGGCATCGACAATAGTACACAAAAAGTAATCATTAAGAAGATCATGAACATTGCAGTGAGGTGCACGTACTGTGTATTTTGCAGAAGAAACAAGGCGTGGACACACCCCGAACTATTAAACTTTTAATTTTGTCTTGTTTTTGCCGTCTTCTTTTTTTTAACCTTACTTCTTTCGTCTTTCTCTTCAGTATTTATTCGTTCTGTTATTGTATGTTACTTTAATATTATTGTTCTATTTTTTTTATGCAGACATGCCAATTATACATTGCCTGTTAATTAGTGAGATGTATAGTTGTAACTTTTAAATTTTTGATGAGTGAAATGAAGTTTAAAAAAAAAATTATTATCAGATAGCCAATTGTACGCTACCTTACAGAGAGGTGTATGATTGTAACATAGTAGAAAATATTGAATTAAATGAAGTTTGAAAAAAATTTATAAATCTTTCTATTAGCACTTTAGGAGTATTTTCTTCACTTTCAACCGATTTCATTAAAATGCTTAAAGAACTGAACATAACTGATCAACATCAGAATTACATCCTAAGAAAATTATCCACCATCGCTATCAGATCAACTTATTTTATATTTTGCAGAAGAGATCAAGATTGGAATACGCCAGATGTTTTGACATTATAGATATTTTAGTGTATTGTACCACAAGTAGCCAATTGTAAACTACCTTCAAATAGAGAAGTTTACGGTTGTATGTTAATTACTGGAATTTATATATATATGAAGTTTCAAAAGAAATTATTTGAATCAATCTAAGAAAACCAAATTAATCTTGCAGATTCTTTTAGCTTGATTAGTTTGATTAGTTCGCTTATGAATGATTAAGTAAACCTCCCACCTTATAAAGCATCTTTGTCTATCAGGGTCTTTATCCCTCTCTATCTGCACCCCCCTCAAGAGGATCGAGTATTCAGTTAGCCCCCAGGGCTTAGTGAAGATTTTAATGTAGTGCTTTACTAGTTTGCTAAAGTTGGGTAGGTATCAACAACAACAACAATAACAAACTGTTGCTTTTACCTACAATGCTTCTTATCTCTTAGATTCAACAGAGAGAATATTGCGCTGACGTTGATTAAGAACGGTGCAGATGGAAGTGCAGTTGATTTTAATGGCATGAGTGCATTGCACATTGCTGCTATAGAAGGCATGCCGAAAATCCTTGAACAGCTCCTGGAAGATCCCAGAATTAACATAGACTTGCAGGATAAGAAATTAAACACAGCATTGCACTACGCGAGCGCTGAGAATAATTATGAAAGCTGCAAAATTCTGCTGTTGAGAAATGCATCACCTGATATTGTCAATGACAGTGGAGAGACGCCTTTGCATGTTACTGCAAGAGAAAATTGCATAGAAATTATGACGACGATTATCGACTTCAAAAAGCGAGAGCAAATGGGAAAAGGTATTGTGCAGAATGACAATTTGTCATATGCGTCTTAACATTTGTCATTACTACTATTGCACTCTGACTGCGATACATCCAAAGTATTGTGCTCTGCTGTCCTATACCGACAACCGAGAACTGCCTGATTTGACACAATATCACTAGTGCTGAAACAGTTATTCTATTTACCAGATTCCTTCAACAGCGAGAATATAACAGCACACATGAGTTTCCCGTTTAAGCTCTAACGGTCTGTGCCCGGAGAGCTTAAACGGGCAACTCATCACCAGATCCCAGATTTCAAAATATCAAACAAGAAATCAGCAAGATTTAGACATCCCAAGACTCAATCTTGAGTTCTCTAGAACAAGTTTTTTCTATGCTCCAAAGACATGGAACGAAATTCCATTGCAAATAAGATTAAGTTCCAATGTCTTCAATTTTGAAAAAAGACTGAAGGAATTTCTCCAGAATTAAAGTCCTTCCCCAAGCACGACACCCAGGAAGATCAGCAATCTGGCATTCTCGTAAATTGATTAGTTGTGAACATTTAGCGTTGATTAGTAAGTTATATATATTTGGTTTTATATTTTAATTTTTGTAATTTAAGCTGATGGGAGTTCGTGATTAAATATGATATAAAGATAATGATGATGAGCAGTTTTCATGTAGTCCCGACTTTAAGACCTTTAGGAGGTATATTGCGCACGGAATTATTCATCTCATTATGGTGACGGTTTATACTAGAAAGAGTGTCATTCTGGGGGGGGGGGGGAGCGTTGAATCAACTTTTTGCAGTTGGAGCTTAATCTCTAGGAAGGAATGATTTCTGCTAATTCTGTGACTTACTCCTTCTGCATACGCTTTGTTTATAAAGTCTTACTTACTGCAGTTGTCACAGTTCATCTGCTATACACATGGCCTTCAATCAACCTATCATTTGTACCCCTTTATGGTATCTGGTTCTTGTTCTTGGAAGCGAGTTTTATTACGCATTTGGTCGTTTTATCTACAGGTGAAGATGGCAGAGCATTGTTGCAGAAGTACATAAACAAACCGAGAAATGACATGAAGACAGCACTGCTGTTGGCGGCAGAAATGGGTTATACCGCTGTAATTAATTTCCTTATTGAAGAGGGAGCTGATTTGTCCTTGAAATCTTCGACAAAAACATCTCTTCTTCATTTAATAGCTTCATTTGGAAACGTAGATGCAGTCAGGTCGTTATTAGAGAAAGGTGTTTCGCACAATGTTGAGGACAGTAGGAGAAGGACTCCATTACATGAGTAAGTTGTTTCACTTCACTTTGAAGATGATTTAATTGCATATATCGCTTACATTCTCTGTGAAGAAGACTTCAAGCAAAAAAATAGACACCAGTGAATCAATCGATCAATCGTTGAAAGTAATGAATCAAATGATCGATCAGAGAAAGCGACCAAGCAAGTGATCGATAGATGAAAGTAGTCATCAATCAGGCAATTTCATTTGTTTGAAAAGTCTGTTGGTACTACAGAACTGCTCTAAAGCACGAAAAAGCGGGAACATTTTTTTAGCATACTGAAAAGCTTTTTTCTTCCGACACACGTCAGAGTATGAAACGTCGGATGACGACCGAAATTTTTCCCGCTTTTTCGTGCTATATCATGAATTTCATTTATGTGTACAGGTTGTTTTAAACTATCAGAGTATAAAACCTATCTATTGTTATTATTTAGAAAGGAGCGACCGTTTAAAATCCTTCAATATAATCATCAACATGAGCATTATCATTTTCCAACATTTTCCTTCCCCCTTTTCCCTCCCCTTTTTCCCGTTACGCCGCTCACAGGACCAGGAATTGACCTGTAGTGAACGTAGACATTGTAGCTTAGGCCAGTTCTTGCTCAGTGCCAGTTTTTCTTCACACACCTTGCATATCACCTTGCATTACTCTTTTCAACACATACCTGGCCATTCCTATTCTCTTGTTCTCTATGCAGTTATCGCACCATGAATCTATTCAACAGTATACTAACAACAACCTAACCCTTCCTCTACGTATTCGTGTTTATTTTGGGTTGTTCTCTGTTTATTCAGAGTAGAGTCTGAGTACACTCAGTAACATCGTCTCTCTTTGTCTCTGTGTTCTCTGCACGTTTAATAGTGATACGCAACAACATTGGATCAACGAAGGATGTCACTGTGGACGAGCATTGCAGTCTATAGGAAGCAACAACTCACGTTCCTATAGACCATAGGGTCAGTGGACTTCCTAGCAATTGCTTAAAATAAGTGATTTAATTTGCTATACTGAGTCCACTCTGCTACCTCAACATTTACTTGGCAGAGCTGAAGCCTGCGTCACTCGGCCTGTTTTTCACAGACAGAGCCAGTGGCAAACTGTGTAGCGAGGCCCCGTCAGTGAAACCATCATCTTCATCATCATCGTCATTATCATCGTCATCATCATCTTCATCTTCATCATCATCATCATCATCATCATCTTCATCATCATCTTCATCATCATCTTCATCATCATCTTCATCATCATCTTCATCATCATCTTCATCATCACGTTCTGTAGCCGTCTAGGTCAAGGTGCTCTCTGCTAGTGTCAATCAGAAGCTTCCACCTTTTTCTATCGGCTGCTTCCTTTCTTGCATCAACTGCAGAAACATTTGTCCGTCCTTTGATTCTAGAAACACCCAGTTTTTTCTTGGCCTTCCTTTGCGTTCTGTTCTCGGCACTCTCTCTTAGCTAAGTAGAGATGATCGTGATTGCGAGTGGCATGCCCAGACCATTGCATTTTCCTAATCTTTTACAATTTAGTTGACTCTGTGAGCTGCATATGGTATTTGAAGAACTTTTGTGTAGCATTTAATCTCAAACGTATTTAATCACGATCCCTGCACACGGTTTTTATTTCAGAGCAGTGAGATATGGGCAAATGGAGATAGTCACAGAGCTGTTGGATCATGGTGCTAACATAAATGCCGAAGATAATGAAGGAATTTCATCTTTTCTGCTAGCTATTAAGTTTAACTGCCCAAAGTTAGCATATTTCCTCTGGGAGAGAGGGGCAAAGATCGATGCGAAAGATTTCAAATTAAAGACAGCTTTGCACCATGCTGTAGAAAGGAAGAACTTGGATATGGTCAAATTTTTGGTAGAAATATGCAAGAAGTTGATTCACGCGAAAGATGTAACATCTCATACACCAGTTCATTATGCAGCCAGAGATGACAGTATAAAGGTATTGGAACATTTGATATATATATATATATATATATACATACATATACATATATATATATATACATATATATATATATATTTATATATATATATATATATATATATATATATACATATTATATATATATATATATATATATATATATATATATATATATATATATATATATATATATATATATATATATATATATATATATATATATATATATATATATATATATATATATGTATATATCTGTGTGTGTGTGTGTGTGTTTTGACATGAAAACGAAAGTTATCTTGTTGATTTTTTGATGATGCTCCTTTGTAACTTATATTTCTTAATAAGCTTTTTTGTAACTACTTCCGTACTTTTTTATCCTTTTGAAAGAATGTTCAATTTTTGACTGGTTACTTATTCCATTTCTAGTCTCCTTTAATCCATAGTTCTAAATTTGATTTTACGCACTTGATTAGTAGAAATTCCATGCACATCATATCAGAAAACAAGGAAAAACCCCTAGTGTGTTTACTTTTAATTCTTTTTTTTATACTAAGCTTGTTACCTACCGTTTTGTATGTAGGTACTGTAACACAGGCCAGCCAGTTACAGTTGGTAGTGAGATTCGCCTATTACTGCTCCAAAGTAGAACCTTAAGGCATATAGTTTAAGATGCTAGATACACGTTATCCTAACCATGGAAGATGTAGTTGGAGACATGATTCTGTTATCTTATGTCTTTCAAAGAGCCTTTCATATCTAGCTCATTGTTCTATCTATGCTGACCTATCTGCATTTCCATTGCCGTTCATGATAGGTAGCAGATAGGTTCATTAAGACCTGATCATATCTTACGTCATTTACCAGAGGGGTGACGTGATGGCTGGAGCGTCCGCCTCATAACCGGGAGATCGTGGGTTCACAATCCGTGTAGTACCATGGCTTTAAAAGTGACACCCATTGCCTTCTTGTCTTTCTCTTGGCATGTAAGAATGGACTGGGAAAAATTAACACCCTTATCTACCAGAAGACTAGCCCTCTGCTGTAGCTTTCACTACATCATCAGATATGTGGCCTAGGGTCTTTGATTTTTGACCTTTTTATGCAGTAGAATTTAAATGTAACTTCACATTGTACTCTTCTAGGATGATATTGCTTTGTGTTGTCGGTGTGTCATTGAATTTTAGGAAGGTATAAAGGTAAAGGTAAAGGTTAGTCCCATATACGATTCCGTACGTTGGGGATTGCCTGTTAGAGAGAACATATATTTTGAGCCGTCCCCCTTGTGAGATAGGGTGGCTAGTTCCTTTATTCGCTGCTTTTAATTTCCCCAGTGTTGCCGCCAGGTGGCCATTGCTGCTGGGTGGACAGTGAGCGAACATCCATCCCACCGTTGGTCCGAGAGCTCGGCCCGAACCATTGATGTTTTGCTCAACAGTCAAGCGCTCTAACCACTTGGCCACTCGCCCATGAGGAAGGTATAGCGCACTTTTAAATACTTGATGTCTACAGTTTGTTTTTTCATACTCGTTCTGTTTGTTACCTTTCCCTCCAGATCCTTGAGCTACTCAAATGGCACACAAAACAACTGTATGAGAAGGACTACAGTGGTGAAACAGCATTGCATGTAGCAGCTAGGTATGGAAGCGTAAACTGCTTGCGCACTCTGTCTGAGGCTGTTGGATACGAGATAATGAATTGTCAGAATATAGATGGCCAGACTCCACTTCATGTTTCAATTATAAGCAAGCAAACGTAAGTGACATCGCCTATTGTAAATCTTCAAATTTTCCTCCTCTTTGAAAAGCCTCAACCTCGAATCAACTCTCGACTCTTCCCACCGATGATCATGGAGTCTTTGTTATGAACAGATGCTTATATTTAGCGTTGAAAGAAAGTTTTTATGTGGCATGTGTCAGATAAATGTAGAGCTCCATTGAATAAGCCTTCCCTCAAATAAGCCTTCCCCTCAAATAACTTTCCCCTCGAATAAGCTTTCCCTCGGATAAGTCCCCACCTAATAAGCATCAAAAACAAATGATCCAAGGGGAAAAATTCTTGAATTTGCAGTATTTTATTTAAAACTGATGATAAATTTTGAATTGAAAACATTAATGCTTCTTCACAGTAGCATACACTTAAGATAAGTGGCTTTCAAACTGGCGTCCACCGTCTTTGTTAAGGGTGTTCGACTCATTGTTTAAGTAACTTGTATCACTGCTATTATTTGTATTCCGTGAAAGTATATTTAACAAAACATGAATTCATCCACCCAGAGACCATGATTCAAAAAGTATGTTGTCAGAGTCCGCCTTGTAAAATAATCTGAAAAGTTTGGGAGCCTCTGCTTCAGATGATACGAGAATGAAAACACTGTTGTTCCATTAAACACAGCAGATGATCATAAATTTTCCGGCTTGATTAATCTTGTTTTTGTGTATTAAAACAAGTGAAAGTCAAACAGTTATATGTATGCCACATGTATTATAGTCATAACGATTTTTCAGCGCTACTGCGAAAGTTCTTCTACGATACAAAGCCGATGTTGATTGTATTGATAATAGCCATTGGACTCCACTTCACCACGCTGCAGCCCAGGATAATGCCGAATGCGTGAAGCTCCTTCTGAAATACAAGGCAGACATTGATTTTCAAGATGCTTGGGGGTGGACTCCATTAATGATGGCAGCCAAGTATGGTAATGCTCAAGCTGTTGTCGTGTTTTTGGAGCAGGAAGCAAGTGTAGGGCTACTGAATGATGACGGAGAGACGTTTTTTGATATAGCCATTGATAGCAACCAAGATGCCGTCTGCAAAGCTGTTCTTGAATGTGATAGGTATGATTGGTTGTTTACTTCTTATGTATGCAATGGTAGTGAAACTTGAGTTTGAAAAGCTGATGAAAAAAACTTTAACCACTCATCAGCACAATTTTCAGTTGCTAATGATTGGAATATACAAGACTCCCAAACTACAGCATCCCAAACTTTGGTAAGCTCAATAATCCCATGGTAATTAGACAGACTTCATGGAATCTGACAAATGTTAGTAGATTTACGTTCGCAATTGGCTCATTAGGTACCTAAAATCGCATCATCGGGCTGTCACCCATTCACCCATCAAAATGATATCGCGTGAATTTCGAACTGGAAAAGTTTGTGCAATACAGAGGTTGGGTTGCCTTGTTTGGTCCATATTACCAAAAGAAATCCAAGATCCCAACACACTGTCTTAATTCAGATGGAAAATAAAACTGTGGGATGGAAATTCTTGCCTGTGCAGATTGTGCACAATTTTACGAAGGATTTGGGCTTTTTTTTTACTCATCTTTAATCTTTCAAAATTTGTAAATATGGTTTGGTTTGTTGGAGTTAATCAGATTTGGCTATAATCTTATGCTGCCAACTGAAAGCAAATTGTTAATAATATTGATAGTTATCCGTTATGGCTTCATTGTAGATTTTAGACTATTAATACTGGTAATAGTTATATCACACTGGGAGCCGGTGATATGGAATTTGGTTGCGGAGTGAAAAGTACATTTTTCCAAGTAATGTTTTGAAATATCAAAACTATACATGAAGGTGTGACAAGCACAGTTGTCAACTGAAAGGCACTTGATTCCCTTTTTGGTATTACACCCTGCCAAATGCACGCTCCACTCCTTAGGACAGGTTGTGCACGTTAGTTTGACTCAATCATCAATTCTCATTAGAAAAGAAAAAGCACTTTTTTTGAGATGGTGTACCATAAACATGAAACTTTTTTCAAAATCTAATTTTCATTACTAAAACTATTCACTCATGACCTACCCTTGAGCAACGATTTGGAAGCGTGGCCCGATAGCTCGGTTGGTGGAGCGCCGACGTACAAAGTCAGGGGTCGCCGATTCGAGTCCCGCTCGGGTCGGTTGTTTTCTCGCACTTTCACTTTTCATTTCTTCCAAACCCTGTTGCTTCTACTATTCACTCTGTGCGGTATCTTGTTTTGTTCTGTTGTTGTAGAAAAGAAACTATAGTTTTTGAGAATTACAAGACCACTTTTTATTTGAAGACATTTAAATGAAGATATCTGTTGTTTGAATTTTGTAGATCGTTATTTGGAGATATGGTTATATTTGTTATGAATAACCACCTTGTCGTCACAAAATTCTGTCTGCAACTGGACTGGGGATTCTTTTCACACTTACTTCTCCATCTTGTTGTAAAGGAGCATTTCTCATTTCTATACCTCTCCCATAGGTGGAAGGACGTAATGTCGTGCATAGATCCTCATGGAAAACGCTTTATGGCTAAACTCATTGAGAAGTATCCTCATTTGGCTGAAATAGTTTTGGATCGCTCAACTGTATTCTCCGAGCAACATTCAGAACATCCTGATTTTTCGGTGACATTTGATTACCAATTTCTCGAGGAAAAACCCCAATCAAGATCATTATGGGCAGACACAGTCAAAATTATTACACAGAAGAGAAACATGTTGTACTTCGCTCCACAGTTGATGGCAGATTACAACAGAGAGAAGCTTTTGGCGCATCCAATAACATCGAGTTTGTTTTCGGCGAAATGGAACCGAATCTGCAAGCAGTTCTACTACACAAGTTTTCTGTTCTATCTGGTCTACATTGTATCGATGACTACCCTTATCATAATGGAAGGCCAAACGTAAGCACGAATTCATTGTTTGTCACGTATAGTTTATAGGTTTAGTGAAATTTGACT
This sequence comes from Mastigias papua, assembly GCA_964019165.1. Taxonomy (NCBI): domain Eukaryota; kingdom Metazoa; phylum Cnidaria; class Scyphozoa; order Rhizostomeae; family Mastigiidae; genus Mastigias; species Mastigias papua. The sequence continues at coordinate 15,189,467 of OZ025272.1, read as the reverse complement.
CCCTGCTGTATCTCAGTATCGTGTGCTTATATTTTAACTCGAAAACTGAACGTTGCGCTCTTTATATCTGATTTAGACATTTCAATACCCAACAATTATATTGAAATTAGTTTTCTATAGGTCTGAATCAGCTGAAGTATGGAGCCTCCGGTGATTTTCGCTCTTTGAAGTGAAAGCGCGAGAAGAGTGACTAAAGCGGGACTGTACCCTCGACTCTGTACGTCGAGTGATCTACAAATGAGACCCGATTGCTGAAGGGTAGAGCACTCAATGTGCAAAGTTGAGGATAGCAAGTTCGACTCCTGCTCGGGTCACTCATTTTCTCTGACTTTTACTTTATAGTTTTCTTAAAACCAGCAGCCTTTTGCCGATTTGCACTCTGTATGTTGATAATGCTTAAGTTTTTGCGTATCTGCACTTCAGTATCCTTGCCAGCGTCTGCAAACAGAGTAGAGGTAGGGTATAGTAAGGTTTGTAGAATGAAAGTTGAAGAAGGTCCAATACGCATTGTCACGGAGCTGCGATGGCTGACCTTCGCACATTTGCTAGGAAAGCGGCGTTTGATAGCATTGCCTTTGAGATTGGGCTTGCGAGCGTGACCTGATAGCTCAGTTGGTAGATTACTCAGCAGTTCGAGTCACGCTCGAGCCATTTATTAGTGTGGATATTTGTACAAGTCATGACTAATGAGTGACCATGTATAGAACAGCATGGTCGCCAGATGTTTGAGAGCTCTGATCAGATTTCTCCCAACCTGATTGACCAATCATCTTGCAAGATTTTTACCACACACGCTTTCCACAGATAAATTTAGGTCCATTTTGCATGATGATTAGTCAGTTGGGTTGGGAGAAAATAGACCTGATCAGAGGTCTCAGCCAATAAAACATTTGGTGGGTATGCTGTATGGAACTTGAGCAGTAGAGATTTGAAGCTAATTGTTTATCAATCCACATCTACAGGTATGTCAGAGTGTTCGAGAGACGAGTCCAAAACCGCCTAAACAGGCTTAGCTCCAACAGGAATCGTAGCCGCACGACTCCTTCACTCGATTTTGGGTTGGATGACATCACTTTAAATGCTCCAGCGTCGCAGAGATACGGACAAGCTCTTGGCAGCATAATTTTGATATTCTGCAGCTTTCAAATACTTAAAGAGCTAGTGCAGCTGATAGTCCTCCGAAAGAAGTACTTTAAAGATATCACCAACTATGTCGAAGTAGCGCTCTATGCATTGAGTTTTTACTACACAGTGACCTTCTTCGAAGCTTCTGTCGCCAACCGAGGACTATCAGAAATTGGTGTCATATGCATGTTCCTTGGTTGGACCAACATTCTACTGTATCTACAGAGGATCGAATCATTTCGTCTGTACATCGTGATGTTCTTGAGAGTCTCCTTTACTATAATCAAGCTGTTACTTATCTTTAGCATCGTAATTTTGGCATTCTCATTAACGTTTTACCTGGTGTTTATCCGACAAACTTCATATCGCAGTCCAATGGCTAGTATCGTAAAAGTGTTGGTTATGCTGACGGGTGAATTCGATTTTGAGACCACAATATCGTCAAGTCTAGGAGTGAAAGATTCCAAGACTGGGTTTCCATACGTTCCATTCCCAAACCTGTCTTATTCTCTTTTTACCATATTCGTATTTCTTGGCGCAGTTTCATTCACAAATCTGCTGGTAAGTACAAACACATTTTAAAGAGAGATGGATAGAGTGCAGATCTGCTTCATAAGGATATTTGATGTACGCTCGTTTTATAAGAGCCAGGTTTATGCCGGCTCGATGCTCTTAATTTTTATGATAATTTGAGACTCAAAATGTCCTTAAGATTTTACTTATTTTCAAGAGTGAATCTTCTTAGTTCAAGAGTTCTTTTGTGAGAAACTACTTGCTGTGCACAGTTTCTACGATATTCGCCGGGGGCTACTGTTGAAAGTAGAGCAGCGAATGCTAATGTTTATTAACAAAACCATCAGAATCTGTTTGCCAAAAGAATTTGAGTAGTTGAGCATCCTCGTGACAGTTTTCACCTGAGGTTGAGCATGTTCTAGTAGTGTTCTTATTTGTTTTGGCAAATCGAGCCTTAGTGTTCCTTAAAAAATGTGTTTTTATAAAAATGAGTGGAGCAACAGTGGTTCATTTCGACAATGGATGAAAGAAGACTTAGAGCTGAATGAGATAGTCTTTCCATCCCAAGGCTTGACTTTTGAAACATAATTGTCTATGACTTCGCAGATTCCAATGAAAAGCCCGTATTATGCCCTTACAACATTCAATATATCATGAAATATCAGTTGATTGGAAAATAGTTGATGAAGAAGACGTAAATGTGTTATAGCAGATTAAAGAAAAATCACAGAGTCAAAGTCTTCAAAGTCACACAAGCTTAAGGCTTCGAGGCACACGAAAGAATGGAGAGATTTTCCCCTGTATTTGTGGTCTTAATGTGTGGTATTGACGCCGTTCATTTGTACTCAATAAAAAGTCCAAATCAGGCCCAAACGTCTATGGGCTGTAAATAGAATTGGCATTAATTGATGAAGATGACCATGTTATTGATATTGATTCCAAAAATATACATATTTTTCACCATAGAAAATCTTTTCATAGTTGAAAAAATCAGTGAGCCCCCTCTCCAATAAGCCCCCCTCTAAAGTGCTTGAAAACAATAAGCCCCCAGGGGCTTAATAGAGAATTTACGATATCTGAAAAATAACTCCCTATTTCATACATAGAAACTATCTGCTCATAAAAATGATTGCTCATAGATGTTACAAAAGTTTTTTTAAGACTTAAAAGGTTGCGGTTGATTCCTTGAATAGGAAGAGAGGAGTAGAACTGGTTGCATTGTAAACACCAGAATAGTTCTCGAGCATCGTGGAGATTTGTACTCCTTTTGTCAACTGTATCTGTTCAAGATTTTGTTTTATTTATGAGGCAGTGGGCGTGAATTGTTTTTTATGCCCAGCACTATTTGCATTCATATATACCGTAAATTCTGTATTAAACCCCCTGGGGCTTGTTGTTTTCAAGCACTTTATAGGGGGGCTTAATAAATTTTTGAAATAACCGATTTCCATGGTGACATAATGGGTATATTTAAGGATTCTTCACCAATAATATTGTCATCTTCATCAGTTATAATCATTCCTGTTTGCAGCACAAGACGTTTGAACTTGATTTTGATTTGGTTTTTTGCCGTACTAATGAACGTCATGAATACCATAAAGTTTATGCTCGTTATGAACATAACTTATGTTTGGCATTATTCACATTTTTAGGGGGGCTTAATAAATATTTCCTTCTGCAAAGGGGGACTTAATTGAAAGGGGGGCTTGAAAGAGAAATTAAGGTAAAAATTGATTTCTGTTACGAGCAGCGATAATACTAGTAGGAATTGGTGAGCTGGCAAAATTATCTACATTTTTTAACCTCTTTGTTATGTCAAGACAACGTCTTGTGTTTTCTTGAGTAGAGAATAGTGTGGGGGAGACGACACGATTCTATTTTTTCTCATTCTGTTTGTGCAATTGTGTGTTAGGTTGGCTTAGCTGTGGGAGATATCGACGAAATCCGCAAATTGGCAATAGTTACAATTTACGAGCAAGAACTTGAATTTATTGATAGTATTCATGGAATATTACCGCAATATTTGCTGAAGAAAATAGTCTATGTACCAAATCATAAATACGCAGTGAATAGAAAGACAAGATTGCAAAGGTAATCATTTTCCTCCATCCTCATTTACCTTGGTGTTTCAATACTACTGTGCCAGGCTTTGTGAAGGAGATGCAATTCCACTCATATTTTTTATGCTTTTGTTGTGAGCAATTACCTTATTCGAGCAGGGGCGCCAGCCACCATAGATTGGCGGTTGGGCTTAGCCGAGCTATGCCTGTAGAATGATTACACCCTTTGGGGCAACGCCTGATAATACAACGATGTGCACTAAAAGATGCACCAAAAGTGTTATAAAGAGCAGTTATATGAAGAAACAATAGCTGAATTTTGCTGGAAATCCCCCATTCCACACCCAAACTTTCCTTCTCGAATTTAGACAAATCCTGGCGAGAACTGTGGACATGCCCCCAGTACTCCTCTGAGGCCCTTTCCGTATTCGATCTGCTCACCACAATTCTCTCTGGAAATTCTTATATGGAATAAAATACTCAAATAGGCGTAGAACTTGTAAGAAATCAGAACCAGATGTTTTACCACGAGGTAATTATAATTTTACAGTAGTTGTTTTTGTAGTATCATTCTGTTGCAGGTTGAAGCAACTTCTTTTGCCGGACTCGACCGATGAATGCATAAAGCAATTGTACCTGAGAAAACTTGATTTTGAGCCAGAAAAGGTAGCAGCTCAAACCGCAGATGAGTGTAAGACAACAAGTAACGAAAGCAGAAGATACGAGCTACTTGAGAAATTGCTGACAGAGCAGTCTAGTTTACTCAAAGATATAGCAAATGGATCAAAGGATGATCCCTACAAAGCGTAGGAGCTACAGCCACCATTATTAAAGAAACATTTGTTCTTATTGTCATTGGGTTTTTAATATGTAGAGTAATCTTACACTTACCAAAGAAGGTCAGAGAGTCATGATTGTTGTCTCCATGAGTAGAAGTATTTTCACTAGGTTTCTTTTGAAAGCCTACCGTAGCGTTGTGAATTGTGATAAAGAATTATGTTTCTTTTTCTCTGATTTTGAAACTTGGAACTTTTCACTGATATTTTCAGAACAGTATTGACCAATATGAAACTTGAAAAGTTCTTTTTGCAATCGTAGATTTTCGTATCAGCCGTCTTTTGTTTGAGCATTCTGTTTTCAAAAATATTAGAACTAACGATTATCGACTTTTTCTGCTGTCTTATCACTAAATCCTGTCAATATTTGAGTTTGATTTGTCAAAATTCATTTATGTCTTCCATTCTACAGTATATTTATGCAAATCGTTTATTTTCGTTTGGATCTTCAAACGCAATAACAAACAATCGTTTAAAGATCAAACGAGATTTGTTTTGACCAGTTGAAAGATCTCCCCGATTATTGCTAAGCTTAATCACCAGGAGAAAATTGTCTCATAGGATTCAAGCGATTTGAGACCGGTTGTGAAGAGCATTAAAATTTTTGTAATATTTCGCAAAGATTTCCAATACCACATTACCTTACCATGGGACTATCACTACGCCCCACAGGTAATGTATAGATATACCTCGCTATTAACTGAGAGGAAATTCTGTGTTTCACCTTTAACTTTCAGCTAGATCTCACCGCTATGCTTCGTCATTAACTCATCACTATGCCAAATCGATGATTTATAACTATGCATCATCACTATGGTAACTATGACTAGTTTCATTGTCTCATCATTACCTTTTCACTATGCCTCACTATTAAGGGGTCAGTCATTTACAACTCTGGGTACCGGGGCGGGTTAGAATTTACAAAATGGTCAAAAGTTTTATACCCCTTAAATTTTTGTCTAAAAGTTTTCATACCCTATTGAGAAATAAGTAATAAGTTTCACACACCACTTGCTATCTACCCTGTAAGGATTTCAGAGAAGATTTCTTCATTGCTACTTATAAAGTCACAATTGCCACTATCATCTACTTAAAAGATCATATATAGAAAATGTGTTCTGCAAAATTACTTGCTGGGAAACATTGCATAGAAAACTTTTGTACACGTTCTAAATATCATTCTTTGTGAGAATTCTTTGCATAAGGCGTACATAAGTTTTCATGAAAAAGTTTATTTATGCTTGAAACTTCATTTGAACAAACAGCTGTGATGAATGCTAATAAGAGCACTACAATAGAACAGTATACCACAGAAAACTTAAATCAGAGAAAAATTGCTATTGGATAAACTCAGACAACTAGATCAAGTCATTGAGTCATTGAGTTGATTTTCTTTACATTTTGTCTCTAAAGGATTTCATATCTCTCAAAAAGTCTCCACAGAGATTCATACCCCCCAAGTATCCTTGAAAAAGTTTTCATGCCCTACCCAATTATAGCCCGCCGTACTACCCAGAGTTATAAATGACTGACCCCTAAGTACCTATTATGTCTCACTGTTATTTTATTTTGATATCTTACCAGTAATTTGTAGCTATATATTGCCATAAATTTGTCGCAATGCTTCACAATTAATCTATTTTTGTCTCACCATAAGTGAGATTAGCTACAATTAATATATACCACATTCCTTTATAAGAAACTCGGCTGCTAACAACTTAAGAAAGTTCAGTACTGGATTTCTGAGACCTAGAAAAGTTAATACACATTTGAAATTCCAATTTTTACACAAACTCATCATCTCTTTTGCTTAGTATGCATAGATTTCATATGACAAATCTATGTGAAAACTCTGTTAGTACTACAAAACTTCACTACACTACGTGCAAAGCTTTTTTTCGTCCTATACTCATCAGAGTATGAAATTTCGGATAACGTCGGAAAAGTGAACCGAAACATGTAGCCAGATGCGGATACACGCGATATGATGAATAATGTGCCCAGTTAGCCGTATGATTGGCCACTTGGCACCTATTCACCATTGTTTACTTGAAGAGTCCAAGTGCCCTATCAATTTGTCCTATGGTGGAATCACTTTTCATTTTAGAATTAGAGTTTTTATGCATATAGGGTGGCTGTTCTCTTATTATGGTCTTTTTCGTCCTGATGCTCGTGGTTACATCTTGTTCTATTCTGTCTGCTAGTCTCTGCGTAGTGCGCCCTACGTACCGAGCTTCACATCGATACGAAAATTCGTAAACTACACAACTTTTTGAGTAGTAGGAACGCTATCTTTTTTAGTAGATGGTAGCATGACCCTAGTATTGTAAACGTCACGGGGCTTTACAGCATAGAAACAAGATGTAATGGCTTTATTAATTTGGTTTTCAAATCTTGATGATGCGTTGCCGATCCAGGGCAATTTTAGGTAAACCGGGCACTTCTCAGGATCACACGGCTTTCCTTCTTTAAAGCTGGCAAGTTTTGCTCAATACAAGAAATAAGGACGACATCTGGATATCCATTTTCGATGAGCATTTGTTTTACTCTGTCAAGCTCTGAGCCTAATTTAGTTTGGAGCAAATCGTAAGTGCCCTGCGAACTAAGGTACATTATTTTCTAAATAAAACTGTGGGGGTTTCTGGGGACCAGAAGAAGTCCAACTAACTCGGGGTGAACCCGGTTTCGTTTGCACTGAGAAGGCCAAAGTTGTAGTGCAAACTCGAAAGTGGGTTGAACCCGGGTTACTTTAGAACACGCATGCCTACAAGGTGTTACTAACCAAACGAAAATTCACAAAATGGTGGGTGAATCCCAAGGATGTGAAACAATTATTATTTTGAAACTACTGATGTGAATGATGCAGATGTTTTTTGAAAGAATTAGAGGGGAATCTTCATCATCTGACCAATATGAGCTCCAACTATTAATGCCTTTTCCATGAATGTCATACATAACAAAAGGCGCAGAAAGTAAGCAATGATATGCCACTCTGATTTTCTCAAAGCTTATAAACTGACATAATTTTCGCACTCAATCGTTTTTGTGAGCATGTGTCACAGAAAACTTGCACGGGGTCAACCCTGTGTTGCGTTTACACTGCAATTCGCAAAATCTAACCCGGGGCCAACCTGATTCGGTTCAACCCACCTCTCGAAGTGGGTTATCTCAATCCGGGTTGTGAACCCAGTTTGGTTGCGTTTACACTATACAAAATTTTACTGCAGTGGGCTGGACCCGGGCTAGCTTCCATAGTATTAACAGGGCTTCAGGGTACGTTTGTGAAGTCTATTGTCATTCAATAATTTTCCAGTAAACATCCAGGTCAGTGGAAAATAATTAAAATTTGACAATACAGAAGAATTTCATAATGGCATTTCTTTTGCTAATCAAGGGTTAGAACAGTCCTAGAAGCAGCTCTAACTTTGCTTCAAGTTTTTTTTGCAGATTGATTGTACGTGCTAATTGAAGTTTAGTTTTAAGTCCATTATCACACCAAACAGTCATCTTAACTACAATCCAGTTTATGTCAATGTTTAAAACATTTGTTGGAATTTATCAGGGTTTTGTAGCCATCTGGTTGTATTTGTACCAGTCACTTGCAATTCTCATGCCCCTCTCGATGCTTGAAACAACGGAATCTAGGTTTTGCCCACATGCATAGATTACTTCATTTAATATCCATATACATGATACCTCTTCAGTGTTTAAATAGATAATTAGAGGTATATACAAACAAAACAAATACAAAACAAAGTAACTGTATTATCATCAGCAAAAGTGCGAACTTAAGAGCGCAGTATACCATAGAAAACATCATCAATAAATAGATCAAATAGGAATGGTCCCAGATAGATTAAATAGGAATGGTCCCAGAACAGGTCACTGCGGAGCACCTGATGTTTGATTTCCGGCTAACTACGAAAAGTAGGGATTAGTTTTACTCTTTGATTTCTTCCAGCAAGGTAACTGATTACTAAATATTTCCGAATGAGCCAATTCATCAGTGACAGTTTGTCTTCTATTACATAGTAATGATTTGCTTTTGAGACTTCATCGTAATGAAAGAATATTAAAGTTATAATTATACATCTCGCTATTCTAAGGTAGTATACAATCGGCTCGCCTGTTGTAGTTACTCAACTAATAATCTACAATGTTCTTTATTCCTTATCTACTAATTAAAGAATTTCATGTGGAATTTTTTCATTCCCATCCATTTCTTCATTACGTTTCTAAACTTTCCGTAGTCTTTGGCAGATTTTATTGTATCATAGAGTGTGTACCAAAGCATGCTGAATTATTCCCAGATCTCAATGTTCTCGTATTCGATAATTGGACGAGATTCTTTAATCTAAGACTGTAATTTATTGGGCTTACGCTCCATGAGGTCACACAGGAAGGAGGGGTACTTAAGTTTAAACATTTGTAGACTTCTAGAAGCAGATTTTCCATTAAACACCCTGATCAGTGGACAACAATTAAAACATGACGGTACGAAAGAATTATATAATATAACATTTTTTCCACAATGAAGATTTGGAGCAACAATAGAAAAAGCTCTAACTTTGCGTTAGGTATTCTTGCAGATTGATTGTACATGCTGATTCAAGTTTAGTTTTGAGTCAATTGTCACTCACAAAAGTTTTACGCTTTCAGTTATTTCAAGTACAATCCCGTTTATGTCAATATATAATCTGTTATCATCTTTTACAACCATGAACATTTGTTGGAATTTACAAGTATATCGTTGTATCTGTACCTGTCAATTGCAACTTCCGTGTCGCTCTCTATGTTTGAAGTAACGGAATCTAGGTTTTGCCCATATGCATAGATACTACCATCTGCAAAATTACACACTTGAGAGTGCTGTATGTCACAGAAGAAATTATTGATAAATACATTAAATAGTAAGGTTCCCGGAACAGATCCCTGTGGAACACCTGATTTGATTTCTTGCCAACTACTAAAAGTAGTATCTAGTTTTACTCTGCTGTCTTCCAACACGGTAACTGATTGCTAAATATTTCCAAATGAGCCAATTCATCAGTGACAGTTTTTCTTCTATTACTAGCATGATGCTATTTCTAGATAACCATCCTTTGTTGGACAAGAAAGGTTTTACGAGATTCCAAACTTCTTTAATCGACATGTGTCCATTTTCTATGGCCTTCTTGAAATGAACTTTGATCGCTTTTTTCCTTAAAGAGGCACATTTATATAATTACTCTTTTTTAAACTTCAGTTTGCGTTCCTCACTAGGGTTCCTGCTGAATTTTCTGTTCAAGTTTGATCGAAAACAAATACCTTTATTGAACTCACGAGTAATTAATGAGGAACTGTTGCCTTTAATGATTCTAGTATTAATCGGAGCATGTTTATCCATCGCTGCCATCGAAAACACTGTGTGAGATTACTATATGTTGGGAAATCTGAGGTTGCTAAGGAGGTGCCTTTACCCTTGGATCTTTGGCCTCGCGGTCATTTTTAGTACTTTGCTGGTTCTGATGGTATACGTGAAGTTAGAACGCTGAATTACGAATCGAGAAGAGGATCAATCTAAAAGAGAAAGGACGAGACGAAGAAGCCAAGAATCTAATCAGACTGCATTGAAGACCATTTGAAGACGAACCCTAAAGAAGAAACTCAGGTGACATCTAGATACGTCACGAACGTTGAACTTTTCTATGACTTTAATTACCATAGCTTATTTCGTTTATACAGTCCTCTACAATCGAAGAAGATTCTACAATATTTTTCATCAGTAATTCTTTAAATTCTTTGAGTTGGAGTCTTGAGTCTTGCTTCGAACCCATCGGGGGTGATTCTAGCCTGTCATGTGGGGTTCTTCCCATATCAGAAGTGAGTCCTAGACAGGATTACTTATACCATATGACTGGTTAGCATCATCCGGTCTGCTTCTAAAGACTAAGTTTGGAGCCTCTGCTAAGAAGCTGTTTGCATTACAGACCAATGCTCGACTTTTCTTGGTTTAAGACTGGGGAATCAACTCTTCATAGTAGTTTTTATAAAGGAATGGTAATCAATTTCATACAGCGAGTAGTTTGAAAAGACCTGTACTGAACAGTAATGATGAAGTCTATAGACCTGTATCGATCAATAAGGATGACATCTATCGAGGAACTATGGCTACTAGATTTGCTAGCTCAAAAATGTCATAGAAATAACAAAACTTGTCAAATTCAGAATGCTTGTGATCATGTGTATTATGTTTAGGATATTGTGTTTTCGGAAGATGAGTTCAGTTTTCGAAGTCTGTTGTTTTTTTTTGAACAGCGTATTGTGTTTGAGCTGCATGGGCCACTGTAGGACCAGAAAATAGAAGAACTTCACTATAGCTCGAAAGGTGGGGACATTCTTTACGTATACTGAAAAGCTTTTTTTATCCGACACTCGCCAGAGTATGAAATGTCCGATGACGACCGAAAGGTGAGCCGAAAAATATAGCCAGACGCGAGTACAAGTGATAATGATGAATAGTGCTTCCAGGTGGCCCTATGAATGGCCAATTGGCCCTATGAATGGCCAATTGGCATCTATTCACCATTGTTTACTTAAAGAGTTCAAGTGAGAAAATGAACTTTTTTGTTTACACAAGGCTGGGTTGTGTGTAAATAGAAGAACAATACAAACAAAACGAGCACCTGATTTGTATAATAGGATTTCAGGTTTCGAAACAAACAACGAGGTATCCCTATGTCAGCAGATACGTGTGACCTTTCACCTTTGAAATTAGACGTTAGCACCTTCAAATCAATAGTTAGAAATGGAGCTCTCAGCCATTAGGGTCAAAGGTAACAAAAATCGAATGGCAGCATCGCCCAGGAAAGACGTCTCCTATGCAAAGCCTTCTCGAAGTTCCTGGCGGGGCAACAGACCATCTTCTGCCTCGGTTGTCAGTCAAGGGAAGAGATATATCAGGTCGCCACTTCATGAAGCAGTGCTCAATAGAAACTTGCAAGAAATAAAGAAACTAATTGCAGATGGCAACATTATCGACGATTGTGATGATGAGGGGATGTCATTGCTGCATCATGCAGCGAAGAATAACTTTGACGATGTTGTGACACTGTTGATTGAAAAAGGAGCAACGGTTGACTTGGCCTCCAATGATGATTACACTCCCTTGCATGTTGCATTAAGGTATTGTGGTTTGTTATTGCAAATCCTATTCGAGCTACGTCACGTGTGTGTATATTACTTACTAGCTGTCTAGGTAAACGATTTCAAATCTGAACATCATCCCAACACAATGGTTGCTCTGTGGAAGATTGTGCTTATGTTCTAAAAACATTTTATTATAGGTGTTCTTTGCTCTCTGCTGAAATTGTTGATAATATAGAAACCTAATTTTTCAGACTAAGATCTAGTTTAGTCATTACACAATCGATGTCTTTATTTGAATGTGTTATTAATTCAAGTAATGCCTATGGTGCTTATAGCTATATATGATCTTGAATGATATGACATTGCACTGATTTTTAGTAGAGACTAGTCCCCAGGAAACTGAAGACAGTCGCGTTTTGGTTATGTTTTGAATCATGTAGCTAGTGAGCTATGTTCTGTTGTATACAAGTCGCTTGTTTCTGAGTGTTCTTCTTGCTTGATGTGCTCCAAAACAAACAAGTACAAGGTACAAAGATACATCAGACTGGTGGAGAGGGTTAATTCGCACTTTTCGTCTTAAATGTTACCATCCCCACCGTCTTTAACACGCGCCCAAATTCATCACTGATCTTGAAGCTGGGGCAAGTCTTGCTACCCGATAGCGAAAATGGCATTCTGATTTTGAGATGTCTGTGGCAGCATCTGGCATCACCAGTAATGGTCGTAAACGCGCACTTCTCCACCAAAGCTGGCTCCAGGGTTCTTCGCTCCGTTACCTGATACCAGTGATGTTAATGAATTTCAGACAGCAAATGAAAGACTCACCCACGAGGCACTTCCGCACTTTCAACCAACGTCATATATGATGTATCTTCTTGGTGAAACCTTTCAGCAAAAAGGAGAAACACTTAATCAGTGCTTTAGCTGAACCAAGTGAATTTGGCAGCCTTGACATTGAGTTACAAGAACAGATAGATCATCATAGTTGGCACATCGACCCGCATTCATCAACAGGCCCTACGTGGCCCCATTTATAACCTTAATGCGATGCTCTTAGACAGTCGTAGAGACGAAGTTAGTAAATTTCAGTGTGCTAAGATTGAAGGGAAAGAGCACGTGTCTAAAGTCTCCAAAGGATCCCAGAAATGTCAGCATTGTGGTGGTTCTCTTTTATTATCATAACACTTGCCCGGCAGAGGGAAGGAATGCTATAACTGTGAAAGTTGAATCATTTCGCGAACTCTTATGGTGGAAAGCCTGTAAAAGAAGTCGCAGATCAGAGCATCCCCGTTCTCGGAACCTCTCGCATCCAAAACAACTCAAACATATTATACCCTTTGTTCATTCACGATCTGATATCAATGATGAATACCTCTATCACATTTGTGGACGTCTTCATGCTAACATAAATGTATGGGGGCATTCTTTTGATATTTCGATTGACACAGAGGCTAGCAGTAATGTTATTGATCGCAAAACATTCTTGCATCTGAAAGATGCGCATATGGTAGAAACTTGGGCAAAGGGATTCCTCTACAGCTAACCAAATCCTGTCACTTTCTAAGGTTAAACTTCAAACTGCTGTTGAAACAAGAAGCTCTACTTATAGTTTGCCATTTTCTTCTGAAGGCTTTCAACTCCCCAAGAATATTCTCAAGACCAAGTATGGAAGCTCAAGCTTGCTGGAATAAGGACGGAGTTGGTAAATACAGACGACGATTAGAGGGAGTGGAAATCAGCCTCACTTGATTGAAGCACTTAGAAATTGGCGATGTAGAGCAGCCTGCCTTTGATCACGGTAACAAGCCGGCAAAAATAAATTCCTTTATGTGAGAAAAGAAGATAGGACCATCAATTCCTTCCCGTACTGTACAACGGTAGTGTTCTTCAGGTAGTATCAAGGCTGATAGACCGTCACCAAATGAAAGCGGCATCTGTGTCAAAATAATCTGTGTTCCAATTACACTACAGTAAGGCATAGGGCAGGTGACTGTCATAATTCAATCGGCTGTCAGAAGTGTAGAAGATGACATCAGACCTCACCAGGCGATCAGAATACTCAGTCAAACCCGTTTGAAAGCTCGATCCGATCTGAGTTGAATCCGGTGTCTGGTCAAAGCCCTTATAGCTTTTACGTGGAAAAACGATTTTAATCTCAGACCGGGGTAAAATTCAACTCGCCTTTTCAAATCGGTTTGATGCGTCGCCCCAGTTTGAAAAGACCATGTGAACGCAAATTGCTTCAAATCGGTGCGAGATGTAATGGTCACAAGTTCAAAGTTCACGCTGGGCTATTGTTTTACTGTTGTGAATAACAACAACACAGGTCTCTGATTGGAGCGAAACTCTCATGTAAACGCAAAGAGATATAAGCTGCCTAGCCAATATTCACATCGATTTGAAATTTCAAACCGGTTTGACTTTATCATGTAAATGGGTCCTAAAGGTAGCAATAGGAGAACAATCAATTATCTTCCCAGTAGCAGTCCTAGAGATCGATTGAATCACTGCTTAGCATTGATAGAAACGGGAGCAGGAAGCTCTTAAATGTCTGAAGTATTAGCAAGTCACATTGGCGATAGAACTGTTTGCAAGGAAATGAAGAACATTAGCATGATACTACATTCGACCTCTTGAAAGACTGAAGTCTATGATAACCAGAGTGAGCGGTGACTTAGCATTTTCAACCACCGTCAACAAGATAAACAAGTCAGTGTAGTTTTCATTGACTAATCTTAGGTACAAGAATATCAATGAAAGATATCCTCTTATGAAGGAGGTCACAGTGGAGAGCATGGACAGAAAGTCTGAGTTGCCTATTCATATGATGATTAGTACGAGTGGTTACGCAAGAATAAAAACAGAGAGCCTGCCCAGAAGTGGAGATGTAGATGACCCAGGTGCGCAATCCAAAGCTCTAACATGTGCTATAATGTCGCAAGGAAAAGAATTGGAACTAAATTGGAACTAAGCTGTTGTAAGTTGTGGAAATGGGAAATCCTTATCAAAGACATAGGGTATCCTAAGTGGAGCTTCCTAAAGTTTCATTTTGGATCTAAAAATATTTATCTTATTCTTCAGTGACATCACTGATGCAATGTAAGGTGCAATGAGAGTTACGATATGTTGATGACACAATGATCTACGGTGCTTATAATGATATGACAGTCACAAAAACCAAGCTATCAAAAGTTATGGATTACATTGCTGATTGGTTTGGTGAAAATGGATTTGTATTGTATTCGAAAGATGGCAAGGAGAACTTTTCATAGAGTTACGAAACAGAGTGAGAAACTTGATGTAATTTAGCGAAACTCTAAAATACTGAACACAGTACAGTATAAATGTCTCGGTATTTAAAAGGATAATACGCTGCATTCGAATACCCATTTTGAGAAATGCGTCAAACGTGCATGTCTATATTGTGATTACTAGCAATGATAAGGGGCTTGCTCGATCTCACTTCCTCAAAGTCTGTGTATGACTCGATGATTTTGCCACCCTTCTCGTATTACGATTGACTCAAAGTTGCAGTTTCAGAATCATGTGGAAGCTATTTGTAAAACGGCAAACCAAAAGGTAAAGGCGTTCTCTCGAATAGCTGGGTATCTGCAAAAGCGCAAAGCATATGTACTGTACAAGACTTTTATAAGGTCAAGTTTCAACTATTGTCCACTGATATGGATGTTTTGTGGTAAAACAGCAAATAATAGAATAAATCAGTTGCACAAGCGCGCCTTGAGAGTCCTCCAAAATGACTATACAGCTACATTTGAAGATCTACTAGAAAAATCGGAAGAAGTAACGGTCCATTGAAGTAACCTACAAAAGCTGATGATTGAAATATATGAATGTACCAATCATATTGGCCCTGCTGTCTTGACAGAGTTCTTTACAACTAAAGAAATAATCTATGATCTGAGAATAAAAAATCTCCTCCAGATACCAAAAGTAAAAACATCCTCGTATGGACAAAGCCCCCTATCGTTTAGAGGTAGTATACTTTGGAACACTCGTTCAGACAGCATAAAATCGGCTCAAAATATTAAAGGATTTAAAACAATGATCAAAAACTGGAAGGGAGAAAATTGTACCTGTATTATTTGTAAATAAAAATATTGTAATAAATAGTTGGTGTATATTAGTTTATTTTTGAACTACGTTTTTTACCAACTGTAAATAAATTAGTTGTTATTATTATTATTATTATTATTATTATTATTATTATTATTATTATTATTATTATTACCAGTTTCCTGTCCCTACTGTTGCTGTTGGTAACTCATTTAAATATCTAGGTCGCTATTTCAATTTTTCAATGGATAACATTGATCATATGTCTGAGGTATTACAGCTGATCACTGGCTTGATGCGAAAAATTGATGAAATTCCTTGTCATCCGAAAAACAAACTGTTGTTATATCATCGGTTTGTTCTTTCCAAGATATCATGGCATTTTACTATTGCAGATCTTGGTAAGACATGGGTTTCTGAGAATATCGATAATCTCGTCTCTAAATATATCCGCCAGTGGCTTGAGCTTCCGATCTGTGCCACCCTTAGTACTCTTGTTTTATCAAAATCGAAATATGGTATAAGCCTCATTCTTCCATCCACAAAATTTGCTCAATGCCAAGTAGTTATGAGAAATGCACTTAAGTCATCTCCAAACACTGATATAAATGCTCTTTGGTCCCTGACTAGCTCTGGCTGCAATATACAATATGATCAATATCGCAATACAAAACAAGTTTTAACTGCTATTCGAGATGACAATGAAGATCGTATCCGCCATGAACTAAAGTCACAAGGCTTCGTCCTTTCCTCTATACTCCTTCAAGGAAGTAAGCATACTCGTCATCTTTGGACTAGGGTTCATTGCAATATGCCTAGAAACATCTTTAACTTTATAGTTAAGTATATCAATAATACTCTTCCTACTAAGAAGAATCTATGCAAATGGTCCCTCTCCCCCACATCTGCATGCTCTTTCTGCTTCCAATCTGAGACTCTTCAACATGTTGTTTCCAGTTGCAAATCCTATCTTCAAGATGGTAGATATACCTGGCGTCATAATTCCGTCCTTTTACATCTTGCGAAAACTCTCTCATCAGTAGTCAATAGCACATTATATGCAGATCTTCCCTTTTTTCCATCTCCTTCTTTGATAACTGGTGATTCTCTTCGTCCAGACCTAGTCTTAGTAAGTAACAGTTCATGCGTTTACCTGCTAGAAGTCACTGTTGGCTTTGAATCAAATATACAGATAAATAGTGACCGTAAGGCTACTAAATATCTCCCTCTTATTGCTGACCTCCAAAATTCTTATTCTACTGTGAAACTTATAAATCTCTCCATGAGTGCTCTCGGAATACTTGGAACGTCTTCTGAGTCCTTTCCATCAATGCTCAGAGACTTAAACTTCGATGATACTACCAAACATAAAATCCTGTCTAAAACAATTAATATTGCAGTACGTTGTACTTATTATATCTTTTGTAGACGAAATAAACCTTGGACTAGCCCTAATTTACTGGACTATTGACTATGACTTTACTACCTTAGTATTACAGTTACTATTGCTATTACTTTACTTCAATTTGAGAATTTTTGTTTTTTTTTTTTTTTTTTTTTTTTTTTTTTTTTTAAGTTGCAGACTTGCCAATTATGCACTGCCTTAATTTAGTGAGGTGTATGATTGTATACTTAGATTGCATTAATATCATGAGGTTTCAAAAAAAAAATTATTATTATTGCGGAGAACTGTAACTCAAATTGACATCAACTCAAGAAAATAGACTCTCGTCATTTCATTATCGTTTTGTGAAAATAGTAAATGGAAGCTCGAACATCCCGTACCAATTCAATGAGTCACCAATGCCAAAAGCATCAGGCAGGGGTGGCACTAGAACCGAAAACTTGATGTACCGACGAATCCAGAATAGCTTAAGTGCTGACAAAAGTTAAAATGAATTCCCGACAAAACGCGCACTTTATGATAAACACAGATCGAAGGACCCTACTATTATCTGACTTTGGAGATCTATACAGAGTTTCTGTGGCCTTGCTAGACTTCGGCGAAAAGAAAACACTTTGCTTTACAAATTACCCGTTTACTCTACATACATACATTTCCTACTCGGTCCTTCCATATTGTTCTTTTCGTTCTCTATTGCTCCTTCGCAGATCTACTTATCACTCCAATCTTAAGAAGCAAAGCGTGAATCAACTGGGTCTCTAAAATGTCTCATTGGTTGTAGTGTCCTTGATGGGAACTTTACTTGCGGGTTAACATCAAACTTTGGTGAAAGCTTAAAGTAGCACAGATCAAAGGTGGAAAGACTAAGGACCAATAACAAAATATACAGACGCAAACAGTAGAGTACAAGAATTATGAATAAGAGTTGGAGATATCGCCTTTTTCTGAATCAATTTCAGAAGATAAGATTAATCTTGCAGATGCACTTAGTTTGATAAATGACTCTGGTCAAGATGATAGTATTGAAGAATGGAACATAACAAATTTGCTATCTTTAGCCATTAAAGTTTAAATTTGTTCAAATTTTCATGATAGAAATGAAAGCAAAATACTTCTGGTTTACTGGAAATCGGTTTCTCATAAGGTCCTTTTGCTATCAGGTCCCCTTTCAACATGGGCCATTCAAGATCGAAAGTTTAATTAGCCCCAAGGGCTTAGTGGAAACTATAAACTACTGTTTCTTGATTAGCATGCTGATACTATGTGCAGTTTAACTTCGTTTGTTTCATCCACAATGCCTCTTGCTTCTTAGATTCAAAAGAAAGAATATTGCGCTGACGTTGATTAAAAATGGTGCAAATGGAAGTAAACTTGATTTTAATGGCATGAGTGCATTGCACATTGCTGCCATGGAAGGCATGCCGAAAATCCTTGAACAGCTCCTGGAAAATCCCAAAATTACCATAGACTCGCAGGACAAGAAAAAGAACACAGCATTGCACTACGCGAGCGCTGAGAATAATTATGAAAGCTGCAAAATTCTGCTGTTGAGAAATGCATCACCTGATGTTGTTAATGATGATGGAGAGACGCCTTTGCATGTTGCTGCAAGAGAAAATTGCATAGACATTATGACCGCGATCATCGACTTTAAAAAGCGAGAGCAAATGGGAAAAGGTATTGTGCAAAATGATATTTGTCATATGCGTCGTAACATTCATGACTATTCGAGTTACTGGGATTCACTACTACTGCACACTGTTACCGATGTGAAGAAAGTGATTTTCCCTACTATCCTATGCTGAGAATTTCATTACTTGTATTTGGTACAAATTTCCCTATTATCGCACCTATCGCAAGTACCCTTGTTTGCTGAAAAGAATGCATATTGTTCACTCCTACTCTATTGCAGCTCACAAATAGTTACAGTGTTAATGTAATCGTAATTTTTAAATACTTTAGATTTCCTACCCTCGTAGATAATGATTATTATGTTGACGGCCTATATTCGGAAGAGTGTTGGCCCAAACAGCCTACAGTATGCTTACTATGCTTGCCTATTTCAAGTACAAATTATGAAGAGAATTCTCGAATAAAACAAGATCGCGAGGCCCGGGGGGAGGGGCGAATCATCATGCAACAAAACACTCTTGTTCCAAAGGGGGTTTTATCCTCTGTGACGAGGCTTTGGTTCAATTGGAACTTAATCTTTTGACAGTAATCATTTTTGCTAAGCCTCATATCTGATACTAAGGAATTACTTATTGGGTCTATCTTGTTTTTACGAGACAGACACTGCTTCCTCTATTGAGATTTTTGTCGGATTTGAAGGATATGTCAGAACATTTCCATCATACTAGCCTACACTAAAATATGAGTCAAAGGGATTTGTCGGAAAGTTTCCTCCTTGGCCCCCCTAAATCTGTTGTTCCCACGACGCCTTTGAATCAGTTGCACCATACTTATGGAGCCTTATTCTTTTTCATGGAAACCTGTTTCTGTTACACATATGTGATCTCCTCTATGCAGGTGAAGAGGGAAGAGCATCGTTGAAAAAGTACATAAACAAACCGAGAAGTGACATGAAAACAGCGTTGCTATTGGCGGCAGAAATGGGTTATACTGCTGTAATTAATTTCCTTGTTGAAGAGGGAGCTGATTTGTCCTTGAAATGTTCGAGAGAAACATCTCTTCTTTATTTAATAGCTTCATTTGGAAACTTAGAGACAGTCAGGTATTTATTAGAGAAAGGTGTTTCACACAATATTCAGGACAGTAGAAGAAGGACTCCTCTACATGAGTAAGTTGCTTCTGTTCACTTTGAAGTTGATTTAATTTGATAGTTCAATTACCATACATAGATCGGTTAATTTCGTTGTGGACAACTAGAAAGCAAACAGACATCAGTGAATGACTTGATCGATCAGTGAAAGTAATGAGTCACTTGATGAATCAGTGAAGGCAGATATTATGCAGCTATTATCTATTGTACATGCTAGCAGCTACAAAATATCAGAGAGGAAAGGACCATCTATTGCTATTAGACAAAAAATGAAAGCATTTTAATATATTTTCAATCGGTTCCTTATTTCAGAGCAGTGAGATATGAGCAGATGGAGGTAGTCATGGAACTGATAAATCATGGTGCTAACATAAATGCCGAAGACAATGAAGGAATATCACCTTTTATGCTAGCTGTTAAGTTCAACTACCCAAAATTAGTATCTTATTTATGGGACAGAGGAGCAAAGACTGATGCCAAGGATTTCAAATTAAAGACAGCTTTACATCATGCTGTGGAAAGCAAGAACTTTGATATGGTCAAATTTCTGGTAGAAATATGCAAGAAGTTGATTCATGCGAAAGATGTAAAGTCTCATACACCAGTGCATTATGCGGTACGAGATGACAATGTGCAGGTATTGTAACATGCTCTCTGTGTTTGTGTTTGCATGTTATACATTTTGCGTCCGAAAAACAGACTAGGCTAGTTCAGATTTTATGGATTTATAAAGAAGATTGAAACAAGATATCTAAACGATATAACTGCTAATACTATCTAATTCTGAATCAGGCACTTTTCAGTCTTAATATGGTAATAGAGATGCCTTATATGTAATTTTCAGTCTTAATATGGTAATAGAGATGCCTTATATGTAATTTGATTGTCATATTTACTTGAAAGGGGTATTACCAATATTACAGTATTTAGTGACTACTTTTCCGCTTGAGTGTTTGAGTGTTACCAAGTGTGATTCAATCAATATGAAAATTATTCTTTGCTCTAGTCCATTCAATTGTTTATTTTCTCTTTCTCGTCCTTACGTCTTACCATTCTAGAGACCGTAACCAGTGGCAAACGTGGACCAACTGTGTGGCTTCACTATCCTAAAATAGGATAATATTACTTCTCTTAAATCGCTTCGGTTTGATGTTTTCACGTACAGGGATCTCGAAGAGAAATTTAGATAGTTCGTCCCTCTGCAACCTAGTATCACACATTTTTTAGGCATTCAGTAATTCGACAAATGAAAAGGAAATCACTTTTTCCGAATTATAATTTTCTAGGTTATTTTTACTTCTTGTTTGTTCAATGAAGTTTAAGGATGATATAGCGTACTTTTCAAGTATGTGATGTAAGGAAAACCTTAACTTTCATAAGTGTTCTATTTTTTATCTTTCCCAGATCCTTGAGTTACTGAAACAACACTCTAAACAACTGTATGAAAAAGACCGCAGTGGAGAAACAGCATTGCACGTGGCAGCTAAGCATGGAAGCGTAAACTGCCTGCGCACTCTGTCAGAGGCTGTTGAATGCAAGATAATGAATTGTCAGAATGTAGATGGCCAAACTGCACTTCATGTTTCAATTATAAACAAGCAAATGTAAGTGGCCTGGCCTACTTCATTCTGTTGTTAAAATCCAAAAGTATTGTTGCCATTCCACAGAAATGACACATCCATGCCATATTAGTCACATTAGACAATTATTCCGTATTGCTAAACTCTGAAAAGTATTTCATCTTTCTGATGCATTAATGGAATGCCTGTAAGCTATTAAACGTGTCAACACTGGCTGTTTTAAAACAACTATGCCTTATGATGCAACTTGTCATACTTATCTAGTGTGACGCGTGTGACATGGTTGCATCATTTTCTGTGGAATAGCTGAGTGATAAATTTTGAAAAAAACATACTAGTTCATCTTCGTAAAAGCATATGCTTTAGATGATCGCATGAAAACCACTGCTATTCCGGCTGTTGCATTGAACATAGCAACTGACAATAAGTTAACCGGCTTGATTAATTTTCTTGTTGTATATTTGAACAACTGACAGACAAACGGCTATATGCATTACTGTACATATTTAAGTAGAAACGTATGTTTCAGCGTCATCGCTAAAGTGCTTCTACAAAACAAAGCCGATGCTGATTGTAAAGATAGAAAAGAGTGGACTCCTCTGCACCACGCAGCAGCCCAGGATAATGCCGAATGCGTGAAGCTCCTTCTGAAATACAAGGCAGACATTGATTCTCAAGGTGCTTGTGGGTGGACTCCATTAATGATGGCAGCCAAATATGGTAATGTTGAAGCTGTCGTCGTGTTTTTGGAGCAGGAAGCAAAGATAGGCTTATTGAATGATGATGGAGAGACGTTTTTTGATATAGCCATTGACAGCAACCAAGATGCCGTCTGCAAAGCTGTTCTTGAATGTGATAGGTATGGTTGGTTGTTTACTTCTGATGTATCATACTCAGGACAGATCATAAGGGGATTTTGTGGCTATGGAGTGAAGAGTACTTTTCCAAGTACTATTGAATATATTAAAACTATAATTCAAGGTGCGACAAGAGAAGTTCTTAACTGAAATGCACTTGATTCCCTTATGGGCGTTGCGCCCTGCCAAACGCTTGCCTCACTCCTTGTGGCCAGTTGTGCGAATTAGTTTGACTGAATTATTAACTCTAATTAAAAAGCAAGAAGCAATTTTTGTGATAGATAACCATAAACATGAAAATTATATCCAAACATTTAATATCATTATCAAAACTATTAAACCTGTAAAGTATCTTGCTCTGTTTTGTTGCTGGAGAAGAAGAAACTATAGTTTTGCAGAACTACAAGAGAGCCCAAGCGCATCACATCGAAATGCTTTTATTCACAGACATCAAAATAAAAATCTGCTTTCTGTAATTTGAAGATATGGTTATATATTTGTTATAAATAGCCACCTCCTGATCACAAAATTCTGTGTTCAACTGGAAAGCCATTAATCAACTGCTAAATAGGAAATCTGAAACAACAGCCTAAAAGTTGAAGGTTTTGATATAAAAAAGGCATCTGAGGTCTCCAAGGCTATAAATGACTACTCTTGTTGTGCCTGTAAGAAGCTTGGCGATAGGATAAATCCCCAGTTTAACCCTCTTCTTCTGTCAAATGAGCATGTGTTTAATAAGAATACTACCAAATACCAGCTCGTGGCCATTTATGCTGTAAATGCAAAAAACTCTCTTGGCAAAATGAACAATCCATCTTGGTTTAGGATGCATTTTGCGTCCTTTCACGACCGCTTTGTGAAATATTAATTTTTCTACTAATATTTGTAAATTCCCTAACAGTTGGAAAGCTGTACGTGTTCCCACAATTTTCATGAGTGGAGAGAGCGACAATCTGTCCAACTATAGACCCATCTCTGCTCTTCCTGTTTTGCCAGTGCTTATTGAAGATCTGGTGTATGATCAGCTATGTAGTCACCTTGACAAAACCAACCACTTGTACATGTTTCAGTCTCGTTTTCAAGCTCTGCACTCGGTTGTGACACGTTCACTCCAATCCACTGACGACTGGCATATCAGCATAACCAATAGTAAAGTAAACGCTGTTATGTTCATTGAATTCAAAAAGGGGCTTTCAACACCGCTGATCTTGGTTGAATCATTATAACATTTATGGTAGCAAGCATGAATGGTTCCGTTCTTAGTTAGATAATCGTATGCAATTCTGCAAGCTCATTGGTCTCCTCTAAAATTCAAGCTATAGAAATTGGAGTACCACAAGGGTCTTGCTTTGGGCTTCTACTTTTTCTGTTAGACATCAACGATCTGCTTTTTGCACAAAAAGAAACCTGTGCTACAATGTATGCTGACTACCATCTGTTACTCACCTGATAGTATGGAAGCTTTAAATACTGTGAATAGAAGGCTTCAAGGAAATAAGCTGTCATTGACCATTATCAAAACTCAAGTTATGCTAATTGAGTCCAAACAAAAACTCAGCCACATGCAAAAGTCACTCTCTGTTATTCAAAGTTCTAATATGGAGACAGAGGGTATCGATCATGCAAATCAACCTAAACATCTTGGCTTAATGATTGATGACAAGCTCAGATAGGAAAGCCAAATTCAAGAACATGTAGACTGAACTTTTGCGAGCTCTTGGCCTTTTCAAATACGCTAAACAGCATGTTCCACTTGCAACTCTGAATAAAATGTACAAGGGTAAAGTAGAGCCTAAATTCAACCAATGTTGCTCTATGTGAGGTTTCTGTGGAACTACTAGGCTAAATAAAGTACAAAAACTGCAAAGAGCAGCAAGAATAGAAACGATCAGTGCATTTGATTCTTCTGCAACATCTTTCGTTCGAGAACTAGGTTGGCCTACAATGGAGGAGCTTATTCATCGTGAAACATCTGTTTTGGCATATAAATGTCTGAACAAGGCAGCCCCTGAATACCTTAGCAGTTGTCTCTCTTAGTTAAACTCTCTGATTAGAACCGTCATATTTTTCGCAATTCTAAAACAGACCTGCCAATAATCCCGGAATGAAAATAACTTATGGACAAAATCCCCTCACTTTTCGAGGAGCAAAAGAGTGGAATACTATTTCCCAAGCAACAAACTAGCACACTCTATTGTAATTGCAAATTTATATTTTGTATACCTTACATTGTAGTCAGTCTTTATCAACAGGGCCACTTCCAAAGCACATTTTCATCTCTGACTTGTAGCACTGTATAAGTTAAAATAAGTTACTCGTTGTTATTTCAAAGGATTTCTTCTCACTTCTGTTCCTCTCACGTAGGTGGAAAGACGTAATGTCATGCATAGATCCTCACGGAAAACGCTTTATGGCTAAACTAATTAAGAAATATCCTCATTTGGCTGAAATAGTTTTGGACCGCTCAACTATATTCTCGGAGCAACATTCAGAACATCCTGACTTTTCGGTGACATTTGATTACCAATTTCTCGAGGAAAAACCCCAATCAAGATCTTTATGGGAAGACACAGTCAAAATTATTACAAAAAAGAGAAACATGTTGTACTTCGCTCCACAGTTGATGGCAGATTACAACAGAGAGAAGCTTTTGGCGCATCCAATAACATCGAGTTTGTTTTCGACGAAATGGTACCGAATCTGCAAGAAGTTGTACTACACTAGTTTTCTATTCTATCTGGTCTACATTGTATTGATGTCTACTCTTATCATCATGGAAGGTCTACTGTAAGCACGAAG
The DNA here is from genome assembly GCA_964019165.1 of Mastigias papua. NCBI lineage: Eukaryota > Metazoa > Cnidaria > Scyphozoa > Rhizostomeae > Mastigiidae > Mastigias > Mastigias papua. Next base: position 15,164,308 of record OZ025272.1, on the reverse strand, counting down.
TTATTTTTTTAGCCTATAGTTTACACGTTTCTGGAGATTTGACGCCATACTGAGTAGGGCCTCTATCGTTTAGAGGGGGAGCCTACTTTGGAACTCCCTAATGAAATGAAGCAATCATCCTTCATTGCTGCATTCAAAAACGGCATTAACGGCTTCACTGCTGATAGTTACAACTGTAGAATATGCATTACACATCAGTGTTTTGCTTTCTAGCACTACGTTCGTTTTTAGCAGTTGGTACAAATTTACTATTATAAATGATAATCATGATGGTGATGATGTTGGTGATCGAAGCTGTATGTTCTCAAATAGCTACTCAAAAAATTTGCTTAAAGGTCTTTATCTGATTTTAACATGTCAAGATGTAAAATTTAACATGGAAAGTGGATTTCTCGTGACTACTACCAACAGGCTTAAAGTATTTGCAGTATGTAGCTTTCCATGATTTGCACTTTGTATGTTGATGATCCCTTTAATTTTGCGTATGTGTGCATTAGTAGCCTTGCCAGTTGATGTAGATTAGACAGAAGCAACGAGCTTTAGGAAGATTTGTGAAGTAAAGGTATGAGAAGGTCCAATGCACATTGTGATGAAGCTGCGATAGCTGCCCTGCTCAAATTGGTTAAGAGATTAGCGTTGCAAGCAAATGAGGTAACTTTGAGGATGACGGGTTGCGAGTTCGGTCCTCGTTCTGGTAATTCACTTGTGTAGATCTTTCCTCAAGTCGTAACTAATAGGTAATAGTACATAGAACTTGAAAGTGAATGTACTTGTTTATCAATTCACACTTACAGGTATGTCGAAGTGACCAAGAGACGATTCCAAATCCAACTGAGCCGACAGGGATGCAATAGGACTCGTAGCCGTACGACCGATCCACTCAGCAATGGATTCGATGACATCACTTTAAATGATCCATCGTCACAGAAGTATGGAAAAGCTTTTGGTAGCCTAATTCTGATATTCTGCAGCTTTCAAATACTTACAGAGTTGGTGCAACTGATAGCCCTCCGAGAGAAGTACTTTAAAAATCTTACCAACTATTTCGAAGTGGCCCTTTATGCGTTGAGTTTATACTACATGAAGTTGTTCTTCACACTTTCTGTCGTTTCCCAAGAACAATCTCAAATAGGTGTTATATGTATGTTCCTTGGTTGGGTAAACACTCTTTTGTACCTGCAGAGGATCAAATCATGTCGCTTGTACATTGTCATGTACTTGAAGGTCTCGTTCACCATAGTCAAGCTACTATTCATCTTTGGCATCATAATTTTGGCTTTCTCATTCACGTTCTATCTTCTTTTTATTCGACAAATTTCTTACATCAATCCGTTTGCCAGCACGGTCAAGGTGTTGGTTATGCTGACTGGCGAGTTCGATTTTGAGGATACGATATCATCAAGTTTAGAAAAAACAGATTCCAGTACCGGGTTTCTATACGTTCCATTTCCAGTTCTATCCTATGTTCTGTTCGCCATATTCGTATTTCTTGGCGCAGTTGCCTTCACAAATTTGCTGGTAAGTACGAGCACATGTTTATAAGTAAATTAGTTAATAGATTGCAAGTTGTGGCTAGATTTGACAAAATGTTGAGAAACATTCCATCTGAAAGCACAAAGTTTACCTCTTATGTAAAAATGCATGTGTATGCATGATACCTACAGTGAAAAAAATTGATTCTGATTTAATAGCAGTAATATTAACGATAATAATAATAGTAGGAATTAGTGAGTTCGTAAAACTATCTAAAATTGTTGAGCCCTTTTGTTGTGTCAAGATTACTTCGTTTGCTATTTTGAGCAGAAAAAAGCGAGAGGGGGACGACACGAGAGGCTTGCCTTAGCATAACTTTGGTGTCGAGTTTTCTATTTTCGTCTCATTCTGTTCATGAAATTTGGCTCTAGATTGGCTTAGCTGTGGGAGATATCGACCAAATCCGCAAATTGGCAACAGTGACAATTTACGAACAAGAACTTGAATTTATTGATGGTATTCATGGAATATTGCCACAATATCTGCTGAAGAGAATAGTCTATGTACCAAGTCGTGAATACGCTGTGAATAAAAAGACAAAGCTACAAAGGTAATGATTTTCCTTAATCCCCATTTATCTTGAGTTTTCAAAGTTACCGTACGTGACTTTGTGAAGGAGATGTAATTCATTCTCGTTCATCTACATTCTTTTCGGCTTCCGTTGTGTCTTATTCAACCGGTAGAGGCGTTAGCCAACAAAGACGGGGGACCGTAGTAAGACATGTCAATTAAGCACCGCTCCCTTTTGGAGCTACGCCCTCTGCATAACGGCATGCAATTAAATACCCAACAAAAACGCAATAGAACAATAGTATGAAATAACAAAGATTAAATTTTTCTAGAAATCTCCCATCCGACACCCAAATTTTTCTACTCGAAGTTGGACAAATTATACAATCGACCATGGTGAAAACTAGGCGCATGTCCTTCCAATTCCCCTCCATTAGTTCTGCTTCTGTATTCTAGTCGTCTACGGAAACTGCTCATCACAAATTCAGGTAGAAGAATGTATATGTATAGAGGAAAAATACACCTATAGGTGAAAAAACAGTAAGATCTTAGAATCAGATGCCGTATTATAAGCAAACTTTAATATTACCTAGGTGTTGTGGGGAATTCAATATTTAAAGCACCTGAATCATTCCTGTAACACTGAAGAATCACTATGTTATCCCTTGTGATATGCCCCTCGTCTTTGTGTTGACTTAGGCCCAGAGTGGTAAGTAACAAATTGAATACGTCATTGTAAATGTTCTGATCACTGTAATACTGTATACCATTCTAGTGTTCTGCACAATTACCCTATTCCCTATACTCTATCGCTTGACATTGGTCTCATATATACATCACTACATGCAAATGTTCTAGATTATTACATATTGCCCAAAAATAGCTACTACGTCAATTTAAGGCTAGAACGTTCTAGGACTATCTACGATTACATTATGTTTAATTATGGTTCCAATCATATGGGACTGAAAACAATGTTCTTTGCCACAGTGTACCATAAATCCTCGAAAAAGCTCCCTGGGGAGTATTTATTTTTAGATGCGGGCTTATTTGAGGGGGGTTATAAAATTATCTAAAGGCCCAATTTTCAAAACTCCTTTTCTCCATAATATAAGCATCAGTCTATATCAGGGTTCATCATTATCCTGTATGGTGGGGCTTATTCGAAGGGGGCTTACTAGATTTTAAAGTGCCAGCATAGGGGCTTCTTCCAGGAGGGCTTTCTGGAGGAGGGCCAATTCGAAGACTTATGATAGATGTAACATCGTTTTGTTGCAGACTGAAGCAGTTTCTTCTATCAGAGTCAAGTGATAAAGGCATAAAGCAGTTATACACGAAGAAAAATGATTTTAAACCAAGAAGGGTAATGGCTAAAAAGGCAGATGTGTACAAGAAGATAAGCAGCGAAAGCAAAACATATGAGGTACATAAGAAATTGCTGACAGAGCGGTCTAGTTTACTCATAGATGTAGCAAATGGATCAAAGGATGATCCCTACAAAGCGTAGGAGCTACAGTCACCATTATTGGGGAAACATTTGTTCTTATTATCATTAGGTCTTATACTATGTAGAGTAATCTCATAATTGGCGAAAGAACCTCAGAGAATCATGAAGATTTTCTCCATAAGTAGAAATACTTCCACAAGGCTTTTCTTCCAAAAGCCTGACGTAGCGTAGTGAATTGTGATCAAAAACTATGTTTCTCTTTCTTTGATTTTGAAGTTTGGAAGTTTCAGTGATATTTTCAAAACAGTATTGACCAATATGAAACTTGAAAGGTTCTTTTTGCAATAGTTGGTTTTCATATCGGCCGTCTTTTGTTTGAGCAGTCTGTTTTGAAAAATATTAGAACCAATGAGACTCGTGATTATCGACTTTTTTTGCAGTCTTATCACTAAATCCTGTCAATATTTGAGTTTGATTTGTTAAAAGTCATATATTTCTTCCACTCTACACTATATCTGTGCAAATCGTTTATTTTCGTTTGGATCTTCAAACGCAATAACAAACAATCGTTTAAAGATCAAACGAGATTTGTTTTGACCAGTTGAAAGATCTCCCCGATTATTGCTAAGCTTAATCACTAGGAGAAAATTGTCTCATAGGATTCAAGCGATTTGAGACCGGTTGTGAAGAGCATTAAAATTTTTGTAATATTTCGCAAAGATTTCCAATACCACATTACCTTACCATGGGACTATCACTACGCCCCACAGGTAATGTATAGATATACCTCGCTATTAACTGAGAGGAAATTCTGTGTTTCACCACTAACGTACAGCTATTTCTCACTGCTAACCTATAGGTATGCTTCACCATTAACTCATCACTATACCAGATCGATGATTTGTAACTATGCTTCATCACCTTGGTAACTATGACCAGTTTCATTGTCTCACCATTATCTTCTCACTATGCCTCACTATTAAGTACTTATTATGTCTCACCGTTATTTTATTGTGATATCTTACCAGTAATTTGTAGTTATACATTGCCATAAATTTGTCGCAATGCTTCACAATTAATTAGAGTTTTCACGCATACGAGGTGGCTGTTCTCTTATTATGGTGTTTTTTGTCCTGATGCTCGTGGGTACATGTTGTTCTATTCTGTCTGCTAGTCTCTGCGTGGTGCACCCCATGTACCGAGCTTCAGATCGATACGAAAATTCGTAAACTACACAACTTTTTGAGTAGTAGGAACGCTATCTTTTTTAGTAGATGGTAGCATGACCCTAGTATTGTAAACGTCACGGGGCTTTACAGCATAGAAACAAGATGTAATGGCTTTATTAATTTGGTTTTCAAATGTTAATGAACCATTGCCGATCCAGGGCAAGTTTAGATAAACCGGGAACTTCTCAGGACCACACGGCTTTCCTGCTTCGAAGTTGGCAAGTTTCTGCTTAATACAAGAAATAAGAGCATCATCTGGATATCCATTTTCAATTTGCATTTGTTTTACTCTGTCAAGCTCTGAGCCTAATTTAGTTTGGAGCAAATCGTAAGTGCCCTGCGAACTAAGGTACATTATTTTCTAAATAAAACTGTGGGGGTTTCTGGGGACCAAAAGAAGTCCAACTAACTCGGGGCGAACCCAGTTGCGTTTGCACTGAGAAGGTCGAAGTTGTAGAGTAAACTCGAAAGTGAGTTGAGCCCGGGTTACTTTAGAACAAGCATGCCTACAAGGTGTTACTAACCAAGCGAAAGTTCATAAAATGGTGAGTGAATCCCAATGATGTGAAACAATTATTATTTTGAAACTAGTGATGTGAATGATGCAGATGTTTTTTGAAAGAGTTAGAGGGAAATCTTCATCATCTGACCAATATGAGCTCCGACTTGTTAGTGCCATTTCCATGAATGCCATACATAACAAAAGGCACAGAAAGTAAGCAATGATATGCCGCTCTGATTTTCTCAAAGCTTATAAACTGACATAATTTTCGCACTCAATCGTTTTTGTGAGCATGTGTCACAGAAAATTTGCACGGGGTCACCCAGTTTTGCGCTTACACGGCAATTCGCAAAATCTAACCCGGCGCCAACCTGATTTGGTTCAACCCACCTCTCGAAGTGAGTTATCTCAATCCGGGTTGAACCCAGGTTGGTTGCATTTACACTACAAAATTTTACTGAAGTGGGCCGAACCCGGGTTAGCTTCCGTAGTATTAACAAGGCTTCATGGTACGTTTGTGAAGTCCATTGTCATTCGATAATTTTAGTAAACATCCAGGTCGGTGGAAAATAATTAAAATTTGACAATACAGAAGAATTTCATAATGGCATTTCTTTTGCTAATCAAGGGTTAGAACAGTCCTAGAAGCAGCTCTAACTTTGCTTCAAGTTTTTTTTGCAGATTGATTGTACGTGCTAATTGAAGTTTAGTTTTAAGTCGACTATCACACCAAACAGTCATCTTAACTACAATCCAGTTTATGTCAATGTCTAAAAACATTTGTTGGAATTTATCAGGGTTTTGTAGCCATCTGGTTGTATTTGTACCAGTCACTTGCAATTCTCATGCCGCTCTCGATGCTTGAAACGACGGAATCTAGGTTTTGCCCACATGCATAGATTACTTCATTTAATATCCATATACATGATACCTCTTCAGTGTTTAAATAGATAATTAGAGGTATATACAAACAAAAAAAACAAGACAAAGTAATCGTATTATCATCAGCAAAAGTGCAAACTTAAGAGCGCAGTATACCATAGAACAAATCATCAATAAATAGATTAAATAGGAATGGTCCCAGAACAGGTCACTGCGGAGCACCTGAGTTTTGATTTCCGGCTAACTACGAAAAGTAGGGATTAGTTTTACTCTTTGTTGTCTTCCAGCAAGGTAACTGATTGCTAAATATTTCTGAAAGAGCCAATTTATCCATGATAGTTTCTTCTTGTGTTACTAGCATGATACTACTTCTAGCTAACCTTCCCTTGATGGTTAAGAAAAGCTTTACAAAATTTCAAAATTTCTTATTCAACATTTGTCTATCTTCCGTGGCCTTCTTGAACTATGGCTGCCCACTTATAGCAATATTTAAAAATCTTCATTTATATCTAAATCTTTACGTTTATATTTAAACCTTTACATTTATATTTAAACCTTTACATTTATATTCGAACTTCCTGGGGTCGAGCGTGGCCAATACTGCAAACAAGGCTCTCCTATTGTCGGCACCACTTATCAGTGGTTGGCACGCTGAAGGTCAGATGCAGAGTTCTCCAGAACTAGGCTGATCTCGTATTTTTCTATCATGGTTCTCACATCGAAATGGCTCCAATCTATTGGCACCTGGAAGCTTTTTCCAGGGATGCTGCTTTATCAAAGGGGCCCGCATTGGGTGTAGTCATTTATTTTCACTACCTATTAATAAGTGGTAAGTTATTAGTCATTGAAGTTACTAAGGATGATAGGGGGCCCTCAAAGAAAAAAGGCAGTATGGGTTACCTTTAAATTTCCAAAATAAGAAATTGGTGTGGTTTACTTGTAAATTCAATACTGGCCTGCGGGCGACGGATGAAGTTGAATTGGGTTGGTGATCCCTGAATGATGATATTTTGAATTTCGGATACCAACTTCTCGGAAGTCTGATTCTGGAGAACTCTGCAGCTGACTTTCAGCGTGCCAACAACTGATATTGGCCGCCCTCGATCTCAGTACGTTCAAATATAAATGTAAAGGTTTAAATATAAATATAAAAGTTTTAATATAAATGTAATTATAACTGTAAAGATTTAAATATAAATGTACAAGTTTAGTTATAGCTGTAAAGGTTCAAATATAAATGTAAAAGCTTAAATATTAATGTCACGGTTCAAATATAAATGTGAGCAAATACAAATTTTTTATGTATATATCCATAAAAGTTACGATACAGATTTACAATACTGGCAAAAATTACACACTACAATACTACTAGGACGATACCACAGGGAGCAAACGACTATGACTACCCCGGGGCCATTTGAACACATAAATTAATAACTACTGTTGGTCTCAGCTCAGATGCCACAAGTATGCCTGTGAAAGGAAACAACTGGTGTTTTGGTTTTGGTTATTATCCATGGGCGTTTGGATATTATCCAGGGCGTTTGGATAATTATCACAAGCATTGCGTGGCATCTGACTTGAAACGATTACTATATTCATGAATAAAACAAGGAGAAAGGACAAACAAGCAAAATAAAATATACATACTTAAATAGATGTATGGTGGTCGCGGTTATATAGTTCAAAGTAGAGGAAAAAGAATGTAAATCAAAACGACCTGACTTAAGCATAAATTGTAAGGTTAGCAAGAGTATTTCTCTAATAGTATCGTTGGGAAAACTTTTACAACCGTACAATAAGATTTGCACTAGAGAGTGATTTTGAAGATTTGAAGACCGTACAATAAGCAAACGCAAATGGGCAGCCATATTGAAGTGAGATGTGATCGCTAGTCTTATAATACCAATATTTAACTTTTTTGGTTCAAGACTGGGGATTCGACTCTTCAAAGTAGTTTTTACCAAGGAATGGTAATCACCAATTTCAAACACAGAGGTATTTGAAAAGACCTGTACCGATTAATGAGGATGATAGCTATGGAACATAAACCAGCATATTATGTTTTTGGAGAGCATGTTGTGTTTTCGGAAAGAGTGTTGTGTTTTGGAAGATGTGTTGTGTTTTCGACGTCTGTTATGCTTTTGGACAGTGCATTGCGTTTGACCTTTGAGGGTCACATTAGGATCAGAAAACAGAAGAACAATGTAAACATAAGGAACACCTGCCTTTGTACAATAGGACGTAAGGTTTCGAAACAAATAACGAGGCGTTACTACGTTAGCAGTTACGTGTCACCTTCACCTTTGAAATTAGACGACGTTAGCAGTTACGAGCGACCCTTCACCTTTGAGATTAGATAACGTTAGCAGTTACGAGCGACCCTTCACCTTTGAAATTCGACAACATTAGCAGTTACGTGTGATCCTTCACCTTTGAAATTAGATGATAGAACCTTCAAATCGATTGTTAGAAATGGAGCTCCCACTCATTTGCGTCAAAGGCAACAAAAAACGAAAGGCTGCATCGCCTAGTAAAGAAATCTACTCAAAATCTCCTCTACGTTCCTGGCAGGACAAAGGACAATCTTCTACCTCGCTTGCTAGCCAAAGAGAGATAGTTCTCAGGTCATTGCTTCATGAAGCAGTGCTCAGTAGAAACTTGGAAGAAATAAGGACAACAATAGCAAATTCAGATGGGAACATTGCTGATCAAATTAATGATAAAAGGATGTCATTGCTGCACCATGCCACGAAGAATGACTTTGACGATGTTGTGACATTGTTGATTGAAAATGGAGCAAAGGTTGACTTGCTCTCAGCAGACGATTGCACTCCCTTGCATATCGCATTAAGGTACTGTCATTTGCTATTGCAAATCCATTTCGAGCTACGTCAGTCGTATGTACATTAATAGCTGTATAGGCAAATAATCTGAAATCTGAATGTTCCAATACAATTGCGCTTATGCTCTAACAACATTGTATCTACGGTTTTCTTTACTCTCTGCTGAAATTTTAGATCATGTAGAAACCTAAATTTTCAGATAAAGGCCTACTTTAGTCACTGTCAAATTGATATTTGAGTGTGTCATTACTTCAAGTAGTGGTTATAGTATCCATGATTACAGATTTTCAACAGAGACTAGTTCTCAGGGCAAGGACGACAGACAAATTTTGTTTATGCAGGGAATCATGGAGCTAGTTGAGATATGTTCTGTTGGATATAAGTCATCTGTCTCTGTGAGCTGTTCCTCGTTGTGCTTCACAGAAAGTAATAGATGCACAGCTACACTTAGCCGGCGACGAGGATTAATTTGCAAGTTTAGTTTCATCTCCACCTTGTCCAGCATTCTGCTTCGATCAGTGTTCGAAAGCGTAGCCATTAAATGTTTGAGACCTCAGATCATGTCTGTTTTTTCCCAACCTAACTGACCGATCAGTGCGTAAAAAGGGCATAAATGTAGCTGTGGAACGCATGTGTGGTAAGAATTCTGCATGATGATTGGGTCAATTAGGTTGGCAGAAAAAAGATCTGACCAGACTCTTAAACATTTGGCGGCTAAGCTGTGCCCGAATTCAACCCTAATGTTGATGTTGGAGCTAGTCTTGCTGTCCGATAGCGGAAATGGCGTTCTGATTTTGAGATGTCTGTGGCAGCATCTGGCATTACCAATAATGTACGTAAACGCGCACTTCTCATCTATCAAGTTGGCAGCAAGGTCCGAGGCAGTTTCACTTAGTTGCCTGATACTGGTGATTTTCATGAATTTCAGACAGCAAATGAAAGACCAACCAACGAGACACTTGCGCACTTTCAACCAACGTGATGTATGGTGTGTGTTTTTTCATAAGACTTTTCAGCAAAAAGAAGAAACAATTGACCAGAGCTTTGGTTGAACCATAACAATGCAACAACCTTGACATTGAGATACAAGAAGAGACTATCATAGGTCATGAATCTACCGACATTCGTCAACAGGCCTTGCGTGGCCCGTGGCCCGATTTATGATCGTAAAGCGTAAAGCTGTGCTCTTAGACGGTCATACAGGCAAAATTGGTAAATTAAAGAATGGACGACCATTAGAGGGAGTGGAAATCTCCTCACCTGGTTGAAGCACTTAGAGAATGGTGATGTAAAGCAAACTGCCTTTGATCACGATAGAAGACAGGCAAAAAAGATAAATTCCTCCATGTAAAAAAAGGATGGGGCCATCAAGTGCTGCACGTACTATACAAAGTTAATGTTCTTCTGGTAGTACCAAGACTGTTTGATCGTCAACGAACAAAAGCGGCATCTGAACTAGAATAAACAATGTTTCAACTAAACTGGTGTAAGGCATAGGGCAAGAGACTGTCATAATTCAATCAACAATCAGCAGTGTAGAAGATGATATCACTCCTTAATAGGAGATCAGAATGCTAAGCAAGTAAAGAAAGTAACAGGAGAGCAATCAGTTTTCTACACAGTGATATTTCTAAAGATCGATTGAATCATGTGCTGAGCATTTCTAGAAATGCGAGCAGGAAGCTTTTACATGTCTGAAGTATTAGCAAGTTGCACTGGAGATAGAACTGTTTGCAAGGAAATGAAGAACATTAGCATGATAGAGCATTCGGCGCTTAAAAAGATTGAAATCAATGATGTCCAGAGTGAAAGGTGACGATGGATTTTCAACCACCGTCAACAAGATAAACAAGTCAGTTTAGCTTTCACTGCCCAATCCAAGATACAAGAATATCATTGAAAGATACCCTGTTATAAAGGAGGCCACAATAGAAGACATGCATAAAAGTTCGAGTTGCCTATGGTGATTGGTGATTGGTACGAACGACTACATAAGAACAAAAACAAAGACCCTGCCTAGAAGTGGAGAAGTAGGTGATCTAGGTGCGGAATCTACAACTCTAGACTGGACCATAATGTCGCTAGGAAAGAAATTGGAACAAAGCAGTTGTAAGTTGTGGAAATGGGAAATCATCATGAAAAACATCCGATATGCTAAGTGTAGTTCCCCATGGCTCCATCTTGGGCCCATTACAATTTATCTTACTCTTCAATGACATTCCCAATGTAATGGAAGGTACCAGGAGAGTTAAATATGTTGATAACACGATGCTCTATGGTGTTGATAAGAATATGACAGTCACCAAAACCGAACTATTAAAAGTCAGGGATTACATTGCTGATTGGTTGGATGAAAATGGATTGGTAATAAGTTTGAAAGAGAGCAAAGCGGAATCTCTTCTTTTTAGACTTTGCATACAATTGTGAAACAGAGTGAGAAACTTAATGTAATGAACCGAAACTCTATAATATTGAACACAATACAGTATAATTGTCTCGGTATTGAAATACCCACTATGAGAAGTGCATCAAACGTGCATCGTCCAAATTGTCATTACTAGCAAAGACAAGGGATTCTCTCGACATCAGCTCAGCAATGATTCATTGATTCCAACAACCTGCACGTATTGCGAAGAACTGCAAATCAAGTTGACTTCAACTCATGCAAGAGACTCTGGTCATTTCATGGTGGCTGTATGAAAAGAATAAATGGAAGATCGAGAAATCACATACCAATTCAAATTTCAAATCAGTCATTGATGCCCAAAAGCATCAGGGGATGCAAATCTGCTCGCAAATTTTTAAAAAGTTACGCGTGAGAGAACTTCCAAGATTATTAATGATATTACTTATATTATTAATTTATTAATAATTCCAAGATTACTAATTTATTACTTATTTGTTCCGCACAAAACAGAAACAAGGAACGGCGGTTGTTTGATAAGGCTTCCAAGCTACAAAACAGAATACGATAGGAAGTCTTTCCATTTCGTGGGAGCAAAGATCTACAACACACTAACAATTGAACTCAGGACGACTGGATCCTTTAAGTAATTCAATGAAATGTTAAAGAAAAATCTTACTGAAAACTTGCAGTATTTCTGGAATTTGTAAATAACCATTGTAATTACTGCTAGGCTTTATCAAATAATCACTTTCTAGGTTTATATTCCTTACGATACGGGATATCTGTTGATAACAGCATCTTGTTGAAATGTATATTTTGACAAAAGACGTGTTGCAAGTTGAAATGGTTAGCTAAAGCAGAAAGAGCGGGTGATAAGGGCATACCAAAATGGCTGCTATAAGGTGAATCAGGGATGGGAAAGAGAAAAGTTGGGCGGCCAAAGTTTTGATACAAGGACCAAATAGATAGTGATGTGAAGAAAATTTTTATCGATACAAACTCACGGCAAAGACTTTCGTCTGAAAGAGCAATGTGGAGGACAAGAATGACAAACAGAGCAAAAATCTCTGAAGACTAGTGGATAGCAAAACAGAAAGCGACAAGACAAGAGGAAGACAAAGTCGCGTAAACTATGATCACGTAATGATTACTATTATTATTATGATTATTGTATGTAAACTGTTTGATTGTATTCAGGTTGTCTCGGTTAGGTCAATCATTGTATCATTATTATTTGCTTACTGTCATGTTATATTCTGGATCAGTTGCTAATTGAGCTACCGCAAATCCTCAAATTGTCCCCTCTCAAATATATCCCTATCGAATAAGCCCCCATGCTAGAACTTCAAATTGTTAATAAGCCCCGATCCTAGATCATGATGAAGACTTTGATATAAACTAGTGCATAAATGTTGACTGTTGTTTTACTATTATGGAGAATAGGACAATGAGCCTTCTATGCGGCATATGTCAAAGAATTTTATAAGCCCCCTCGTATTAGCCCTCACATCAAAGAAGCCCCCATCCAAAAAGTATCACAAATAAACAAGCCCCCAGGGGCTAATTCGAGGACTTACGGTAGTTCAGATGAGTCTCGATTGAAGAACTGAAGCATGTTCTTTTGTCTCACTCTGCCGTACCCACACTAATACTGCAATCAAGACTGATCGAGGGAGCCTATTCTTATGATTATAAAAATCTATGTAGATTAGACATTTCGAGAATTGAAGATGTATTGTTATGGCGTTCTTAGAACTCAGCGAGATGAAAGTAATTATTGTAGAAATTACTAATTTACTCTACATTCGCATGAGACAAACGCTCCCCACCTTCTATGTTTCTCTCTTCGTTTTCTATTGCTCCTTCGCTGGTCTATTAATCAATCTTGTCTTGACAAACAAAAATTAAAGCTGTAAGATCTCCAAAATGTCTCATTGGTAGTGGCGTTCTTGAAAATCTTCTGAGAGTTTGACTCATGGATTAACATCAAACTTTGGTGAAGGCATAAGGAAGCATAGATGAAAGATGGAAAGATGAAGGAGCATATCAGAAAATATGCAGACACAAACAGAACAGCACATGGATCACAAATATGAAGTGGTGATATTGATCGTTCTGAATCAAATTCAGAACACTAGGGCTAATCTTGCAGATGCTCTTAGACTGATGAGTTACTCTGATCAAAATGACAGTATTGTAACATAGAAAATGACAAATTTGCTATTAAAGCCATTAAAGCTTATATTCTCAAATTGTCATGATAGAAATGAAAGCAAAACATCTTTAGGTTGCTGGATATCGGCTTTCCATATAGGGCCCCTGCATAGCAATTCTCCCACCTTCTAAGGTCCTTTCTGCTATTAGCTTCCCTCTCCATCTAGCCCCCTCAAAATCGAAAGATCAATTAGTGCAAAGGACTAAGTGACGAGCTTAAAGTATTGTCTCAATACTAGCATGCTGAAACTATGCGTAGTTTAACCGTGTTGAATTTATCCACAAGGCTTCTTACCTCTTAGGTTCAACAGAGAGAAAATTGCGTTCATTTTGATTAAAAATGATGCAGATGGAAGTAAACTTGATTTTAAAGGAATGAGTGCATTGCACATTGCTGCAAAGGAAGGCATGCTGAAAATCCTTGAACAGCTCCTGGAAAATCCCAACATTAAAATAGACTTGCAGGATAAGAAACAGAACACAGCATTGCACTACGCGAGCGCTGAGAATAACTATGAAAGCTGCAAAATTCTGCTGTTGAGAAATGCATCGCCTGATATTGTCAATGACAGAGGAGAGACGCCTTTGCATGTTGCTGCAAGAGAAAATTGCATAGAAATTATGACGACGATTATCGACTTCAAAAAGCGAGAGCAAATGGGAAAAGGTATTGTGCAGAATGACATTTTGTCATATGCGGGGTAACATAAAGTTACTTGAAACCCACTACTATTGCACTCTATCCCCGATATGACCAAAGTGATTTGCCTAAAGGCCTATGCAGAAAATTTCCTCATTTGACACATATGCTGCTATTTTTACACCTGTCGCAAATACAGCTTGCATACTCTTCCTATCTTGCAAGTCACAATAATAGCAGTGTTCATGCAATATCAATTCTTTATTATTTTGGACTTCTTACCCTCATAGACAGAGACTTCGTGCACACGAGAGCGGATCCGTTTCGGTCCGTTCCCAAACTGGTACAGATAGGTCTTGAGTGCATACGAGAACGCCTCTATCCGATCCAATTTGACTCTGCTATCCACACTAGTTTTTGATCGGAACGCAAAGCCGTGCTTGTTTAGATCCGATCTATGTAGCTTTTTCATTTCATCTTTATTTTCATTTTCATTTTCACTTAAAACATATTTTAAGTTGGTATTTACAATAGTAGATAATAACATACTAATTCACACCAACTATTTACAAGAAAAATATATTTAATACAAAATAAAGAATAATTAGCTCCCGTTTGAACATATTGATCCGATCTGAAGCAGAATGGGCAGGAAACGATGCTTGCTCATTTTTTCGAGCACAGATTATTCGCTCTTGGCCATGATGTTTAACGTCCATACATAAGAGTACACGTTTCGTATCTGTGCCCGTTGGGATAGGATATGTGTTCATTCGGGAGCTATATGGATTAGATCCAAATGAGAACGCACGTGTGCACGAAGTCGGAGAATAATCACTATGATGACGGCTTATATTCGGAAGAGTGTTGGCCAAAACAGCCGTCAATATACCTATTATGCTTACGCATTCCGAAAACAAAGTAGTACGGATCTAGCTACGTATTCTGAGTCACCTTTCGGTCGGTATCCGACATTTCATATTCTGACAAGTGTCGGGCGACAAAAGCTTTCAGTGTGCCAACAGAATGTTCCCATCTATTAGAGCCATAGCATACAAATTATGAAGAGGATACTCGAATCAATCCAGGATCCTGAGGTACTGGGGGGCGAATCATCAGGTAACAAGCCACTTTTGTTCCAGAGGGGGTTCTGTTTGTTGTAACAAGGCACTTTTGTATTCGGAACTTTGTCTCTTGAGAGGAATCATTTTTACTAAGCTTGATAGTAAATACTGAGGAGATACTTAGTGAGTCGGTCTTGTACATAAGTTGATTTGTATGATTTAAATTCTATGACGGTTTGTCTGCCAAATATGCGTCCTTAGTTTAACCCATTATTAATCAATTGCACCTCTTATATGGAGCTTTATCCTTTTCAGTGAAAACCTGTTTTTCTTACGCATATGGCCTTTTCTATGCAGGTGAAGATGGAAGAGAATCGTTGCAAAAGTACATAAACAAACCGAGAAATGATATGAAAACAGCGTTGCTGTTGGCAGCAGAAATGGGTTATACAGATATAATTAATTTCCTTGTTGAAGAGGGAGCTGATATGTCCTTGAAATCTTCAACAAAAACTTCTCTTCTTCATTCAATTGCTTCATGTGGCGAAGGGGATGCAATCAGATGGTTATTAGAGAAAGGTGTTTCACACAATGTAGAGGACAGTAGAAGGAGGACCCCTTTACATGAGTAAGTTGTTCTCCTTTGAAGATGATTTAATTGAGTAACTCATGTACCTTGTATTGATTGCTTAATTTCGTCAGTGAAAGTAATGAATCAAATGACCGGTCAGCAACAGCAATGAATCACATGATCGATCAGTGAAGGCAGAAGCTATAAAATATTATTATCTATTGTGTATACTAACAACTATAAAATATCAGACAGAAAAGGTCCATCCTTTGTTATTGGACAAAAAGGACAGCTATTTAAGATATTTTCAATCGGTTCCGTATTTCAGAGCAGTGAGATATGGACAGACGGAGGTAGTCACAGAGCTGTTGGATCATGGTGCTAACATAAATGCAGAAGATAATGAAGGAATTTCACCTTTTCTGCTCGCTATTGAATTGAATTACCCAGAATTAGCATATTTCCTCTGGGAGAGAGGGGCAAAGATCGATGCGAAAGATTTCAAATTAAAGACAGCTTTGCACCACGCTGTAGAAAGGAAGAACTTGGATATGGTCAAATCTTTGACAGAAATATGCAAGAAGTTGATTCACGCAGAAGATGTAATGTCTCACACACCAGTTCATTATGCAGCCAGAGATGACAGTATAAAGGTATTGGAACATATGCTCTGTGTTTATGAGACTTTACTCACTGGTAAAGTGGAGGTCAAATGTGGCTTCACACTATCCTATTATGGGATAATATCGTTTCTCTTTAAATCATTTAGGTTATGTGTCTGCAAGCACAGAGACCTACGACAGAACTCTACACTGCTCATCCTCCTGCAACCTAGTATTACACGTTTTGCAGACCTGTAATTCGACAAAATGAAGGAGTTCATAGACCTGTAATTCGACAAAATGAAGGAGTTCATAGACCTGTAATTCGACAAAATGAAGGAGTCTATAGACCAGTAATTCGACAAAATGAAGGCAAATCGCTTTTTTCAAACATTAATGTTCTAGGGTACCATAGCTTTTTGTTATTCAATGAACTGCAAGGTCGACATACTGTACTTTCAAGCAGGTGATTTGTAAAGTTTCATTTTCATACAAATTCTGTTTGGTATCTTTCCCAGATCCTTGAGCTACTCAAACGGCACTCTAAACAACTGTATGAAAAAGACCGCAGTGGAGAAACAGCCTTGCATGTGGCAGCTAGGTATGGAAGCGTAAACTGCCTACGCAATCTGTCTGAGGCTGTTGGATACGAGATAATGAATTGTCAGAATTTACACGGCCATACTGCACTTCATGTTTCAATTATAAGCAAGCAAATGTAAGTGACTTAACCTATTTCATTTTGGTGTTAAATGTCTAGCAGTAGTTATAAATTTTGAATTAAAAATAATAGTTCATCTTCATAATATCATATACTTTAGATGTTAGACTGACAAACACTGCTGTTTCAACTGTTCCATTGAATATAGCACTTGACAATAAGCTAATCGGCTTGATTAAGTTTATTGTTGTATATTTGAACAACCGACAGACAAACAGCTATATTTATTACTATATTTTCTTAAGTACAAGTTATGTTTCAGTGCAACCGCAGAAATGCTTCTACAATACAAAGTCCACGTTGACTGTGTTGATTATAAAAAGTGCACTCCACTTCACCACGCAGCAGCCCAGGATAATGCCGAATGCGTGGAACTCCTTCTCAAGTACAAAGCAAACATTGATTATAAAGCTGATTCGGGATGGACTCCATTAATGATGGCAGCCAAATATGGTAATGTTCAAGCTGTTTTCGTGCTTTTGGAGCAGCAAGCAAATGTACGCTTACTGAATAATGATGGAGAGACGTTTTTTGATATTGCCATTGACAGCAACCAAGATGCGGTCTGCAAAGCTGTTCTTGAAAGTGACAGGTATGGTTGGTTGTCTCCTTTTTATGCATTATACCTAGGATCGATCATAGACATCCTTGGCTACGGAGTGAAATGTACGCTATTCCGAGCCATATGCAAAGTATCCAAACTCTAATTCACGCTACGACAAAAAATTTGTCATCTGAGAGGTGCAATTGATTCCCTCTTGGGTGTTGCGCCCTGCCATAGCCCGTCACACTCCTTTTGGCCGGTTGTGCGAATAAACTTGACTGAATTATCAACTCCAATTAGAAAGCAAGAAGCAGTTTTTAATGATAGATAACCAAAAACATGAAAATTTTATTCAGAAATTTAATTTTCATTATCAAAACTAATAAATCTGGGAAGTGTCTTGTTGTGTTCTGTTGCTGGAGAGATGAAACTATAGCTCTCCAGAAGTACAGGAGAGCCCGAGCACATCACATAGAAAAGTTTTTATTTGGAGACATTTAAATGAAAATATCTGTTGTTTGAATTTTGCAGATCGCTATTAGGAGATATGGTTATAGTTTTTATGAATAACCACCTCGTCGTCACAAAATTCTGTCTTCAACTAAAAAACCATAAATCAACTGCTAAATAGAAAATCTGAAACAGCAACTATCAACTCCGTGAAAGTTGAAGGTTACGATAGTAAGAAGCCATCTGAGATCGCCGATGCTATAAATGATTGCTTTTGTAGCATTTGTAAGAACCTTCGCGATAAGGCAAATCCTCAGCCTAACCTTCTTTTGTCTTATGAGCATGTGACAAATGAGATACTAGCCGATGCAAGAGCGAGGCCACTGATGGTATAAACACAAAAAAGTATCTTGGTAAAATGAACAATTCGTTTGGCTTCAGATCTGATAATACTGCTAATCAGTTTATCAACATTGCATTTTCAATCTTCCCACAGTCTCTTTGTGAAATTTTTAATGTTTCTATTAATATTGGCAAACTCCATAACAGTTGGGAAGCTGCACATGTTGCGAAAATTTTCAAGAATCGAGAACGTGACGATCAGTCCAACTATAGGTCAATCTCTGCTCTTCCTGCTTTGTCCAGGCTTTTGAAAAGCTGGTGGTTCATGATCAGCCATGTAGTCACCTTGACAAAAACAATCACCGGTACATGCTTCAGTCTCGTTTTCGAGCTCTGCACTCAGTTGTGACATGTCCACTCAAATCCAACTTATGAAAACATGTTCACACTTATCGTAAAACACGTAAGAAGCAGACACTAAAATTTTACCTAACGATTTCCTTTCTTTTTACATCTTATGACATATTGTTCATTTTTCTTTCCTTGGTTTTCTCGTATATTGGTATTTTAGTTAGCTTTTAAATGTAAATTAGGTTAGTTATATTTTCGTTTATGCAGGGCACTTTGTAAAATCAGTTTATTACTGAATGTATTGTATACCCTATTGAAATAAATAAAAATGAAATGAAATGATAGTCACCGACTTCACTGACTCTTAGGACTAGTGTTAACCAGGGATAAAGAGTGCAATAACTTTGACCTAGCAATAAAACTGGCAACCTCTACTCATTCCTATATATCGAGACTGAAAACTACAAACGTTCACTAACATGGCTTAACATAGTCTTCCATCTGTTTTCTGTTATTTCTTAGCTCATTAAAGATTGGACATAAGTTTAAACATTTGGAATAATTTACATTGTTCTTAGTATTTTTCCGTGGGCGAGTGGCCAAGTGGTTAGAGCGCTTGTTTGCTGTGCGAAACATCGAAGGTTCAAGCCGAATCCTCGGATCATAGTTGGAATGCTCGCTCACTGTCCACCCAGCAGTAATTGGGTACCTGGTGGCAACACTGGGGAAGATAAAGGCGGCGAGGAAAGGAACTGACCACCCTACCTCACTATGCCGGCGGCTCAGGATAAGTGTCCCTCTAACGGGCACTCCCCCAACGTACGGAATCGTACATGGGACTCACCTTTACCTTTACCTTTTCAGTATTTTCCAACAGAGCCAATTGCAGAGTAGATTTTCAACTCTACATTGTAGCATCGTATAAATAAGTTTGAAATTTGATGCCGTTGATGTTGTTTTTAGATGTCGTTTTAAAGGATTATTTCTCTCACAGGTGGAAAGACGTAATGTTATGCATAGATCCTCATGGAAAACGCTTTATGGCTAAACTCATTGAGACATATCCTCATTTGGCTGAAATAGTTTTGGATCGCTCAACTGTATTCTCAGACCACCACCCAGAACATCCTGACTTTTCGGTGAACTTTGATTACACATTTCTAGAGGAGGAACCCCAATCAAGATCATTATGGGCAGACACCGTCAAAATTATTACACAGAAAAGAAACATGTTGTACTTCGCTCCACAGTTGATGGCAGATTACAACAGAGAGAAGCTCTTGGAGCATCCAATAACATCGAGTTTGTTTTCGACGAAATGGAACCGAATCTGCAAGAAGTTGTACTACACTTGTTTTGTATTTTATCTGTTCTACATTGCATCGATGTCTACTCTTATCATCATGGAAGGTCTAACGTAAGCACGGAGTTGTTTTTGTAGCTTATGGTTTAAACGTTTTTCAGGAGGTTTCACGTCATACTGAGCAGTCTCTATCATTTAGAGGGCTGAACTTCTTTCGATCTCCTTAGTTGGTAAAAAAAAAGCAGGTACCCAACCTATCGCATTCAAGACCAACATTAGGGGCTTGACTGGTAAGGGGTGTAACTGTAGAATAGGTAGTGCCTGTTTTTTCACTATTAAGCTAGTCTCTCTCGATTTATACTACTACGTATATTTTTCGCTGTGGTACAAATTTACTACTTTAAAGAAAACATGGCAATATAATACAGGATCACGATGATGCTGATGATGCTGATGATGCTGATGATGCTGATGATGCTGATGATGCTGATGATGCTGATGATGCTGATGATGCTGATGATGCTGATGGTGCTGATGATATTGATTGGTGATCGAAGCTACATGTTCTCAAATAGCAGCTCGAAAATTAACCTAACATTCGTTTTATCTGATATTACCATCTCAAGACATAAAGCATAATACTTAAAATGGATTTATCGTGACTAGCATCAACAGGCTTAAATCAGCTGAAGTATGTAGCTCTCGAAGATTTGGACTTTGTATGTTGATGATCCCTTTAGTTCTGCATATGTGCGCATAAGTATCCTGGCCAGTTTATGCAGCTAAGACAAAAGTAAAGGGGTTTAGGAAGGCTTGTAGAGTAAAGGTGAGCGAAGATCCAATGCACATTGTGACGCCGCTGCGATGGCTCTTCTGCTCAGGTTGGCTACGAGATCAGCCGTGCAATCAA
Organism: Mastigias papua; assembly: GCA_964019165.1. Lineage (NCBI taxonomy): Eukaryota > Metazoa > Cnidaria > Scyphozoa > Rhizostomeae > Mastigiidae > Mastigias > Mastigias papua. The sequence continues at coordinate 15,143,240 of OZ025272.1, read as the reverse complement.
ATGAGGTACCTTTGAGGATAACGGGTCGCGAGTGCGATCTACGCTCTGGTAATTCATCTGTGTAGATATTTCTTCAAGTCGTGACTAATAGGTAATAATGCATAGAACTTGAATTTGAATGTAATTTTTTATCAATTCACACTTACAGGTATGTCAAAGTGATCAAGAGACGATTCCAAACCCAACCCCACCGACAGAACTCCAATGGGACTCTTAGCCGCATGATCTCGCTACTCCATTCTGGATTGGATGACATCACCTCAAATGCTCCATCGTCGCAGTTATATGAACAAGTTCTTGGCAGCCTCATTCTGATATTCTGCAGCTTTCAAATACTTAAAGAGCTGGTGCAGCTGGTAATACTCCAAGAGAAGTACATTAAAAGTGTTACCAACTATATCGAAGTGGCCCTTTATACGTTGAGTTTATGCTATATGAAGATGTTCTTCACACTTTCTGTCCCTACTCGAGAACTATCTCAAATAGGTGTTATATGTATGTTCCTTGGTTGGGCAAACACTCTTTTGTACCTTCAGAGGATCAAATCATGTCGCTTGTACATTGTCATGTACTTGAAGGTCTCGTTCACCATAGTCAAGCTGCTATTCATCTTTGGCATCGTAATTTTGGGTTTCTCGTTCACGTTCTATCTTCTTTTTATTCGACAAACTTCATACATCAATCCATTTGCTAGCACGGTAAAGGTGTTGGTTATGCTGACTGGCGAGTTCGATTTTGAGGATACGATATCATCAAGTTTAGAAAAAACAGATTCCAGTACCGGATTTCTATACGTTCCATTTCCAGTTCTATCCTATGTTCTGTTCGCCATATTCGTATTTCTTGGCGCAGTTGCCTTCACAAACTTGCTGGTAAGTACGAGCACATTTCAAAAGTAGATCAATGTATTGCAACAATTAATATATTGTAACTGCGTAGCATTCCGGTCTCATTTCTCCATGCCGTTGGTCAATAGACGAAAGGAGACGTACCAAGACTTTACTATTGAAACATAATCGTGTCTCTAGCTTCCTGATCTATATACACTAGTTTTTAATACGTTAGGGGTCAGTCATGTATAACCTTGAGCACCGGGGCGGGTTAGCAGTGGGAGGGTATGAAAACTTTTATAAGGAAAGTTGGGGGTATGAAACTTTGTGGAGAATTTTTGAGGGGTATGAAATGTTTCAAAGAAACAATCTGAAGACAATCAGCTAAATGATTTGCAGAAGTTTATTCATCACTGTATTCATACATGTCTAGTTGCCAGAGTTTTTTCAATAGCAATTCTTCTCTGATATAAGTTTTTTGTGGTACCCTGTGTTATTGCAGTGCTCTTATTAGCATTCAGCACCGCTATTTGTTCAAATCAAGTTTCAAGCAGAAATAAACAGTTTCATGTATCCTTTCTATGCCTTCTGCAAAGAACTCTCACAAGGAATTATTTCCTCCTGTGCAAAGGTTTTTCTAGCAATATTTCCCAGGAAGTAATTTTGCAGATCACATTTTCTATAGGTGATCTTTTCAACCCTTGAAGATCTTGAAGATGGAAGTGGCAATTGCTACTTTACAAACAGCAATGAAGAAATCTACCCTGAAATCCTTATAGGGTAGAAAGGAATTAGAGTGTCAAACTTTTTACTTATTTCTCAATGGGGTATGAAAACTTTCGGACAAATATTGAAGGGGTATAAAACCGTTGACCATTTTGTAAATTCTAACTCGTCCCGGTACCCAGGATTATAAATGACTGACCTCTTGGACAATCCAAATTAGCGGAATTCGTAAGAGCTATTAATAGCTATTCAAACCTAATTCTTAACGGTACGTAAAAGGGGCACATCCACACTACTTCCTCATTTCAATAGTAGGAAAGCTCTGCTCATCAACATGATCGCTCATAGATTACAGGAGTTCTTTTACGACTACAGAGGCTAAGGTGGGGTCCTTGAATTCATAGATATTAGAATTGGTTGCACTATGAAAATGGACGTATGGTGGGTTTAATTTTTTGGGGGGAGAACTGGAAACCGTATGCCCAAATCACAGACCTGTGGCCCAAATGAGTTGTTGTCTACCTGTGTTAAGCTACACCTATGTTTGGGAAAAGCTATTGTTCTTTCAGAAGAAATTTCCCGAATGGATTGGCCTTCCGCCAAACTGGGGGAATGCAGCCCTCTAAGCCCTTTCCGTCTCTTAGACTTATGATTATAAATTCCTCAATGTCTCTCGCACATGATGGACATTTACACTTGGCCCTTCTGAGAGAAATTCTCTGTAGGCATGAACAAGCATTTCATTCCATAGTTACAAGTTTCTATAGGAAATAGTAATATAAGAGACAAAAGGCTTAAATCACTTCTGAAGACCAAATAATCAGGGAGGCGGGAATAAGTGGAGAATGGGATTGGACAGTGCTCTGACAATCAATCATAAGATGGTTGGAGTAAAAGAGAAGAGTGGAAAATAGAAACAAGGACACTTCGAATTTTCACACCTGTTTTCATACACTATTCGTAAATTCAACGAAATCAAGACATAGGGCGTATAGCTGCCAGATGATTGAGAGTTCTGATCAGGTCTATTTTCTCCCAACCTAATTGACCAATAATCATGCAGAATGGGCCTAAAGTTAGCCGGAGAACACATGCACGGTCAAACTCGTGAATGATGATTGATCAATTAGGTTGGGAGAAAATACACCTGATAAGAGATCTTAAACATTTGGCAGCTATGCTGAAGTAGTGTAAACCAGGGACGGGCAAACTCTACCCCGCGGTCCAGAATCGACCCAAAAGTAACGTCTAAGTGCCCCGTTGATATTAAGTTGAAAGACAGACAAACTTACTATGGTCCCGTTCATAAGATACGACTGTAAAGCGGATATGCGATCTGTAGGTAAAATATGGATGGGGCAAATTAAAACGGCACGCCTAAATTCCATTTAACTAGTAACTGCAAGGAAACTATAAACATGGCTTCTCCAAAGTTGGCCCCCATTGGCAAGAGGTTGCTTGTCCTTGATGTTAACAATTACTATACAATTATTAGGTCGGTTTCTCCTTAAAAAAGCAAACACAATGTCACTCATGAAGTTTCGAAATTAATCAATGGGGTTGGAATAAACGGGGATGGGATTGGACGATTATTTGCTACTCAAGAGCTGGCAAAAATTAAAAACCATTCAAGAAACAAAGGCGGATCGAACATCAAAAAGTAAATATGAAAAGTGGTTTTCAAAAGTGACCTTTTAATGGAACTGAAAACAAGCTCATCATTTAAGATAATTCACTTTGCACACACTGTAATTACAAAAGTTCAGCTCATGACAAATTGAAACATTGCCGATTTGTTTGCAGGAGTTTTCAGGAGCACTTAAGAAGCATTTAAGGCTGGGTTTGTCAAAATGTTAGGAAACACCCCGGCTTAAAAGATGGTACAGACATTTCCATAGTTCGTTATCTCTTTCCTTGTAGTTCTAACAGTTTCTTAAATTTTAAGCTGTCTGGTTCTGGGTTTCTTATAAACCGGTTTCTAATAAAAATACAGCGTACTTCTTAAAGCTATCTTGAGCAGAGAATAGTAGCGTGGGGGAGAAGACACAAGAGGCTTGTTATGGTAAACATTTGATGTTGAGTTTTCCTATTTTCGTCTCATTCTGTTCATGAACTGTTTTGTTAGGTTGGCTTAGCTGTGGACGATATCGACAAAATCCGTAAATTGGCAACAGTGACAATTTACGAACAAGAACTTGAATTTATTGATAGTATTCATGGAATATTACCAAAATATCTGTTGAAGAAAATAGTCTATGTACCAAGTCGCAAATACGCAGTGAATAGAAAGACAAGATTGCAAAGGTAATGACTTCCACACTTACATTATTTTTTCAATGCTGCCCCTTACCTGACTTTGTGAAGTAGATGCAATTCAATTTCGCTCATTTACTTTCATTTTGGCTTTGTTACGGGCAACTGCCTTATTCGAGCAGGGCGACGTTAGCAAACAAAGATGAGGAGCTTTTAGAGGGATATGACTCTTCTGTATAGCTCCCTTTAGGAGCAGCGCCCCTGTGAACATGGCATGCAATCAAATACCCAATAAGTACATGATAGAGCATTGATATGAAATAACAAAGTATGAAATAACAAAAACTAAATTTTGCTAGGGATCTCCCATCCGACACTCAACTATTTATTTCCGAATTTGGATAAATTATGCCATCAAACCTGGCAAAAACTGGGTACATGTCCCACGTCCCCCCCCCCAACTACTGTGCCCGCTTCTATGTTCTAGTCGCTTACCGAAACTGCTCGTCGCCAATTCAAGTAGAATGTATGTATATTGAGCAAAAGTGCTGCTATGGGTGAAGTGATGGTGGGTGAGCAAAAGTCCTATGGGTGAAGTGAAGTGAGCAAAAGTACTCCTATAGGTACATGAACTCAGAATCAGATATCTTATTGCAAGCAAACTACATGTACCGTAGATCCTCGCATTAGCTCCCTGGGGGCATATATATTTTATATTCTTAGATGTGGACTTATTCGAGAGGGGTTATAAAATTATCCAAAAAGCCCGATTTTAAAACTACTTTTCCTCATAATATGAAAGGAACAGTCTAAATATAAGAGTCAATCTATAATAAAGTTTTCATCATCCTGTATGATGGGGGGTTATTCGAAAAGAACTTATTAGAACAATTTAAAGTGCCAGCATGGGGCGTATTCGAGGGGGATTTTTTCGAGTCGGGGCAATTTGAGGACTTACAGCAGATGTAACATGGGACCATACATTTATGACGTCGTCAATAATTTGAGCCATTGTTATACCTCCCTCCCCCTGATCGAGCAAGGTCGTCTCAGTAATCTCCCCCCCCCCCCATTTCTAGCTATGAACGGCGTCGAATTTTGATAAACCATGGATTTCTTGGAAGGGGGCCAATTCGAAGAAGTGTAGATGTAATATCGTTTGTTGCAGATTGAAGCAATTCCTTCTATCAGAGTCAACTGATGAATGCATAAAACAGCTATACATGAAAAAACTCGAGTTTAAGCATAAAAATGTAATGGTGCAAAAACGAGATGACTACAAGAAGATAAACAGCGAAAGCAAAATATATGAGATACTTGAGAAATCGTCGACAGAGCAGTCTAGTTTACTTATAAATGAAGCAAATGAATCAAAGGACGATCCCCACAAAGCGTAGGAGCTACAGCCACCATTATTAAAGAAACATTTGTTCTTATTGTCATTGAACTTTTAATATGTAGAGTAATCTCACACTTACGAAAGAAGTTCCGAGAGTCATGATTGTTGTCTCCACGAGTAGAAGTATTTACAGTAGGTTTCTTCTGAAAGCCTAAATAGCGTAATTGTGATCAAAAATTATTTCTTTTTCTCTGATTTTGAAACTTGGAACTTTTCACTGGTATTTTCAAAACAGTATTGACCAATATCAAACTTGAAAGATTCTTTTCGCAATCGTAGATTTTCATATCGGCCGTCTTTTGCTTGAGCATTCTGTTTTCAAAAATATTAAGACCAATGAGATTCGTGATTATCGACTTTTTCTGCTGTCTTAGCACTAAATCCTGTCAATATTTGAGTTTGATTTGTTTGGATTCACATTCTACAATATATTTATACAAATCGCTTAGTTTCGTTTGGATGTTCAAACGCAATAACAAACAATCGTTATAAGATTAAACGAGATTTGTTTTGACCGGCTGGAAGATCTCCCCAATTATTGCTAAACTTAATCGCTAGGAGACAATTCTCGTTGGATTCAGGCGATTTTGAGACCTATCGTGAAGAACATTGGCATTCTTGTGATACGTCACAAAGATTTCCCATACCACCATGCCTAATCAGAAAAGCCGCCAAATGTTTCAGACCTCTAATCATGTCTGTTTTCCACCAACCTAGCTGAACAATTAGTGCGCAAAATGGGCCTAACCGTAGCTGTGAAGCAAACGTGTGGTGAGAATCCTGCATGATGATTGGTCAATTAGGTTGGGAGAAAATAGATCTGATCAGCCTCTTAAACATTTGGCGGTTATGCTTGCCTAATCATAAATTTATCACCACGCCTCATCATTGATTTATAACTATCCCTATGCATCACCATTAGCTTGGTGAAGCATACCACTATGCCGCAATATTATTTTAGAATATTTTATAGCTATACCTCACCGCACATGTATATCTATGACTCATAATTCACGTATCACTATAAACTTATCATTATAAACTTATCACTATGCCTCATTATGAAGTAATTATTATGCTTCATAATTACAATATAAATATACTTTATCGTTGAATCATAGGTATGCATTACCATAAATGCGTTGCTACGTCTCACCTTTAAGTAATCACCATGCTTCATCATTAAATTAGTAACGTTAGTCATGTTGTAAACTTATTTGTTTCGAATCAAAGTATGTAGAGGGTAAAACCAGGAGTCGACTGGAAATGGCAAGCCAAGGACAGCAATTTCATATCATTTTCAAAACAAAAGTGGTATGTCGGTACGCCGAGAAGTTGGGAAAAGTAGGCCTCAAGTTTAGAGTTGTCATCCCGAGAGGTCCCGGAGGGACGTGAAAAATGACAATCTAGAATTGATGGTACCTCATGAAACGAGTTTACTATGGGAGTATTACTCTAAAAGTTTTCAAAAGTGTATATTGCACGCTCGAACATTTACTTAGGTGTTCCATATTCGTGATTAGACAGTACTCGCCCCAGTACAACCGAATGTTGGCATTTTTAGTTAGATCATCATAGTATACAAAATGCAACGTTATCCTCAATGAATCTACTGTGGTTGCTAACCATAGCTTTCTCAATGTTAGCCCAAAATTAGAAGCGTTTACCCTCCTTTCAGTTCCTCTTTAGGATCCACTCAGCGCTACAACGGGCTTTCTGCACAACCCGTGGTATCGATTTATTACCGGCTTCAGTTTGGTGTGATGGGGCTGCTCATTGCACTGTATAGAATATTATCTTCATATAGTGTGACGAAGCATCAAGCAAGGCTGTGTCTGTAAAATAAAAGCCTTATTGACACAAAATAGCCCCGAATTATACCCAGGTTAAAGTTCACCAAGTTTATATAGACTTTTTGAAAGGCTCAGATGAAGTTCTCTTTCTCATTCGTTAATTAGGGCGACAAATTCTGGTAAAATTTGTTTTTAACTGTCTAAAACGTGGTGTAAAACTCTTGCTGTTTCCAGTTATACCGTATTTTGATGTACGAATGTTTTGTTCCTTATCATAAATTATGTTGCAGCACTTTGAAATGATTTTTGCATCTTGCCTTACCTTATGTCTGATACAAAGCAAGGAAGACTATAATGTTTATCAGACACTTAGGAAGTGGATTTTTTACTAGCCGATTTTGAGGAAAATTTCCCCAACCACACTACACGATCTTTTTTATATGAAACCTGGCTTCAAGCCTAGTAGTAAAGTTTCTTAATTTTTGGCTACATTTTAGTTCTAACAGTTTTTTAAAAGCTAGTAAAGTCAATGAAAAAAATTGCAATGATAACGAGGGCAAAATGGAAAACATTTTACTTTGTAGTGCCCATACGTCTTGGCACATAAAACGAAATGTAGTGGAAACTTTATTAAATCCATGGAGAGAAAAAGGGGTTTCCGAAACAGTGAAAGATGGCACAGAAAGTCCCTAAGTCTTTTAACTCTTTCCTTGTAGTACTAAAATTTTCTTGAATTTTAGCGTGTCTACACGCCTTTTTTCATAAGGAACCCAGCTCAAGGCCTAATTCCAAGAGTCCCTTATTTTTGCACCTCCAGTGATCACATTGTAGTACTAAAAGGTATTTATTAGTTCCCTAATTTTCACTGCACATTTAGTGCCATACGTATGGTACAGACACAAGTAAGATTGAAGTTCTGAATTTTTCCTTTAAATTTTGACTATATGATAAGACCAATGAAAGATGAAACACTTGGCACAAGCTTAGCAAGCAACTGGTTTTGGCTGCAAATGAATGGATTCTTGATTGTTTGCTGCTATAAAAATTTCAAAAAGGAAAAGTTTTTTACGGAGTTTTCCTTTAGTAGTATAAGTTCTTTAAATATTATGGCATTCTACATGTAGGTTCCTTATAAAATGGTTTCTTATAAAAAAGCGTGTAGTACGAGGTTTCTTATAAAATTGTAACTATCTAAAACTGCATTAGGGTTAAACATCTTTTGTGGCATGTCATAAAGTGTCGAGAAGGCTATCGCACGGAATGTTGGTCAAACAGGGTAAAAGAAACTTAAATGTTTCAACATTTTGAAAAGTTGACCACACTAAATAGATTTCCTAGATAAAACTCTCATTTCGAAGACCATCAAGTGTGGCCATACCACACTAAAATAGGCACTGATTTTTACAGAATTAAATTCATCACCATGTAAAATGCACGGTGTTGTCATGCCAGGTACTGGCAGGAGTTGCTCTCTTCCTACCATTGCATGGATCAGTAAAAGAAAGAGCCTTGAGAAGCAAGATGGTTTTGAAGCCTATCTTCATGAGCTGTTCGGAAGGCTTTTGATATACTTTTCGTATTTTGATATGTGTCATATAGTACACTCATATTGGAGCTAGTACACTTCCAAAGATCTCTTACTTCTTGGTTTGTGGAAAATTTAAGAGAGTATACCACGTTTCTTTTAAAAGAAAGCTTTTCCCGCCTAGTACTTAAACTTTCTTAAGATTTTCTTAGCAATAATAATCGAGGTTATGTAAGTCTTAGTTAAAATAGACAGACAAACACTACACAAACACAACAGTGAAATACATAGATTATCAAAGGAAATCTGTACAAATTGAACAAAAGACGGCTTGCGTAAAAATTGGGATTTAATATGCTTATCAACTTTCTTAGGTCTCAAAAATCCAGAAATGAACTTTCTTAACTTTTTGAGCAGCCGAGTACTACTTTCTTATAAACCACTTTCACCATAAAACAAAACAAAAACGTTTAGTTGAAGGAGTTCTGCTTCCCTCAGGTACTTCATTCACCATACTTATTAACTGCTTAGATAAACTCCAAAGTTTGTACTTTTAACTTCCAGCATTGAAATGCTAATGTGGTTGATTGAGCTCTTACGAAATTACGAGACAGAATCATGCATATTTTGGCAAATACTAATCGGTTTCACACATCTTTGCTTGTCAAATAATATTTTGGAAGGTAGTAGAAGTCATCGCTTAAAGGGCCTACCGTTGAAGTTTTCGTAAGAACAAAGCACATGTTTAATAATAGGGGAAGAGTCTTTCACTAGCTGTTGGATGTTGTAGAGGTGAAATGCAAATGGGCCTTTTACGAAATTCAACTGCGTTACGGAAAGAAAATCGATACTTTAAAGGCCCAACAAAATGAGCTAACTGAGCTTTCTCTCCACTACCATCCTTGGTTAGGAGTACAGAAAACACTGACTTTTGGATAGTTAGATGCAAAAGGCAAAAATCAGCAGGAGAAAAAAGGTCTGTTGCGGACGTAAATAGATCAACACATTTCGTAATAGCCCCAAATGCAACACAGTAAAAGCAAGCACTTGAGGATATTCGATTTCTCAAGAACCTACAGCCTGAATTTGCATACTTTGATTTAAAATTAATTCAACCTTTCCAGCCTGATGTTCTAACTAGGTTCTTACAAATCCTTTCATTCTCTATCAATTGACAAATAGCCCCAGCCTATTTTCCAATCGATCCCTTTCAATGATACTCCAAAAGAATTGCATACATGACTGTGATAGGCACAGTCTGCATGGATATGACTGGTGGTTATAGAACCTACACCCAGATTACTGAAACCAACTCATCAGATAAGAACATGAATAGGCTTATTTCAAAGTCTAGGTTCATATATGCGGGCTTTTGCTGTAGTTAGAAGAAAAGGCAAATTCGCTTGGATATCTATACGTAAGACTTGGAAAGGATTTGCGTTCTGGTAAGAATATACATCGTTCAGAGTAAGATTTCATGCTTTTCAATGTTGTCGATCTGCCCAAGAACAAGTATCGTTCTATTTTTCGATACCAATTGTACAGATACACCACAATCCTACAAATATACTATCAGAAATAAAAAAAGACTATTTTCCAGGATTGCTAAATAGTAAAGGTGATCAATTGATCCGGATTATCTGATTTAGCAGACATTTCAGGAACGCAAATAAAAGTCGTTTGAAAAGAAGACTGCTTCTCGGAAACCCAGAAAGCAGATCACGGATAGGTAATAGATGATCATGTGCTATTTCCATTTCAGTTCAAAAAGACGCATCCTTCCAAGACATTTGACGTACTTTACATTAGAGAGGCAACATAAGTGGACAGAATGAAGACTAAATAAAGAAAACTACAGTGGAATCGTGATGTAGCTGATGCCCTTTTATAGCGGAAATCTTGATATAGCCAACAGTATTTAAAAAACAAGGAACCTAGGTCATACTATCGAGACAAGTCTCTATAGCAGTTTATAGCAGACACCTCGCTATAGCGGCCACAATTGTTTGGTTCAAATGAGCTTTTCTATTAAAACGCAAGTACTAACATTCAATGCACAAAAAATGCCAAAGAGGACGATGTTAAGGATGTTATGAAACAAAACAGTGACGAAAGAGACCTTAACTGCCTCAGGCTGATGCCGAGGATAGCAACGTCAGGCTGTAGCAAAGAAAGACTATATCTTGAGTTTCCCTGAGCCCAAAAGAGCTCCTCTGATACTCCCTTTTGAAACTAAATGGAGCTAACGCAATTGAATAAAAGGGAATTAATAAAGCTGATACTTTTGAGCTTTGCAGGTGGAATAAACTCAACCAATGGTATAATAAGGTATGCATGGCTGGGTTCCTTAAAAGATGTTAGATGCAATGAGTTTTGTCCTTTCCTTATTTCTTTATTTCATTAAAGCAGGGTTTCCAAGCTTGAAATTCATACCAGAATTCTCCAATCCGTTTATTGAAGGCACTGTATCATAATAGAGGACACTTTGGAAGTCCCAATGACGTCATAAGCATTGGGGATCAACTATATGTGTCAATAGTGCCGATTAGATAAGTACAAAAAATCCCCGCAAGAAAGAGACTGATGAGTAAAAAATCATCTGTGCTTAGAGTGGTATGGTCATAGTAACGATACATCTACCTATTTGATGGTTTCTTCGTGGGTTGTTGAAAATATGGACGCCCTGTGCCCAGATACGCCGCTGTGTTATTCGTAATGATATTCACAAGCAGTCACTAGCAATCATATTCGCAATCAGTCAAAGATACCAATTTTTGCTATATTTTTGATTAAGAAAATCATTTGTGTACACTAAAATGATACTACTTCATATTACAGACCAAAATTAAGTACGAAGTGGCTCGAAGTAGAGATAATCTGTGCACGAAGACGAAGCATTCTACCACTAGACAATTGCGGCAATTTATTACACGTATTTTTTTTATAAGACAAAAGTTTATAAGAAAATGAGGCTCAAATGGCCAAAATATAAAGAAAATCCTAAGAAAATCACAAGGCTCAAGTTCAAGAAAATGCTAAGAAAATTAAAGTTCATCTTCTTTACATGCCAGAAATTGATATTGACTCATATTTGCAAACTCTCGTACAAAGATCGAGACTTATGGAGGCCCAACAAGTACAGAGTAGCCTGTTTTAGTCATTTTATTCCTGCAAAAGTTAAGAAAATCTTAAGAAAATCTCAGCCTCAAATTCGAGAAAAGTTAAGAAAATTGAGCCTCAGGAAAAAAAGTGTTTTTCTTATAAAAAAAACGTGTATTATAATGCACTAGACAATTTATAATATATAAATATATATATATATATATATATATATATATATATATATATATATATATATATATATATATATATATATATATATATATATATATATATATATATATATATATATTTATATATATATATAACAGTTTGTTATTCTCCTGATGATGACCATCGGTCGAAACTAGTAGAGAATTATATACATATTACAAGAAACTCCAGATCGTCTTTCTCTTGTTCACTCTATATATATATAAATATATATATATATATATATATATATATATATATAAATATATATATATATATATATATATATATATATATATATATATATATATATATATATATATATATATATATATATATATATAAATACAAACATAGATATTTGTATGCATCTTTATAATTGCATGTTTGTAGTTTGTATGTATATATATTCACATATATCCACAACTCATTAACCTTGTACACAAACCGGATCATACACCAGTAGGCTGATATGCTTAGAATGCATTTATTTTATATTGGTGAGGTGATTTTCATGGGTTTTGTGGGGATTCTGACTTTTACTTTCGTCATTGTTGCTAATGAGCTTAATTTTGAATCGACATGCTAGTGCTTAAAATGCAAAGGTAAAGGCGCACCATTTTCAAATCGGGTTACTGAATGTAAAGCTCAAAAGTGCTAATGAAAAATGACATCACTAAAACGAGCTGTACTGAGACCAGCTCATCTCAGTGACGTCATTAGTCATTGGCTCTTTTCAGTCCAATTATGCCTTTCACAATAGTTTGTTGGCAAGGTTTATAAGAAGATTAGACTTCACACATACCACGATACAGGAAGATTCTTCCGACATCGAAGGACTATCTCTTATGCATCTTCAAATGTCATAGCTGTCCTTACCATATTGCATACGGTTGGATCCGTAGATTGGTTCAATACTGGTCCGCATTTCAGCATCAATTTATCGGCCTAGAATGAAAATGAAGTCAAACTTTGATCTCATTGTTAAAGTAGAATGTAAATTATTAGTTATTTGCTGAAATGAGTTTACAAATAACCGTGCATTAACAGCCAACCGAAGCTAAAGCAAACACAGAGTGTCGGAGATATATGGTATTTGTTTACCGTACGTCTTCTGCGCGTTATAGTGTATAGTTTGTTCGGCTTCAGATAAATATAGCCTCTTGTTATTCAAACATTCTTGGATTCAGTGGTATAAATATAACACTTGATATTGGTAAATGCAAAGAAGGAGCACCCAATGAGGTCAAGCTACGTACTAAGATGCAAACAATTTACAGGTACTGTCAGAAAACCCATTGACCACATCATGTGAAGTATGCATGCTGGGGCATATAATACGGGGAATATACAAGACAACTATTTAGCAAAGCCCAAAAGAAAACTGTCCAGGGTCCCACAAAAAACGTCTTTTGGTGTAATAGGCTTCTATGCTCTTGTTCTTTTTGTAAGAAGATCTGGTAACTGCACTATCCACTAATTCTTACGTCACAAATTTTCATTTTCAAAATCAATATATGAATTTCCAAGACCACTGTTAACGGTCAGATCATAGTTTTTTAGGACCATGATACTCATTGCCACTGCCAAACTATGCAAGGGAAAAGGCTGTCCTACAATCCTCCTTTGCCGTTACTGCACGAATTTCGAGCATTTCCTTGGCCCTAATTTTCTTCTGTTGGGCTGACTTATTGTTTGCTTGAATTCAATTTTGGGGGACCAATAGTTTAATGGTTCATCATTTTTTCAACCTAAAGTACATTACCAAAATGCGTTAGGATAACAACGGGTAACTAATTGTTAATTATTTTTGCAAACAATAGTGCTAATGGACCTATCCAAGGCCTATGATTGTTTTCAACATTATTTGTTAATAGTCAAACTTGTACCCTATGGGTTTGGACCTAATAGTCTTGCATAAATCGCAGATTACCTATCACACAGAAAGCAATGTGTTAAAGTAGACTCCAAAGTCAGTGAATGGCAGGAAGCGGTCTTGGGGGTCCCGCAAGACTCAGTTCTCGGTCCACTACTATTCAATATATTTATAAATGACTTCATCTTCGCCATGAAGTCCTAAGATGTCTGCAACTTTATAGACGATAATACTGTGTGTGCATGTGACATAGATGTTGACTCAATGGCAAGGAGACTTGAGGACGATATCCCTAGGGCTCTCGATTGCTTTAAACAAAATAGAATGGTAGCAAATCCCAAAAAATTTCAACTAATGTTTCTTGGTTTGACACAGCACCAAGAATTCCTACTAGAAATCGAGAGCAAAACAATTAATGTGACTAGATCCGTTAAATTACTTGGGATAACTGTTGAGGACGAACTGAAGTTTGATAAGGATGTGAAGGCACTATGTCAGAAAGTCTGCAAAAAAGTCGGTGCATTCTCAAGGGTTGCTCCTCATTTGGACGAGAAGAAAGGGAAAATCCTGTACCATACATTCATAAAGTCACATTTCAATTATTGTCTACTTATCTGGATGTTCTGCGGTTAAACGCAATACAAAAAAAATTAGATCATGTTCACGAAAGAGCTCTGAGAATACTTCTTGAAGACTGTACCTCCAGCTTTGATGAACATATCTTAAAGATAGGTGACACCAGAGTCCATGTTAAAAATCTGAAAATCTGATGATAGAAATATACAAGTGCCTTTCGTGCGAGAATCCATCCTTCATGTGGAATATGTCCCAACGAAAGGATCTAATGTACAGTCTAAAATCCGGTTCACTATTAATAGTGCTACAAGCAAAAATTACAACTAATGGGGCCGATTCGTTGGCCTCTAGGGGGAAGCATCCTTTAGAATATCCTATAAAAGTTCATAATCCAATATTGAATTCAAAAGACAAATAAAGAAGTGGAAGGTGAAAATTGCACATGCAACAATTGTATGCAAATAAATTTGGAAGTCGCTCTATTAACACTACTATCAAGTTGGATTCTATTTCTTTTCTTGTTTCTTAACGTTATTCTAAAGTTTTCATTTTGTAAATAGTTCGCTTGCATTTGCTTTGTATATGTATGTAGTTATATATAAGCTATTGTAAATACCAACTTTAAAGAATTTAATAAATGAGTAAATTACTAAAGAACATACGCGTATTTTCTGTAAGAAACAAACTCTCTGCTTTCACCCTTAGCTGCTTACTAAATGTTTCTTAAAAACATTGCCAGCCTCCTAAATGAGGAAACTATGGGACGAGAAATAGACTGGTAAATGATTTACGAGAACTTTTCACGACACTCTGATAGTGAATTGTCCTGAAGAATGAGCTTTTTGTGTTTACTTTTGGGGGTCAGCTTGCCGGTGCTTCTTGAATGTTTCTCAATTCATGCCCAATATGAAACCTGTGTTTTCTATATACCTTCTTGTTTCATATTAAAAACGCGCAATTGAATAAATTGGAACATGATGATCTCGAAGCTCTATTGATGCAAACAAAAATCGGAACTAAGTGGAAATGCGTTAGTAATTAGTCTCAGCATATTCCTGGCTGGGTCCCTCTCAAGACCAGCACAGAGGAAACATCTGGTAAGTCGCCTGTTTGATAACAGAAAACATTTTTATTGAAAGGAGATCACAAATCGATAGTTATGAAAGATTGTAACAGTGATCTCGGGAAGGACTAGATCATATCAGTATTCAAAGTCTTCGTGTTCGGAGACAAGACATTAGATTAATAAAGGGAGATTCTTGTGGAAGCAACTGGCATAATCAGTACAGACTCAGCTGCTGTTGAAAGTAGACGAGCCATTTTGAATAGGAATATCGTATATCTACGCGAATATAATCCTATCACTTGGTACTGATACAGGTGCACTTAACAATCCATGCGTGAAATTAATATTTCATGTCTATTTGATAGAATATACAAACAAACAAATCATCTGCAAGAATTTCATTTCATACGCTAATTGTTTAACATCTGGTGAACATTTCCAGAATCAAGTTCTATCTTGTCAGTGAAGGTATGTGTCTCGGATCATGGGGGCATTGACAGATCCATGGGCCCCTGTCAGTAACCAGAACGGGGCCCCTTCATTATGACAAAGTCACAAGGGAAAATCAAGTGCTAATATAACAAAAATTATTTCATAGAAATATACAAGGAACTCGTACGATTGAACACCTCTTTTAAAAGTAATGCCTCAGGGTGGCATAATCTTTCTGTCAAAATTGAGCCAGGTCCCGCGCCCAAGCCCTCTTTCCACGTCCGATATGCCCGATCTGTCAGTCTGCTTGTCTCTCTGATATAGTTCAAAATGAATCTACGAGCAATCGCAAGAGGTTCAAGGTTCCCTTGCAACTCACAGCTCTGATTTCAGGACTAACGTAGCCATGTGATATCCCTTCAGTTAGATTTCTGAAAATATTTTTACCGTTATGGCTAAAGCCAAAGAAGTGCTTCAGTATACTGTGTTAATTGCCATGAACCAAACCAAACCTAGACACTATGTTCTCACCAAATTATTAAGCGGACAATATCTTAGATAAAGTTATATACTAGTATTTCCAGGGGGGTGTCAAAAGGAGAAAAGGGCAGGTTGTACCGGGTACCGGGTCCCAATCCTGAAACAGCCTCTAAAGTAATGAAATGATTCTTTGGTGAATGCAGTAACTTATGAATTTCATAGTGACGTCATCAAGAGCCCGTGTTTTCACTTGGTCTGGGTCCCACAAAAGCCCTCTGAAGGCATGTTTCCCGAACTATGGTTCATTTGACATGACGGGCTGCATAAAGCTCGTATATGGTGACGCAAGACTATTTCCATAGGGACACAGAATGGAGAGGTATATTTTCACTTTTGAAAGAAACGTACCTCAAGATGTATTCAGACAACCGAATTAAAGGTATGAATTGTTCTCAATATATGACGTGTCTTCTAACAATGAAAATGTGCATACCATCTGCTTTATACAGAATGTCTTTCGTCACAACACAAGAGCGATTCAATTTATCCATTCTATTGAAATGTTATTGCAGCCAACACTATAGCTTAACTAGAATAAAACATTGAACAAACTATGAAAGCAATACTTAATTTGCATATGTATTGCGAAAGAAATCATATTAGATATACAATATCTTTTTACAAGAACATTCTTTATAAGAACACTGCGGCTCGATTTGCCAATAAGAATACTGGTAAAACATGGTCAGCTTCAGCTACTCTCATTCTCTTCGGAAACAACTTCTGACATTTTGGGAAGCAAATTTGTTAATAGACATTAGCATTCGTTGCTTTATTTTTAAGAGTAGCCATCCCATCCCACCCCTCCCCCCCCCCCATCGAATGTCTCAGACACTGTATACCGCATGAAACTTCTCGAATATGAGCAGAAAATTACTCTTGGAATAAGAACAGCTTTAGGAACATTTGAGTCTAAAACTAGCAAAAAGCTAAGGGCATGGAGCTTCGGCAAAATTATATGGTTCTTTAAAAAAATAGAGTGTACAGGAGAAGAAAATCCCTCTACAGGCATATATACATTTACAATAATTTCCTGATGACACAAAGATAAATTATACTCTTCTTATTACCTTGTCGAAACACTCCTTACTCCATTGCGCGGAGTTATATCACTTAGAGGCTTCGCTTCTTGACTAAAATGTTTAATAGCAATTACGTGCCGATGTAACTGGCTCTGTTGACGTAGACTGTCATCACATGCGTCTTTTAATTACATAACGGATTGATGTGTCGCATCGAGATAGTGCTATAGCAGTTGCTGCAAAATCAGACATGAGGATGCTTGTGCAAAAATGTACAATGGACTGCAGACCAGTAATTTGCTGACACTTGCTAGATAATTTACTTGCTATTAAAAATTATTATAATGCTCTGAATGTAAATAACTGCTAAAAGACTAAACACTAAGCAGAGAGCTCTATTTTGTAATTTTCTGCCCTGTTCTCAAGGACGTTAGAGCTATTGCAGGGCAGGAGGCCTTCAGGAAACGAAAGGGCACTGAAGACCACAGATGAACGAAGCTAGCTCAAAAAGTTGGAACATTTGACATGAATTCTAAGGAAATTTTTGACCTCATCCGAAAAAAATCTATATATTTATATATATATATATATATATATAGAAAATATAAACCACTTTATATCTGTACCGGTCTCATCCGTTTGATACGGAATCTTCAGCGAACAGCGAGTTCGCTGAAGATTCCGTATCAAACGGATGAGACCGGTACAGATATAAAGTGGTTTATATTTTCTGTGCATTTTTCTGCTGTTGGATTAAGTAACAGATAGATTGGTGATATATATATACATATATATATATATATATATATATATATATATATATATATATATATATATATATATATATATATATATATATATATATATATATATATATATATATAAATATATATATATATATGTATATATATATATATATATATATATATATATATATATATATATATATATATATATATATATATATATATATATATATATATATATATATATGTGTGTGTGTGTGTGTGTGTGTGTGTGTGTGTGTTTGTGTAAGAGTGTGTCAAAATGCATACTTCTACCCTTTTGCCGCCTATAGAAAAAGGCAGGAGGGGCACTTTCCCTCCCATGCCCCTTCTCTCCGTCTTCCCTGCATGCTCTATCATCACTATTCGTAAGCATTGCTTCAGTCCTGTCCTGAAATCCAGAGAGGGCTTTTTGTAATTGGCACAAGCACAATTGTAGTAATAAAACAACGCTGAGCTTGTAATGTGGCTGCAATATGCAGCTGCAAAATGCGTCTGCAAAAGCGAGCAGATAAGTCTACAATCGCCGAAGCGCAAAAACGATAGTACTGAACTTGAAGATAAACACATCTATATTTAGTGATGATTGTTTCTTGTGTAAGCATCCAAGAATCAAGACATCTATCACCTTGGCCACTCCATCTGCAGCAGGTTTGGCCATGGCCCATTTTCAACTTGCAACCAGTAAATAGAAACTGAGCTTGCACTAAAAGCATACCGAATAGGTACTTATCTACTCGCTACTAGCTTCGGATGGTTTCGCAGTGATACGGTATTATTTGCATAAGCCACCGTAGACGGAACACCTGGATGAGCTTTTCAGCTCGTTAGATAAGTAAGGAAACATTTTCTTTTCTAAAAGAATTGTAAGATTTTATATGAATGGCACTGGGAAGCTATAGAGAGGTTCAAGAGGCAAAGATTCCAACATGATAGGCGATTTGCACACTACACGCAAACAATCGAAGCAAAAGGAGGCCTAATGGCTGATACTTGTTTGTCATCTCCGGAATATAGTTTTGAGAAAGTTTTGACATATTTCCTATCTGCATGTTATTTTGTGTCAGAAAGTGGCTAGCAAGAAACTAGTACTTGATTTGCTCAAAAAGTTAAGAAAATTCAGTACTGGATTTTTGAGACCTAAGAAAGTTGATAAGTTGACACACGTTTGAAATTCCAATTTCCACGCAAACACGCCTTCTCTTTCGTTGAATCTGCATAGATTTTCTTTTGAAATTTATGCCGTTCAGTGTAATGTTTCTATAATGCCTATCTGTCAGTGCAACAGTGTACAAAGTCTTAAGGAAGCTTAAGAACTGAAATCATGACAAAGCAAAGAAAGTTTCAGTACTGGACAAAAAAACTGTCTTATAAAAACAAAACGTGTACTGCAACGAAGCCTATAGCCATACTATTCAAATTCAAACTACCTGTCCGAATTGAAAAATTTTACAAAGAGATTCGTTGGACCCATCTGTTCAAAGAAATTACTGGAAGTAAATCTGCAGCCATGTTAATCACTCGGAGCTCATGTTTTACTGCAGGTGCATGGCAAAATCAGAGATTGTAAGGGACTAATTTTATCATGTTGAAATCATTCATAAATTACCACCTGCAGCTTATTTCATATAATCAACACAACAACAAAGCAATAATTTATTTGATACGTGAATAATTGCCATAATTTGTGATTGCGCTGTTGCTAATAGAGCTGAACCTGTTCTTTATCTCACTTGGGTCGCGTGTCTTGCCATGTCGATAAGATAATTATTCTGATGTTATACGGTGGCACCTGCTCCAAGGTGAGGCTGAATCAAATGTGCAGAAGAAGGGAAAAGAGGTCATGCAGCATATTTTTCATTCTTTCACATAAATCTCGTCTTGAATTTTCACTGTTTAGTGCGCTATTTCTATCGAATATCTGGAAAGCGCCCGCGAAGTACAGGAAGGAAACGAGCTGATGAGGAGTTCTTCTGTTCTACATTGTAAACCAGGATCGTTCAGTTTACGAAGAAGATATCCTATATCTTACGATAAAACCAAACCAAATATCCAAATATTTCAGTCATATTTTAAACCATATTATTAACTTGGAATTTATCAATGAATTATGTTCCTACGTAACTACTTGCTTGACATTTAAAACAAAAGACAAACATGCAACAGGCTGCTTAGCAATAACTGATAACTGATTACTGATATCGATTGCTCATGATAGCTTGTTTGCAGAGTGATCGCTATTGCAGTGTGTTACCGATTCCATGTAGCTCTCACTTCATGGTTCGTAACACATCATATGTTAAAGGGGAAAATGCACTCTTCTACCTGATCTATCATGGAACTTTGGTTACTACTTTCGAATCCATGTTTAGATCTGAATCCATGCTTAGATTTGAATCCATGCCTAGATTTGAACCCATGCCTAGCGCTCGGACTATCATAAGAGACTCTTCGTGAGAAGTCAACGAGGCATGCAGAAAGCATGGACACCGTAGATTTCTCTGTATACGCGCTGGAAGACAATCCAGTCCATAATTTACACAGAAGATTTCTACATGGTTCATGCCCTCACTCGCACAAATACTGTACAGTGATTGCTGAAGCCACACATGGTTTATTTCATGAACACGATAAAATAATATATGACCAGTGTTTGGACAGAATACCTACACCCAAAACAAAAACATTTTTACATTAGCAGAACTTCACCTTTACTACCAAAGTTCATAACGAATTTCTCCCTGAGTATTTTCAAACTTGCAACTATTGCAAGCTGTCCATTTTCAGGAATAAAACTATTGGCTGACCCTTCCGGGAGTAGAGCAGGACACTGCGCACCTTAAACCTTATGGCAAACAAGTTAAGACACTTAACTCAAAGTACCCTTCTAACAGCAGGAAGATTTCTAATATCAGTGCAGCAAACAAATTTAGATTTTAAAGATGTTTGCCAGAGTCCTATGGCGCCTTCCATTAAATCTGCATCCAGTTTTTGCTTTCCAACCATCAGACTTATTGTTCATTATCACATATTAGAAACACATACAGGACTAAATAGGCAGGTAATCTCACAAGGAAGTACACTAAAACGAGGCGTGTGCACTGGTTTAATGTTACTAATACTGGGAGGTTTTTCAAAACAGCATCTGCTCTTAAAGGAGTCTTACGAAAGATAAAACCACTCTGAGTGAATAAGATTGCATTTAGTATATCGTCAATTAAGTATATCTCTTTAAGAAAATAAGCTATCTCTTAAATGAGCGACCTTCCGAGATATTGGTCTTATCAGGTATTTTTCCAAACTTTCTATGGTATTTCCAAAGGTTTAAGCCTGGTTTATTCTATGTCGATGACTAAACCAATTAAATGGGGCTCTTTTGAAAATACTCGTAAGATTATGCTCCAAGTGGAGCTCATACATTATGCATTCGGCACGTGACCACTGTTAGACATCAAATGGAACGGCGCGTGCAGTTGAGCCGGGGTAGGCCAGGCTTTCACGTTGTAATCTAGCAAAGCAGATGTTCCCTTGGAAACAATAAAGAGGATATTCAAAGAAAAAAGTCGGTTTGAGGTTAGATGAGGACATGAATTTAATGTAGTTGTAATTCTCTATTTGAGGTCACTATTGATATTTATCGCGCAGTTGGTTATAAACAATTCATGAGGCCATTGGATAACAGATAAATCATGTTTCAGTTCAATGGTGCATACGGCTTAGTCAAGTGCTTTCAATATCATATGGGTGCAACTCAAACATTACTGGACACCAACATTTTTGACTTAGTTATAAGAATTCAAGAGTAAAGTTGCGGTCTTCAAATCAAAAGCATTAATGAGAATACAAAAGCACAGAACATATCACGTCAACAAGATTAAAAGTGACTCCATCATGGTTAAAGCATATGGCACTTTATTCCTACCTCTGGTTTGCGACTTCAAAAAAATCTCTGTAGATAGGAACAGCCATATCTCTTTTGAACCATGCAGCTGGACTATTCTCGAGGTTCCATCATGTCCGAAAAATGGAACAAACTTTTTCCATCAAAGGCACGCATAGGAAAAGGGAAATTGCTATACATGAGAGCAGTGCAATAGCTCTCCCAATAGAAACTCAATGGGAATAAGTTTTCTTGCACTTAATAGCATAAGAAACATTTGGGGTTCATGAATGAAAGAAGCTGAATTCACAGGCATACAATTCTTTTCGGTCGTGGGTCTCCAGGTACTCTGCTATTCATGAGACACGAACCCGTTGTAACTCAGAGCATTAATAAACAAATCATTAGAATAAATAAACAAGAAAGCTAATTTGATACCTGTAACAATAGTGTCTCTATAAGTTAAAAGGTGCCCGCGAGCACGTCTTGCAATCATTGGTCCATGTTTCACAAGTGCGTGCCCTGCTTGATCCCTCAACGATATGCTCAAGTCCCTGCAAGGCACATTTGCAGACGTGGAAGAAAACTGGAATGATAGAACAAGACGCTTTAAAAGTCCTGTTATAAACTACAATACACGCTAAAAGTTCTTAGGGCACAAACAAAAAACTGATAAAAAACCACTTTCCTCTGTATTTTGTCATTGTTACCAAATACACCCATCCCCGTCCCCCTAAAATAACATTTGTTCATCTATGGGACACTTGAAATTGGCGTACGCGTAAAAGTTTTCCACTATCGCGTGTACTTCTCCCAAAAACCACCCCGACAACCAACATTGTTTGAGTGGAGAAGGGGGTCGAAAATTCCTAGCAGAATACAAGTGGAAAGTGTCCCATGACATTTTCCGACTATTGTAGATGTTAACCGCATACAATTACTTCTCTTAATACGAGCATGCTGAAATTCTCAGAGATTCCTACGTAACCGTGGACACCATCGCCACTAACACAAATCACTTAAAAGAATACATTATAATAAGTTTTGATCTTATGTTTCTACAACAGGGTTTTGCAACTTTGGTATAGAGTCTGTGTATACGAAAACTATGGGAATGAACATTACCTTTTTATCAATGCATATATAAGGCATCGTGTCATGAAAAGATATAATGAAATCATGAGAAAATAGAGTAGGCAGTCGGGGTACGCTTTAATATTGTCATAATTGGGTCATTGATCCAGTCAGCCCTCTTCCTGGCCCAGTAAATTAGTTAAATTTAATGTATTTGACCCACTTGTATAGGGCCTTTATGAGAAATGTTTTTAACTTTTTCTTAAATTACAAGTGGTCACAAGCCAGGTAAATTATTTGGAAATGAAAATGAAATGAATATCGATTTGTGAGCGGGCCAAGCACACGAGGAAGGGACATTGTATAGTTTCTTATAGGGCATACATATCGAACTTAGATGCAAGTGGAACTGTGGCCTTCCTATAGACTTTGCCCACTAGTTAAAATTTCCTATTAAATACCATGAGTCTAGGGACTTTTTAGGTGCTTATTTATGGTAGCATTCATTCATCAACGGTCTTTCGGTTGACACTAAAAGTAAACCTAATCTTAACATTTGTTCAAATCCTACTGGGCATGCGCCGAGTTCTGCATATATAGGAAGTTTCATTCGCCCAGTACTGCAACTTTCTCAGCTCTTTCATGATTTCAGTACTAAATCTGTCTTAAGACTTCCTCAGTGAGAATGTTCAAGTATACGAAGCACTACAGTGCTACATAGGCAGACGGGCGATAAACAAACAACACGCTGAAATGCATAGATTTTCATAGGAAATCTGTGCAAATGTGCATGTGTGAAAATTGGAATTTCAAAATGTAGATAAACTGATCGACTTCCTAGGGTCTCAAAATCCAGTGAACTTTCTCGACTTTCTGAGCGGTCGAGCACTTATAAAGCATTTTCTTATAAAAATAAACGTGTATTCAATTCCAGCAAGAGAGCCATTCAGCAAAAAAGCGTAGTCTAGCCTAACTTGAATACTGGATGTTTTTGAAAACACTTTTGAAGCGAGGTTCTGAGGTTAAACCATAATCTAGTAAAAAACTGGAAGTGAAAAAACAATGCTTCTTTTATCAAGGAACTTAAATTTTCAATGGCGCAACGAGCAAATGATACCCCCTTATGAGAAGCAAAGCTGATTAGTAAGAGAGAGCTCTATTAGGAGATTTTCACAGCGAATCTTTAATGCCTTTTCAAAATATGATCTTTCAAAGGGGGTTCTCTCGTGGGTGCATGGCAGGCAAACTAGAGTTCAAAAGTTTGAAACTGGGGCGCTTTATGAGCTCTGATAAGCCAGGTCGAGTTGCAAGATATTATTACATGCTAATTACGTGAATTTTAACTGACAAAATAGTCGGTAAATGCGATATTTCAAAGTAAGAAAGGGGTCCATCTAAGTAATCTACTGCCTTTTAATAACCTCTTCACAAAATGAGGTAGCAACAGAGAAGATTCTGTCAAAACTTCTAAAAACTGCTAAAAACTTCCTATAATTCACTGAAGATTATAGTAGTATCTAACACAATTTTCCCACAACTACTCTACATGGTCAAGAGGTAGAGTTTGAGATTTCAATGCTTCATGTCATTCGCACCAACTCCCAAGGTCGAAAAGTTTTCTGTCAGCATTGAGTAAGTACTTCTGTAAAGACCTCACCTCATGGGAGGATATCTCTGGCAAAATCCCAAAACCTGCGGACAATTGCCTCTATACATGATTGTCATGGGTGGTTTTGACACAAATATTTAATAATCAAAGTACTGACCAGCATTTAGCCACAAAAGACAATGCAGGGGAGAAACTTCAATTCCTGAAGTTCAATAGAGTAACACCCTGGGTGTAATCTAACACTCATTTCCAATTGGTTCCCTCAAAAAATTTCTCTGTGCAGTGCCTGTATTCAATTGAATCGGAGGAAAATCCCCTCACAATCGGTGAGTGCATGACGAATATCGACTTGACAAAAGCAAACTCTCTCAAAAAACATTTGCTCGAATCCCCATGGAATTTCAAGGGAATTAAAGGTATCGAGGTTTTCATGCCAGGAAAAGTTTCTGTAAAATATCACGCTACTTTGAGAGGAAATTTATATTAATTTATGCATGAGTGTGTGTGAGTGTGTGGGGGGGGGGATGCATGAGGTTGTATGAATGTGGAGAACGTGAACATACAATACACACAAATATCCAAGAGCGACGATATTCTGAGCAAGAGGCTAATTTGAATCCCAAAAATTAAGAAATGTCATAGACTGAATATTCATAGACATTGTTCAAACAAAAAGCTTCTTTTTGTACAACAGATATAGATCATTGCAAATTTAGAGCTGATGACGATTCACATGAATGCATATGAATTCGTTTTAAGGATGCAATTGAAAGGGAGAATATTTTTGAACCGTTATGCCAATTAAGTTCATACCTTTAATTAAATATACATACATACAAACAAACTTATGTATATATATATGTATATATAAATATATATTTATATATATATATACATGCACATACATATAAATAAATATACATAGATATTTATAAATATTTATATTCATATATTGAGAGAGAGGGAACAAGAGAAAACTTAAACGTGAACGTTTCCACTTGTATCTTCGTCAGTATATATTCTGATTATTGTTCTCAATTGATGACTATAAAAACTTCTTAGTGCTTGGAGCTCTGGAGTATATATTCCGATATAGGAAATAAATAAATAAACATACATATGTATATAATTGTTGTGTCTTAAGCTAACGTAGGCTTTTGTATGAATCATAAAGGAGGAACATGTAATGTGGTAATCAAACATCAATAGCATAGCATTAAAATTTTCCGTCAAGATTCTACTATTTAACTGGGGTGGTGTGGCTGTATCCAAAAGGGTAGGGAGATTTTCGGAATTCAGTGCAGACTGCAAGGCTCTCAAATTATTTCAACATATTTATTACCAGTCTTCCTTTCTCAAACGATCCCGTTCTCTATTACTTCATCCTTTCCTCCTGTGTTTTTTAACGATGAAAAAACTTTTACTCTGTAAATTTTAAACTGATGTGATATTAAAATGGTCCAAAGGTAAGGAAAGCTGAGGTGTTCAATCTGTTCGACAACCAGACAATCTGCCCCCCTTACATTAAATGTAGAACATTCTGTTTAACTACCTCGCAACCAGTGTTTGCAGAAAAGGGACCTTTTCTGGTCCTATGCCAGGTACATTTGAAACCATAAGCTAAAATTAATGCTACCCAACTTCTTGCCTTAACAGGAATAAGATAAAATAAAACCAAAGTATGGTAGTAAGAGAGAAAACTGTTAAGGTATTCATTAAGGAACGAAAATATTGATAATTCATTAAAACATGAGAACAATTATGAACGGAAGATGTGGGATTGTGGAATTTTCTGAAAATAAACAGAAACATATGCTATGTATCTAAGATCCTTCTGCGATAGCGTGAAGTATGTACTACTGTCAGGGTGTCGTTACTTTGATGCTTCTGTCTTGAGTCAACAAAAGCACCTTAGATCAACGTGTTGCTCTAGGCATGAATAACAAACTGACATAGCAGACGCTTACAAATAAGTCCGAATGATTACTTAACACTAGACGTACGATTGGCTGCCGGCGCTTCACGGATAAAAAGGATCTGCACAAAGAAGGGTGAATGAAACAAATTCGGACAACCGTAAGAGTGGAATCTAAAGGAGAACTAGCATTGGGTGGTCTAGCCGCTGACACAAAAGAGCGATTTTCATGGCAAAATAGGAAAAGCATACAAGGAAGTCACCGAACGAACTAGAATCATTGGGCTCCTTTGTCTAACAGTTGACACGACAATAAAAAGGATTTCAGAGTTTTTTTAATGAAGATAAGGAGTCCTATCGAGAGTCCATGAAGAGAAAGAGAGCTCTAAGAAGTGTTAACTGACTGCAGCACGACTTTGAACAGTGGTGGAGTGGATTGCTCTATCCAGCACTAATGCAATATAACAAGAAAGACAAACTTGCGTTAGCTTCTTAATGTCACCACGAAGTACAATATAAAACGATAGAATAAAGAGGCTGTCCAAGCTACCTGTAACAATACCAAGCTCTAAGTGATTATTACCATGCCCAATGTCATGTGACAGCTAAAAAGTATAGTAATAATATAATTGCCGAGTTGCCACGCAGGTGCTCCGCAATAGCTATAAGTAGACGGCAAACTACAATTTTTAAGCATTGTTTCAGTTAATGAGTAGCGAAACGCCGGGCTGCTTCGAAGGGGAACTCACTGCATTTTTCTTGAATAGAAAGTAGTAATATCTTTCATAAACCAATCGCCCTTCGTAGTAATCTCATTTGTTGTATGAAGAAGACATAGTGATACTCCAGTGATTTTCAAAACACCTGGCACGGGACAGCTCTGCTTTCTTTGTAACTCTCTGAATTATTTATTCAACGACAGGCTCGGCAAGGAATCAATAGTGCAGTTGATGCAGCGGTACGTTTGCAGAACACTTACGAGGTGGGTACAAAACGATTAGAGTAGGCGACTGTACAGGTTTTGGTTTGACGCTCTTAGAATCTTGCTGAACCGTTTCGGCTTTTGTATAACCAACTGAGCAATATAGAATTTAAGAAATTTGTGAAATTCACATGCGGACTGGTGTCTTTTAAATGAAGCTGGCTTTATTTGAATACATGTTATTCGCAAGCTTACGTTCAGTACTGCAACAAAAACAGGATGCTGAGCATAAAGCGCTAAACGGTTTCAACTCTTACAGAAAACATGGATCTCTCGTCTTTAACAGGCACGGCATAGAAAGAACTGCCATCAAAATGCTGTTAACGCTGTGGATATGCAGCGTCATGCTTTCTTACTCCAACGTAAGAGGAGAAGATGACTTGGAGATAAGGTTAGATGGAGAAAATCCGCTTGAGGTGAACATTACCGAATTGAAAGCAAAGGAAACTGATACAGAATTGATCTTGCTATTTAAAACGTTGCAGTCATCAGGAGTAATACTATGGGCAACTGGAGAAACTGGTGATATGATACTGGTTGAATTGGTCCGCGGAAAAGTAAGGTGAGTGCTAGACTTTGCAAATTCATGACGTTCTGATAAACAGGGTTTGCACCAAAAATGTAGACAGCTTTCATCACCAAAATGTCGTCTTTTGGACATAACTAATATTAACAAGTAACGGATTAACTCATACGAGGATAAAGGGGAAAATGAAGCAGAAGATTTAGCTATAATAAAAGGGTTAACCTTCCATGAAGATACGAAATAATTATTTAGCCACCCTTTTGGGTAGAAGTTTGAATGGGTAGCGTGGTTCAATTACGATTTTCAATAGAAACAAAATTGGTTTTAAGACACTAATCGCTTCAATGGAAGGAGAAGAATCCACAAATAAAACTAGGAAGTTCGATAATCTACAGCACGTTGTGCACTGTACACCGAGATTCGAAAACACGATATAATCAGTTTATATGGGTAGCATAGATTCGAGATAAAGCTATAGAACAAACTGAGGTATGTGCTTTGCACGGCATCAAAATACGCAGTAATCCACTGACATATATCGTAAATATATAACAGCGATCAGGGCCATTTCACCATGGATATAGCAAGCGATACGGAAAACTTCTTTCGTTTACATTTCCCCTTTTATCCCGTGTCAATGTTTATTTTGAGAGCATAGTGTTGTCGAGCAAATAGGCTAATAACGAGCTGAATACATACAGGCACATTTTGATAGTTTCAGCACGTGCCAGGCTTAAAAGATTAGATGAACAGTAATTATTCACTCATTTTTGATCAGAAACATTTAGAGCACGAAAGAGCACCTCGCACAAAAGCAGCCTGTGAAGTACGAGCTTTGAAAGGAAATGTTGAAATAGGTGGCGGTAATGGCGAACCGTGTTAAGACGTTTCGATATTGCATCCCTTGCGAATGACGCACATCCAGCAGAACGTGAGCCTATAAGACCAGGCAAAGAATTATCCAGACATCATGAGAAATTGTAAAAGAAAAAAACTAGCAGATTATGATCTGTGATTTCAAACTCTGATTAGGAATTGATTTTGTCGGTGATAGATAAGCATGCCTAGGCGTTCATCGAATTTCAGTTAAGGATATTCCGTTAGATTGCGATTTGCAACCGCCAACTGTGATCATTGCACACACTTTCTAGGAGTGAGCATCTTTGAGGAGTGAGGATGAAGTAATTTTTGATATCTTAAAGTGGACGTGTTTTCGTTGTAATCGTTGCATGAACCCTCAGTAGAACGAGGTTATGTGTAGTACAGGTGCATAGATAAATGCAAGCGTATTGATTAAGCAGTGGAAACGTGCAATAGGCTTAACAGATTAAAAATCGCCAGAAGCAGAGCTGCAAGTGTTAAAATACAAACGATAATCAATTCAACTACAGTTGACAGCAATTACCTTTATTGCCCCGGCTCATCGGAGTTGGTTCTATACGATCGTCTAACTCCGATTGATGATAGTAATTGAAGGGCCAGTGAAGCAAAGGTCGGATATTCTTTAACATCTTTCAATCTGGCTTGAGGAAGTCCCTTAAGATACACTCACAATCTCGCATTAAGGCAACCGAAGTCGCCAACTAGTTTTAACAGTAGACTGCCTCTTGAGATTTGTAGCGTGGATTAGCGCTCCACAAGCAATAGGTCGTCTCTATCTGCCCCTTTCACAAATTGATCGTTTCAAATAGAATGTAGCCACAACTTTAAGGTCAGACTATCCAATCCACTTTTCCAATTAATGAAAAATCTGGCAATCCCTGATTTGCAGGCTCCAGGAGTTATAAAGCAGAAATTTCACGTAATCTTAAAAGCAACGATATCAGAAAGATATGATAATGCAATCAAATAAAGTGCACCCAATCGCTTGCAATATATCGTCAGATTTACCAGGGGTGAACGCGGTGTGTGACTAGTAGACTTGGAATGAAGGAGGTAAATCTTAATAATTGCATGTTTCTTGTGGTTCCCCTGTGCTAGCAGTCACTCCGTGTTAGGGATATCATACGCAAACTGGCGCGATTTGGAAACAGTATGACTCATGTATAGCAATACGATTGGAAAAGAAGCCAATATCAAAGAACAATTCAAATTGTAACCATTCTGTTGACAAAAACGACCATTATGCATTTCTAGCATTTTCTCAGTAAGTTTATTTGTTTGTGCAGGAATGTGCAAAGCGCAACCACCTCAAAAATGCAATGAAAAATGGAATTTGCAACAAAAATTTGCATTGCATACTTGCTCCATGGCTGAAAATAGCCCTGGGTTGGGCAAAATCCACGGTGAGATAAATGTCAGCTATCCTGAGATTGGCTCTTAAGGAAGACAAGCAAATATTCTATTCTCCAACGTGCTCTTTTACCACATAGGGTGATATGTTATCAAATAACTGTGTATTGAATTGCGTATTTAAGCATTATGCAACAAATACCAAGAAATTTAAAAATTGCCGTGAGCTATTTTTGAAAGGATTAGAAAAAAGCCAAACATGCATTATTTTAGATGCAGGTGTTGCATACCATGAACGGTTCAGACCTCGAAGGTTGCTCACCCTTTCTTTCGTATAAGTCTTGTTTATCACAAACACGCCGTAAATTCCTGCCAAGGCTTTAGGTTGGCAATCTAACTGAATCTCTCTTGTAAGCCCTTGAATTTCACTCATACAAAAATGCCTGAGGGTCTCTTAAAAGCTAATATCAAGAGAGAAAGTCACATGGCTGAAGATTAATCTCGTAGAGTCACAGAGAAAAAAGGATGAAATCCCCTATCAATTATGAAAATCATATAAAATTCTACAGGAACACGCCTTATCTTGATGCAAACCCAATTTGTTGTCGCGTTGACACTGGAACTCTATTCCCACAAGCGCATTACCGCATTAAGATGTAGACATATTCGATACTAGGTGCAAACGAGGCTAATTTTATATGTAATACGCATTGAATGGGTGAAGCAAATGTTAGCGCGAACACGATAGAAGCTTCTAAAGTATCCACTCTAGCGCCTTTCATTTTGACACGTATCGGCATGGCATTAAAAATTTCCCTTATCTTGACTGCATAGCTTTTGTTTCTAAAAACAAGTGTAAAGTCTACGAAGAGTAAGGCACATCAAAAAAGAAGAACAAAGCGGTATGATTCATTTGAACCTAAAACGACCCAATATTACAAAAACTCTCTGTCTGGAATTTTCAAACTGTTTTGAAGTATAGCCATGCAAGGAACGAACATATCCTCTTGCTAGTGCCTTTGCCATCTGACTTTCTATATTGGAGATATGAGCTGTTTTGTGGGAATCTGATTTGAATAAAATTGCTCAAATCTTAACTCCATGTAAATCCACAGTATATTTTAGTAAATTATACACAGGTCTACAATACAAGCTACTTGGTATGGTTAGAGATGAATAAGGAACATTCTCACGCCGCTCTGTTATTCAAATTCAAAGTAAGCGGTTGAAAGGCCATATCGTGCTTTAGAAAACGAACTCTCTGACGACCTCCATACCGCACTAACAATTTCAGTACAATGAATGTCTCACGACTCTTCCCGAATACCTATTAAAACTGTATCTAAAAACACGGGAAATGCTTTGAAGTGAATTCTGCTTTACATCGCATACAGCATAGCTACCTTAGTATGTGATATGGCTTTCTTAGTCACCGGTGAATATAAAGTAAGCCACAGAGAATTCATCGTGGACTTCCGACTTTGTACCCGTAGTTGCAAAGGCAAACGAATTTGACACTGGAAACAGCTTCTTCCTCGATATAACATTACTCTGCCAAATGAAGTACAGAGCTCATTTGAATAATAATTATCCCTTTTTTAAAATAATTTAATGTTAACTACGAAAAGTTGCCAACTTATAGCTAACTAAAGTCTACCAAACAAGAGGATGATAATAGTGTGTAGTGTATATATCTTAAATATATATACACACACACACACACACACACACACACACACACACACACACACACACACACACACACACACACACACATATATATATATATATATATATATATATATATATATATATATATATATATATATATATATATATATATATATATATATATATATATATATGTATGTATGTATTGCGAAGTTACAAGAATGTACAAACAGATTTGCACATCACCACCTGTCTAACTTTTGATACTTTTAAAATTTTTCCGAGTTCTGTTCCCTAATGGTTTAGATAGGTAAAAATATGGGCATACCTTGGAGAAGGTTTCTCAAATATTACAAAGTCTTCAAGTATGCCTTCGCTACTGAGAAATCTGCATTATCTGGTGAAGATCCCATAAAAGGATGGTGGCTAGTTCGTTAATTAGATCCTTACATTGTTCAATTGTTCGTTTAGTTCATTAGCTAGAAAGCTAACTCAAATTGCTTAAGCGGGCTGGATTCACTACAGGTTTTGAACTGCTGTGGACCTCTGACCTCTGGTCTAAGGCCTGTGTCCTCAGATCTTATCTGTGGTTTCATTTAATTACCCCTCGAAAGGATGTATCGTTAATTTGGGTGGGAATTAAAGCAAAGCCTAAAATAAGGGAAATCTAGAAGACCACTAATTGGCAAGCAGTAAGGGTCTATAAGTGGAACTAGAAGGGAATATTTTCAGGGCCATTCCCATTTCCTATCAGAAACGCTTTTTGGCATATTATACTTCAATACCCTTGTTCTTTACGCAAGAAAATTTCGTAACTGCATTATCCATTAATTCTGACAATACTAAATTCTATGTCAAGATCACTACTTGAATTTTGAAAGCCATTATTATATGATACGATAGGATATTGATATAATATGATGCAATATCATTTGATATGATATAATACATGATATGATATGATAGGCTACGATAGGATACGATATGATATGATATAGTATGACATGATATGATGTATTTTGATTAATTTGTTTATGGTTACCTATTTACAAATCAAATTTGTAGCTAGAGATACTTATTTAGGCCAGCTACTTACGATACAAAACGCAAATAAAAGTAACATAGAAATAGTTACAAATACCCTATGTTGTAGATGAAAACTTCGCATAGTCTGCAAGTACAAGAGTTACCATTCCACCTTCAGTGGGCGACACCACTGTATATCAGGTCTTAAAGTAAAGAGAAGCTCCTAGTATCTCCTGTGGTATTCAACTGCAACACCCTCCTCAAAAGTTTAGGTTGCAGCTGCTTTTATACTAAGAGCCTCTACGAGTTAAATGCTATAGGGGCCACACAAGACTTCAGATCGCGAATAGGAAGATATGGGCACAACTGTTTTGATACCAAGAGCTTCTACAAGTTTAATGCCACAAGGAGCCACATAAGACTGACTGAAAACGAGATGAGGAAGATATGATGGAATGGTTTTGCTACTATAAACTTACACGGGCCCAATAATATGCGGTGCAAAATGGGACTTCATAACGAGATGGAGCACTAGAAATACGGCCTACTATTTACCACGGCTGATCAGAGTCGCCCCAGGCTAATAGCGAAACAAATTGCAGACTAAATCTTCCATCTTCTCGCGTTACTGCTAAGTAACTAAAGTGCTGACTGGCTCTGTTTGTGACATCACAGTTTTAGTAGTTCTTTCGTCCTGCTATCGATCTAAATACTATTACTACGAGTCTTTAATACGATTTGACTTTTCACGAATTAATCACTTAATCTACTAACTACCAACAATGTCCATGGATAGAGACTAACCTGATTTCCCATTATTATATCAATTACCGAATATCCGATTGAGTATCACTTTACATTTCTGCAAATAAAGGAATAAACTCTGCCAATGACTTTATCACAAATTCCTGAACAGCAGAGTCTTTGGATACCTAACAGAATATTAGGTAATCGTATTAGGGTAATACGGAGGAGCAAAAGATAAATTAAAGGCATACCGTGAAATTTAATGGAAACGACTATGTTGCCAAGTAGTCGCAAACAGAGGAGTAAAATGGACTTTCTTAAGGCGTTTAACATTATCCATATTTATGCTCTTACTCCTAAGGAATTAACAGTCAGTCCAGGAGCACATCCCACTATCGTAGATTATGATAAAAGCTAGATGCAAGGGATAAGCTAGCAAGACACTCTGACCTCTCATACCACAATCTAAAATTAATTTAACTTAGTGATAGTAGGAACTGTGAGAAATGTGGATAACAATTTCTGCAAACCAATACACACTTTTTGTATGAAAATGGCCTATAGGAAGTAATACCAGACTGCTAAAAGTTAAGGGAGCTCAACACTGAGACCAAGCAAAGTTGATAAGTCATATACAAGTCACATTGGACCAAAAACAACTTTCGTACAAGAATGCGTATGGTGGTGACGATGCAGAGCCCCTTTACTTTGAAGAGATTTGTCCTGTGTTAGATAGCATAAAAAGAATGTATATGGAAAGTCTGTTCCCTATAGCCATGGTACTATATCTAGCCTTGACTATATCAACTGTTTATACAAAGAATCTCAGAAAAACCTTTCGCTTTGCTGCTTATAAGTCGCATGAACTTGAGTGATACAGTGGTCTAGACAATAAAGTTGAGCTGCTTTGCATAATTTATAAGTTGTCCCACTCTGCAACAGATAATCTTATTATTTCGCTATTTCAATAGTTCTTCCATTACCATCTATACAACATCATCAACATACCGCAAGAATATCAAAGCATAGAAATCCCTCATAGCAAGGCTACTGAAGCTTTGCAAGCATTCCGATCTCATCTGAAAACAGAGGATAGAAATTAAAACCAATTTGGTGACCTACACGCGCGATGTGAAGCATAGTCTACCAGTTTATAACAACAGAAGAATGAAGCACTTTCATTTCACCAGGCATCAAGTGCTTTTCATATAATCCTGCTGATCAGGGACCTGGGGGTGGCCTTAAAGTAAGCCGGTATTAGTTTTGTGAGGCACCAGCATATGTTCTAACAATC
Source organism: Mastigias papua (assembly GCA_964019165.1). NCBI lineage: Eukaryota > Metazoa > Cnidaria > Scyphozoa > Rhizostomeae > Mastigiidae > Mastigias > Mastigias papua. The sequence continues at coordinate 15,108,149 of OZ025272.1, read as the reverse complement.
GTTTTTGAGATTTGGAAGCGGTTCTGATTTGTCACATGTTCCGCCGATTCAAACTGAAAACATCTCATAAAGTTTAGTAAATACAGTGATGGCGGAAGAGAGTGAGTGAGGGGGACAGCTACCTCTCTTGTTCCTTTCTGAAGGGTACGGAGGAAGCAATAAGTGCCCCCATTCATTCCAATAAACTCATTTCAACGATCACTCCTACATGAAATCTAAAACAGTTGTGCTTTTGTAGGTCATGTCTCTTTGTAACAATAACTTTATTGTGGCTGTTTTGTCCATAATTTCACAGCATATGATTTTTGGTATTTTCTCCAAAGTACCCTTCAGAGAAAGTGAAATACAACTTATTTGGGTACATTATGGAAAACAGAAATATGGAAGAAAAGTCTTAAAACACTGGCTTTAGACTACAAGGAAAAGCACAAAGAAAAAAGTTAATGTAAGATTAATATAGCTAGCAGAATTTTGTTACACAAGACATATTTTTGGTTATGAGAAGGGATAATGAATAGTTTTCAATTAGATCCCTTTTTGATTTAAATAACATTAAATATGAAAATTATACTCTTGAAACTAGTATAATTGGTTAATCTCAAGGGAAATAGGCAGCTCTGAATTCTGCAAGGAAATAATCTCTGGCTATATCACATGCCAACAGGGGTGGATTTACTGGCGGTGTGAGTGGGGCTGCCCCCATGTTCTATCTTTGGTGGTAAATCGCTATTGCATTCGGTACAACGGCATCTTGGCTCAGTAGTACAACTTCAAAAGACTGGGCCAGACTGAAAGACTGGGCCATACTGAAAGTTCACAACATACACTTATAGGAAATGCAAAGAAATGGCTAGTATTCTATCCATAAAATAATAACGGGGATTGCAATGTTGTTTCTTAAATGTAAAATGGGAGCCCCAGATTTATAATGGGTGCTGCCTAGCATCAAAGCTGGCATTGCCCTGAAAACTTCCACGCTACACCCCCCAACAAATCATGCTCGATCAGTCCTTGCATATCAAGTTGCGCTGTTGTGATTGTAAGTCAGCTGGCAATTGGACTGACAATGAGTAAAGACTAAAAAAATGAAGCATGGCCGGAAAGCTCTAAGCGCCCATTGCCAATAGCTTATTTGAAGTTAAAAAAAGAGCCGCTTACGTCATGTCTTCCCTACCGAGAAAAATTGCAAGACTAGAATCTGCAAACAATCGTGTGCAAGAAGGATTCCTGGGTTGAGATTGATGTTGGCCTTATTAGGTATTAAAAAGACAGAGTGGTTGTCGTATGTGAAATAGCCTTAGTCTATTGATATGATTAAGTTAGAAACTGCTGAGCATAAATATCTCCACTCTTCAACTCTTGTATCACATGCAATGCAAAAGTTTCGGCAGCCATAACATAGTTTGAGAGGCAAATGTGTAGGACATTTGTAAGAGAGGAGACTTATTCGAAAACTTATTGTAGACAGTAAAGGGTAATCCATTTCCGATCGCATAAAGCGAATACAAGACAATACTTAGAAATTATCATCTATTTAACCAATATAATTGTTCTGATTGATTTGTAACTGTATATTTATCTATCTTTATATATATATATATATATATATATATATATATATATATATATATATATATATATATATATATATATATATATATATATATATATATTATATAACTTTCGTTTTCTTGTCAAAACACACACACATTCGTTTTCTTGTCAAAACACACACACACACACACACACACACACACACACACACACACAGATATATATATGTGTGTGTGTGTGTGTGTGTGTGTGTGTGTGTGTGTGTGTGTGTCTGTGTGTGTGTGTGTGTGTGTGTGTGTGTGTGTGTGTGTCTGTGTGTGTGTGTGTGTCTGTGTGTGTGTGTGTGTGTGTGTGTGTATGTGTGTGTGTGTGTGTGTGTGTGTGTGTGTGTGTGTGTGTGTGTGCGTATTAATATTACAGCCAAAAATTGCAGAATATCTTTTTCTAAAATCAGCGACATGGGTGGCCACGTTCTATAATACAAATGTCAGTGATTGAAATCAGCCTAAAACGGATCTTTCCCTAGCTTCTTTGTCAACATATGTTCTTAGTACGTGCTTGCAGGGGAATACTTTCACAGTTTTGAGCGGAGATGTACAATTTTCAGTGGGCAAAATTACCGATGAAACTACGAGTATTGCTGCTTCACCGACCAAAACTACATCCATTACATCGACTTTGATTGTTTTCTTTAACCTAACGTACTAATACTTTAGCAAGTTAAGATCATTTGGCCGATCATCTGCACATTTACTGAGCAATTGTGAAAAAATGCAGGGTGTCTTATATTCACAACCCCTCCCCCCCTGGTAGCTACACACTCCTGTATGCTCCTACCACACTTTGTACAGAGAAAGCAAATGTGAAGACTGTAAAACAACATATGTTATAAGCTGCTCTCTCCTCGAAAAATATTTACTTGAACCAGTGCAATCAACACCTATAAATATGGACATAAATTAAATTTAACTAAGAAAAATTGGATATGTAGCATATATATATATATATATAAATATATATATATATATATATATATATATATATACATATATATATATATATATATATGTGGCATATATATCTAACAAGAAGAGAGTTTTGTATATATATCAGTGGATAAGGCCTCACCATTGCTGTACAAATATTTTAACAAGAAATCTAGCACAATCTGGAACATTTTGTTTCCTCATAAAGTGGTTCCATATAGAAAACGTATATATCTACAATTAACTATGCATATGGCTGCCTCTGTTCAAGTGCTTTTAGCGACTTTTCGATTGCCCAAACTATGCGCGTTGAGTATGACCCAACAAAACACGAAGATTTGACTGATAATCCAATTTTATATCCAAATCTGGCTAATCCTAGGCAGCTCAAGGGATCTACAAATACCAAAACGTGCAGAGAGAAGGTCACTGAGAGATAGGGTCAAGGGAGGTTCTGAAAAAAGCATATCATTATTTACACCAGAGGTTAAATGAAACTCCTTTGACAATTGAACCAACTTCATCGTATATTTTCAGCTTCTGGTACATTCTCATATCGGCATATATCCAAAATGAGGCCTCGACTAACCAAGAAGAATCTCAGATTACTTTTGAGTAAAAGTTGGCATAAACGCTTTTCGGATTTCCTTCCTCCCAACAACTCAAACTAATCTACCAGGAAATATGCATGAGATTGCTTCCAAATTAATCTTTGATAGAGGTCTGAATTAAGTAATCTGCCTTAGAGAATGTTTATCAAAGATTGATTTGGAATTAATCTCATGAATTTTTTACTGCTAAACTAGATAATGGGTTTTCGCTATACCTGATACATTTATTAATATCATAATACTTGAGATTCACGAAAAATTCTGCTATCCTCGGCATAGCTCATTTTCTGAAGGGTTTAATTTTATGCTAACAATCGTACTGGTAATAGAAAGTGTCAGGAGGGGACTCAATCGAATCACTACGGTAAGTGTTTCCAAGCAAAGTGTCAACTTTTCTAACTTATCGGAGACTAAATTGGGCTCGTACCAGGAAAAGCATGTGGTAATCAGTCAATTCTCGTGGTAGGTTAGTAATAGCTTAATCATTTCTCATCATGGGAAGGGAGGCGGTGCATTCAGGTAGCAACCATAGTCATTAGAAGGTTAGAACTGCAATAGGGGGAGAGTGGCCGGAGGACGGTCCCAGAAGCAAATGCATACAGAATGCCATTCCAAACTACTTTTGGGAATAACGTTCTAATTTTTCATCTATGATATTTCATAATACGGTACATTAACAATAAATATATATTAGCTAGAAAAACACACTTTAAACAAAGAACAGTAGCTTGTGTGTGTCGCACAAGCGACATTAATATAGGCTAAACAGACTTGTTTGTTCAACAGCAGTCAAAACGTTAAACCATTCTGACAAAATGCTAACAGATCGCTTTTGGTAGGCAAAGAATAGCATTGCCCACTCGTTCTTTGTAGAACACAACAAATATGATAAGACGAGAATTATTTTGTCTTCATAACTTCAGATATCAAATGGGTTTTCTATAAAACTATTATCGCCTTGGTTTCGTATGCCTATTCATAGCGACTACCACAGACCGCGCAGGCTGGCATAGATCCACAGTGGCTCCATCTTCATTTTCATCATTCAGTCCGATATCCCGCCTGAAAAATACGATGTTTAAACAGCCTAGTTTGCTCTCTCTATCGGCAATTGTTGCACGATCGCATGAAGGACAAGGAACCTATCCTTAAGACAGTTAACTGAAAACTGTACAAGTAATCTTCTCATGTTGATAAATCCATAAATCAAGTAATTACCTAATAGCTTTTCAGACTAAGACACTCAGTTGAAGTTATGTTTCTATTGCAAGCCATTTAAATGTTAGTATTAAGCACATGAGTTTTGACAGAAGATAGAAGGATGATATAATATCAATTAATGTCTGAAATACAAAGCTATAAATCATTAATAGGGAATATGCAGTCTTTGGTCGTTCTTTTGTGTTTTTATTTATACACCTCACAAATATTCAGTTAGTGTGCAGACAAAACAACTCCACTCTATCCACCTATCATTTACGGAGTGATGTTCGAAAGAAATGATGACATTGAAAAGGTTTTATTATATAAAATAGCATGTTTTGGCTATGAAGGAAAGAAAATTTATGACCACATTTGGAAGTGGTTGAAATGTTGCAATAGACTCTAATAATCAATGCCTGTATTTCTTAATAATACGCTTGCAAGCTCGTTCACTTAAAATACATTTGGAGCCCTTTTTAGTTATGTATAGCATTTGACGCAGGGTTGTATGTATAACATGGAACTTTAGGGAACTGATTAAAACGTGAGAGACTTATGAATTGAATATCAATGGTGGTAACTAGCAAACAAAGCACCGCAATCTCCAGCCTTTCCCTTACAATTATTTCCCTTATTCACAGAAAACAACAATATGTATTATCGTAATATGCATATGCCTCTTTCTTTGCAAAATAAGTGAATATAATGCCACATAAAAGCATAAAATATATGAAACCAAAAGGTTTACCGCTCGTTGAAAAGTAAACGATGTTTTTGTTATTTTTGTGATATATTGTGATTTTTTGCGATTATTTCAAAGTTTACGAGATTTTTCCAACTGATACGCTTCTCGCATAAAATACTACAAGAGATGTCACACTCTGTCAACACACTAGTCTAATAAATAGTTAAAATGGCTATTTATTTATTTATTTATTTATTTGCTTGACTTCAAAGTTTGTTGAAAAAGTATGAGAGCTCTTGTGATGCTCGATATATTTTATATTTTTATTATGCATCATTTGAACTCTTGTCCTACCTGGGTAGCCAGAACCAATTTCTCAGATCTACGACATAAATCACATCTTCACAGTCTACCACCTAAATCAAACCTTTCATATCTACCACATAAATCACATCTTCCAGATCTAGAATCTACATCATGTCTTTCAGAGCTGCCATATAAATCACACCTCTCAGGTCTAGCACCTAAATCATACCTTTCAGAGCTACCACATAAATTACATCCATAGAGTCTACCACCTAAATTACATCTTTCAGATCTACTGCCTAAATCACATCTCTCTGATTTATTACATACATCACATCTCTCAAGTTCACCAACTAAATCACATCTTTCATATCTACCACTACTTTACCATAAATGTACTTTATCTAGCCTGATATTTGCATAAATGCCAAGCCAGCAGATCGGTATCCATGTTTAATACACTTCAATGAAAGCACAAGGCATGATTAACAAGTCTTCAGACACTGGCAAAGTTCCACTGATTATACGATAGAACCTCCAAACAGAAATTAAGCCATGACTCCTTTACCTTTCCTTAAATTTTAATATTGATATACATCCTAATACATTCATAAAGCTTTGGTCATCAAAGTGCGTACAAGAGAAATGATATCGCTTCAGGTACAAATCAGATACTCAAATGTAGGACAAAAACATTTTTCACAAACAGCTTTTATTTATAGATAAAGTTTGTGCTTATGGCAATAGAGAGTGAGGGGGAACTGCGTAAATAGGCCCCGTGATGCGAAAGGTCGTAGAAAACATTCGCATAATTCGATTACCACAATAAATGATTGTTTGATAGTACAAAACTGGCAACGGTGGATTTTCAAAACAAATTGTACACTGTGAAATACATATCAAACTCTGAATTCCTATCAGCTGTAGCTGTATGCCAAGCTATACTCAGATGTTGCACAATTCAGGCTAAAACTAAATCGAAAGAAATAGTCCTTTTTCTATTAGTTGATTCATTTGATTTTTCTTTATTTACCCTTCTGCAGGATAGACAACTGATTAATTGCAGCTTTCTTTTAAAGGATCGTACTTGGCACATCGAAAAACTCTTCCACATACGAAGAAATTATACTGGAAGATGATCTATGCGACTACAAATGGCATCAGTTGAATATGAAGATAATGCAAGACACGACCTATGCAAAAGTTGATGTAGGTACTCCATTCAGTGCCAAAACCAAACGAAAACTGACGTTGGATGGGACGATTATGATTGGTGGAATGGCTAAGCAAAAAACTGCACGAACGGTATCGAAGAGAAATTTCAAAGGATGTGTCAGCTATGTCATGTTGAATGAACTCAATGTTTTGCAGAAATTGAGTAAACAAGATACTGGCTTACATTGGGGCTGCGAGGGCGACATTAACTTTGACGCGATAAGCTTTGATGCAAAAGAAGCGTTTGTGAGCTTTCTAAATCTGCAAGGCCCTGAACTAGATATGGGTTTACAGTTTCGAACGTATTACCAAGACGGTGTTCTAATGACAAACGAAGTCAATAATCGCTCGACTGTTAACCATGATTCAGAAAATAGAATGGGATTTACGCTCTATTTAGAAAAAAACGTGGTCAATCTGCGAGTGTACGGCAGGATTGTAGCTAGCATAAGACCGAGTGAGGACGTAGACTTTGGCTCTTGGCATGCTGTCCGTTTACAAATGAGAGAAGATTTTGCTGTGTTAACACTAGGAGAGCAAATCAAAACGGTAAAAATAAAGAATAGATTGCCGAGGACTCCATACAAAGATGAGGTTTTCCTCGGCAAAGGTACACATGTTGCAAAGACCTTTCGGGGATGGATATGGAACATCACCATGAAGGAGAAACGACTATCTTACGTAAACGCTACTAGAAAGAACGCGATAGTCATTAACTACTATAGAATGAAGGATTATTGTTATCCAAATCATTGCGAGAATGGTGGCAGATGTATCCAGACTTATGATGGATCGCGTTGCAACTGTTCTATGACGGGTTTCGACGGGGCAACGTGCTCAAAACGAATTAAAGCCTACAAAAAAACCTGTTACGATTACTATGTCAGTGGAGAGCAGACTAACGGATTCTATGTCATCGAGCCGCGATCAAAGCCAATAAAAGTCTATTGCAAAATGGATGACAAAGACGGGCCTAAGACTATTGTCCGATCAAAGCAAGGTAGCCAACTCAAAGCTGTTTACGAGGGTTTGAGCTCTGATAACAATTTCTACTACCATCGCTTCGACTATCTTGTTGAAAAGGATAAAATCGAAGACCTTATAAGAACTAGCGGTTATTGCAGACAGTACATTAAATTTTACTGTTCCTCATCAACCTTGATGTTTTCAAACGATGAAGAGAATGCGCTGGCAAACAGGTACGGTGCACGATGGTTTTCAAGAGATGGGAGTATACAGCACTACTGGGGAGGAGGCAACAAGAAAGCATTCACGTGTGCATGCGGGCTACAAGGTAACTGTGCGGATCCCTCGCTGAAATGCAACTGTGATATAATGGACAATAAATGGAGGTCTGATGGTGGGTTTTTAGACGATAAGAATGACCTACCAGTTTCGAGATTACAATTTAGTCGAAAGTATACCAACCCATCAGCCATGTACAAATTGGGACCTCTAGAATGTTTTGAAAATCATGCAAAAACAACGTTAATAGCAACACAAGTCACGACAAGAACACCTGAAATAGCGGCTTCTCTAGTCCCTGCGATATCAACAAAGACTACTAGGCAGCCAGAATGGAGCTCTAGCGCATCTTTGTCTTCCACTGCGCCTATGAAGTCAGAATCAACCAGTAGAAAGATGAGACGTAGTACAAAAAATATGCGATGGACAACATTGTCAAAAACAACAAACTATAAAGGACATTCATCGACAACAGTGAACAGTTATGTGAGTGATTCTCCGCGAAGCAAAGTATCAACGAAAACTAATGTATCTACTTCGACATTTACGCAAAGCAGAGAAGTACTATCTGCAGGCGTAACTACACAAATAGTCTCCGTGCTCCGAAGCACAAGTGCCAGTCTGTTAAGCAATGGGTACGCACGCCATTCATCGCAGGCAATAAACGGAAAACAGATGATAATCCTCGTGGCACTGATCGCAAGTCTAGCACTTTTGACATTACTACTCATTGCTGCAGTGCTTCGGCAGCGAATCTTCAAGGCCAACAAGAAGCTCACCGTGGAATTGAAGAAAGATCCAGAAAATGGTAGCACTTACAGCGAAATGGGGAGCAGCAATGAAGGGCCATTTGTTGGTGATGATAAACAGTATAGGTCGATGTCAGATATAAACAGAATAGAGATCATAAGGGTAGCGAATCCATATAGTAAGACGACCGCCTCAGAATCGGTAAGCTCCATCAGTTCTTTTGACACATCCAGGTATTTGGAAGTTGGAGGAGAGGAGAGTGACACAGCAAGTTTTACAAAACGAAAGGGAATATTGAAAAGCAGAACTAAGTTCATAATGAGCTCGAGGCCGAAGTCAGAAGGTGATATTGATGACCCAGAAGAGGCTATAGGACTCATACACATAAACGCCATAAATTCGGCTTCAAAAAGTGCAGAGGATACCTTGCTTTTGTCGAAGAAAAACGAACGTTTAGATGAAGTGAAATTCCATCTACATCCTAGAGATGCATGTCGAAAAGACCAATTGACAAATTACAGCCTGCGGGATTCTTATAGTGATAAAGAAAGTATTGATGCCGAAACAGGGTTTATAACAGATTCTTCTTCGTCTTGTGACTCATCAAGGAAGAGCTTATCAAGTTTCGGAAGTGAAGAGAGCAGCGATGAATTCTACTCTAAAAAATTACGAAGACCAAAGAGAAGCGTGACGTTCTCCATCCAAGAACTAAGTCCCAAAAAAGAGCCAGATGCGATAAGGAATATCTGTCATGGCAGGCTACATACTGATGTTGATGATGAAGTCTTCACATGAGAAATTTAGGTACCAGCTCTTCACATCATATCGAGAGCGTCTAGGCCAGCCGAGAGAGTCCGGGCAGCGGTGCGCCAATATCTACCTGATGCTCTAACACGAGAAGAGTACACAGTCGGTCATACTCCTAATTAAGGGTAGAACAAACGGCGAGCAATCTATTCATCATTGACAGTGTCAGTCCGCAACAAAGACTATGAGCGTGGAGATCCCCATTCTTTTCACAGAGAACAAAAGAAATGATAGTGAAATGAGTCATATTCTGCGAAACTAACATTATACGGGCACAAAGGAAAGTCTAAGGAATAGAAACTGGACATCTCGGGGCATGGAAACTATATCAGTATATCAGTATTCAGTGGTGATAAATACGTAAACAATCGACTCGGCACAGGATTCTGTGTCGGTATCAACAACGTGAGTGCACTTCCAGACATAACTTGGGTTGGTTAAGCTGTCGGATTGGGCATGATATGGTACAAGTGTGGATCAATAAATGGACTTCTTCTCCATACCAACGGCGTAACCATACTGGTGGGGAAAACGTAATAGGCAAACTCAACAAAAACGCTGGTTTGTTGATAACTATATAAAACGGATGTGCAATTAAGATTGTGATGCAGCTCTCTGTGCACACTAAGAGATATATAAGTAACAGTAAATTCGATCTAAGAAGTTGATAAGATAGAACAGCACTAATGGTATGATAAAAACAACCACATGGCTTTAGGCTAGAAATTTCGTAATATGTTCCAATCACAATACGTTTCTACCCTCCTCCCCCCATTAAGTGACAAATGATGCTTTGTTCTTGTGACCAATGGCAAAAGGTGTTCTTACTGAAGTAAAGCATCTAGTTTCCTTCTGACCTCCAAACCAACGTTAACAGACGTGATGCAGGTCTACTTTCTTTACAATAATTTCAGTATTATACCTCCAATTGGCAAGCAAAATGATGCAAGCTTGGAGATTTACAATGCAGCACACAATAAGCATATATAAGTGAATATCTACTCACTACAAAAAGGCCATAAGATAATACATCTCCACCCTACAAAATTACCCCAGCAACTATTTGTTGTTCATAAGAATGATCTAGTTAAACTTCTCTTTTTGCTGCAGGAGAATTGCTACCGATAACAAATTCCAAAGCACATACTTAAGTGCAAGTATACCTATATTGTTGTATTGATATATATTATACAGGTAGTGATGAATACTTTAATTTGTGAAGGAATCAAGGTAAAAAATGGATTAAAAGCATCTCCAAGGAGAGAATTGCTGCTTGGTCCTAAAGTTGTGTTGCCTTTCATTAAAAATGTAGAACATATTTGAGGCGATACTGCTTGAAGTTGAATTAGCTTAAAAGCTAGGAAAAACATGAACACACCCTAACTTCCAAGAAAGCTCAACATCAGATTTGTCAACTTCCCATCCCATCCTTACTTTTTATATCATATTCCTTCATAATGTGAAATGTTTTGGGTATCTAAGATAGACTAAGAAAAATGAAACGAACAAAGCATATATTGCAGAGGTATGTGCATTAAGACAAGCGATTATGATTTGCATATTTTCCACTTGTCTTTAAACTACAAGTGGAAATATTTTATCATCTTAGGGCCTTTAATATGCTTCATAATTAAGTTATTTCATATAGAATATGCATTTAGATCAACGCAATTGAGTTAACTTAAATGAATGTAAATTATTGTATTTTAAGTGAATATAGTTATCAAAGAAATTTATAAATAAATATATATATAGAATATTATATCAATCATATAGCCCTAGGTATTGAAATATAAGATGCACACATTGTACATCCAAATGGTAGACCATGTTGGTTTTCTTGCACTGCACCCATCTCTTCTGTTATTGGGAATATATGGGGTGAGGCACACTTTGTATAATAATACAAAATCTTTAAGATCTTGAAATTATCACTCAGTCTCAGACAAACAATTAGGAGAAAAAATTCAGTTATTTCTGCTAATAATGGAGGAAGAGGTGTTGAGAATCTTTATAAAAATATGGATACTACAAGGCATAGTGTACTCATTGCAAAGTCTTACATGATGAAGGAACACCATACTCATACTTAATCATACTTATTATTGTGCCATATGCCAAAAATCTGTTCAAAGATCTTTGGAGTGACTCTACCCTAGATGGACCATTTCACTGATTTTGATTTAACAGGTTTATGCTTGTGAAAATCACCAAACCAAAGTGAATAGTAATAAGCAAAATGTCACTAGAAAAAATGCATCCAATGCTGATTATGCACTATGAACCACAAAGCTAAAGAATCATGAAGCAAGGCCAAGTACAGTTTCAAATGTTTAGAATGTATTTACCATACTCTCCATAGTGAACAAGAGACCTAAACAGACATATTGTGAATAAACTATTATTTGCTAGCAACTTCCCAGCATTTTCCAACTAACTTTAGGGATACAATGTCTTATGTCTATGACTTACAGGCACCAAAAGATGATGCGTCTTTGTGCATGTGTTGTTGACATTATGAGTTCAATTAATTGTGCTTTCTAAAGAGAGATATATGCTACCAAATATCAGTGTGAAAAGATTCAATTCCAGTATAACCTTGGCTCCTACATTTCTATTGAAAAAACAGGATTGAGACATTAAACTGTGCATATTCTACCCATATATTATCAACTGTGAGAAGTGAGAAGTCCCATGAGTGCATCACTGCTCCTGGTTTAAAAGCTTTTATTGCACCTAACTGACTGTTAACATACTTCAAGTTATGAGGCTCCAATTTTAATATGTTACTGAGAACTACAGATATACATACATTACATAGATAATGTGTGTACCTGAGTAATAGATGTCCCCCCTGACTATTCATTTTTTTAAAAAATCCCTACCAGGACACTCTTATACTGCAATTCCCAAGCTTACTAATTTTGAGCCAAGAGGATATTTTCTTAACCAAACCAAGAACTGTCTAGCGAAAGTAACTCATTGTCACTATTTGTTGTTTTGACAAAATGTTTGCATGAAATTAGTAATTGTTCTCAGAGACACTCAAAACGCAGCTGAAAGTCGTGTTGGTGATGATGAATTAATGAACGAAGACCATGGCAACCATTTTTGGCTTGTTAGAAAATATGTAAGAAAAGTAATAAGGCATTTTTCAAACCGAAAAGACCTGTTATCCAACACACATGTTGGCCTTCTCTCCACCCCCATCTACGACAGTCTACCCCATAGACATTCACCATGGATATTTTCAAATCCCCCCGCTTATTATAGCCTCCCCTCTTATTAACTTTTAGACTTCTTTCCAATCCCCATTTAATCACTCCCTCTATTTCAGCCTGAAGAGTGCTTAGCATGGTTCTTTTGCAAACTTCGCAATTTGGCCTAGCCAGCCACTGTCGATAGCAAACAACGATAGCAGCTAAATATCAGTCGCTCATGCACGCTTTTTCTAAATTTTGAAGAACAATAGAATAATGTCAAAAGCATAAAGCACAAACCTCTCAGACAACAACTGTATCCTTCAGCTTTGATATTTGTAACGGACCTTGAACTCTTAAATATTCGCGCCATTATTAGAATTGCAAATGTTGTTGTTGGTGCTGCCAGCCACACGCTCATTCGAGGCATTCGAGGGGCACTCATTTGAACATAAACTAGATTGTTTGCTATGTTAGTGTTAAGTCCTTCATTTTTCATTGATCTTACATTGCAGCCAAAATTAAAGGCAAAGTTCAAGATTTCAATGTTTTCGTTGCGTCTTTACCATTTTCATGCACCAGTTGTGCGCTGAAATTTAAGGAACTGTTAAGGAACTTTTAGTACTACAATTTGATCATTGGAGGCCTAAAAATAAGGAACTTTAGGAAATAGGCCTTGAGCTAGGTTCCTTGTAAAAGAGATCGTGTAATATATGTAGCACACATTTCATAAACCAACAGTGATCAGAGGAAGCAATGGAACTATAGGGTGACTGCATGAAAACATACACACCAAAGAACATGCACTGAGCACAAAGTAACACTCCAACACACGAAGGAGCAACAGGACGAACTATTGTGCAGCAATAAAGATGGCGCAAACTCCTTGCTAATAGGAGGACCCACTTATTTAAAAATATTCTTAGGGGAAGCGCTCTTTCGAGGGGGGGAGGGGCACTCTTTCGAGGTAATACGACATCGGCCTTTCCAGGCCAAATTCCGTAAGTTTGGCCTGCTTTTTAAGTAGTTTGCCTACAGTACATAGTATCGTTTGGCCTACCTCTGACGTTTGGCAACATCTGCTCAGTTTTCATAAATATCTTGAAATGTTCACTTGATTTCTGTATGTTTATGTGTGCAATCGTATTCAGTTGCAAGTTTGTATCGTCCTGTGAGATCAATTATATTTTCACTTAACTTCATCAGACCTGGCAAGTGTCATAGGCCATTATGACCCATCCCCAATCGAGTATTGCAACTCGCTCGTAAGACAACATATATATGTCCTGTCTAGGAGCGATTTCCAGTGCACTTGATTAAGGACTCCAACAGGTTCGGTACAATTACTTGCAAATTTCTGCATCGATTATATTCAATACAAATTATATTGCAAGCATTCTTATAACATAGAATCAATCTTGCAACGCCATGGGTATGAATCTTTTCTTGTGACTTTACCAGGGCATCTTTTAAGGAAATTTGACTAATGGGCCAAGTCCATATGAGGGTCCCATTACAGTTATAGCCACGAATGGTCAGTATGCTGAAAGAGGAGCTATCCCATATCCCCCCTGCTCTTGTGCACAGTCCAGACTGACTTGGAGTAGAGCATTTAAATTGTCAGGAAAATAACTCAAATCTTCAAATAGGGCCTAAGCTGGTAAGCCCAAAACAACAAATTTGACTTCATACTGGGGCCAGGAAGGGGGCCGACTGCACCAATGGCCCAGTAGCTACAATGTTAAAAGATACCTTGGTCTTCACCATGGTTAAAACATAATCTGTAAAATGCACTACAGCCGTTCAAGGCCTTATGAAGCCTATATTGCTTGAAAATCCCAATTACTTAGCGATTCCAGCTGACAAATTCATAGCACATATAAAGAATATCTCCAAACTGTTTGTAAGGCTATCACTCAAAGAAGCGTTCTTTAAATATATATGCAAACATAGGATTGTAACTGCCAGTGAAGGGTCTTTCAAAATGTTAGGCTCTATTTGTATTTGAATTTCTTAGCTAAATATCCATTGATGCTTTTATGTCTAGAATATTATAACATTCTGCATTGCGGCGAGAATCACCTGGCAATACTGTAGAGATACTGTAACATTCCTTCAAATTGTCAATTCTACGGGTGATAAATGTACTTATATTACATAGGTTAACTATTGCCTGCGAACACACTTGGACAAGTTGCAATAAGCAAGGGACGAGTGCAAGGAAAAGAGGTGAACCGTCCAAAAGTCCAAATGGGGTGCCTACGTGGAATGAGTACTCGATTGCGCGATGCAGTTACAAGAATCAGACGTCATAGGAACAGGTAAAGTGGGCGCTAGAACACTATCTGATTGCCTATGTAGATTAAATCTCTTATAGACTTCGTTTCCCCACCTCTGTTTAGGGCAACTACAAATTGGCCTATGATTACTGTGTCGATATACAACCTATATACTATAACTCCTTTGAAGCAGATATCTAGACGCTTATTGGCTCCGTGTATGAATGTTATATCTAAGTCACCATTGCTACAAAGCTTTAGTCCGCACATATGTTTCTACCAGAAACCTTAAGCTCAAGTTTAGGCAGGAGCTCTTTATCTTATTAACAAAAATCAAGCTCAAAGTTTCTTATCCTGTTACTTGTCATCAAAATCCTAAACCGGATGGTGCGTGGAGTTATCCAGTATTTCATTCATGCTTCTAATGATTTAAACGCGCGGCACCAATACGGCAGCTTTGTCTTTATATCCTTAGAGTACATTAATGGAACAGAACTACTTTTGTTAGAATTGAAAGTGTCAAAACATCTTTTTCAGTTTGCTTTGTACTAAACAGGCTATCTTAAACAAATTTGTTTGTTCCTTCATCTGTGCCTGGAAAGTTCATTTAAAGCGTCTTATTTCCTGGGGCAGACTCAGTCTCTATATAACAAGCAACTTAAGATTTTGATCAGATCTAAAGTTGCTTGTTTTCTAGCCAAAGTTTGAGTATTAAGTTGCCTATGAGTTCCTTAATTTCTCCAGCTCAGTTTTAATAACTAAACAAAAGGAAGAGACAGGGAAAAGAGAAATAGTATTTTCAGCATGCATTTTACATTTATCTATGCAAATAAGCTGTCGCAGATTTCCTTTTCTGCGAATGTTGAGCGATTTGCTTTGTTAGGGTTTGAAATTGACTGTGCAAGTAGAGCAGTTGTTCTACGTTTGTTAGTTAATAATTTTGCAGTTGCCTATTATGCTAATACCGTTACAGGATTGAAACTGCTCAATATGTTTTGAAATCGAATTCAGATGCTTGTAATGGTGTTGGTTATATAAAAACATCGTGCATGTCTACTATCATTATCCAATCGTGAAATTCATTACCTAGCTGGACGTTCGAGCAATACATTAAATGAACTTTAGCACCATTTCCTTTTCAACTGTCATAAAACTAAATATAAACTTATTGCACATAACCTCAAAATATCATCCCATGAATATTGCCTAAAATATATTCAAACATCGTAGCTTTCGATTGCAAAACGCCGAGGTTTTTATTAAAAATAGCAGTTCCCAGTTAGCTTTACATTATCACGAGTTTGCGAAAAGGATACTGAGCAGGATGTGACATTTAAAGAGAAATGGAAATATTTGTTTTCTCATTGTTAAATAACTCAAATGCAAAGCACATAAGATTAAGTTTGGTTTCCACAAAATCGCCCCGACTGAAACCATCGTAGGAAAATTTGAGGCACAATTTTGACGATCTAATGAAAAAACAAATGCTTTTTTTAGTAGCTATCCTTGATATATAATTTCAATCATTCAGATAGGTTACCCAAAAACCTACTTTTGAACACACTTCCAGCGAAGGTTATCACTAACAGAAAATGTGTGTCTCCATAGGGTCGTCCTGATCCCAAATGCAATTCCTTGCGATTAATAGGGTAGCTGTAGAAACAAAGTTACGCGTAACCTTAGAAACATTAATATTCTTCTCTATATCGCAGACACCAGCCGGTTCAGGAAGCAGATGGAAACAAAGGATATATAGACAGCACTCTGGAACTCAGTAAAGAACAAGATGCTGGGGGGAAGGAATTGAGCGCATCTGAGGGGCAAAGGGAAACGAGCGTAAAGTCAAAACAACACAATATTATTGGGGATACTAGCAAAACAGCAGATTATGCAAAAACAAATCATCACTCGCCATCCGGTACGGACTTTATTGAAAATGAAGTCGCTCAGATAATTCCATATCATTTAGCTGAGAATACAGTAACTGATGCACGGACAGGTATTACTACGGACAGTGACGGATGTCAGGAAGAAAGTGATGCTGATATCTACCCATATCCAGATACATCTGAACATGACGACTCGTTTGAAATTGAAGTAATACTAGGATCAAATTCACCTGGAAGTGGTGTCTGGAAATATCAAGGTGGCAGGTATATTGGAGAAGTTGAAGGCAGTATTAGAAAGGGGAAGATCAAATACCCAAGTATGCCTCAGTTGAACATAGTGAGTGAATGCGAAGGGGCCACAGCAGACATAGGGGAGATATCTCGTCAACGATTAACATCTGAAGGACAGAGATTGGTGGAAGATAATGATGACACTGGATATTGCCACGGCAAACGGGACACAAAAAATATTTCAGATACTAATAACGAAAATGATAGCACCGAGAAAAGCAATCGAGATGATTGTGAAGGTGCTGACAACACCGCAATACCTCGTGAACAAGTTCCTTTATCAGGTAGCCACCATGTGAATCGTGATGGATATAAAGATATATTCAGCAGTAACCCCAAATCAAATGATACAGAAGTAAATGAAAGAATCATAAAACAAACTACAGAACCGTTGGGTATCACAGAGGGCGGAGTGGAAGAATCAGATATGAAGAAGCTTGGATCTACCACTAAAAATAGTTGCAAAGAAATTCATGGGGCAAAGAATAGCGACTATAATAACAATGAATATGGAGATACAGATATCATGATAGAAAGTGACGTATATCGCCAAAACAACAATGTGACACGAGATCTTGCGGAATACAGGAACAAAAGTTGTGCAGAAGATGATCTGGAAATAGCAAAGGGTAGAAGCCATCGCAGGACAAAAGGCAAAGGTAATGATTTCATGAAGGGAAAAGATTCGTTGAATAAGACTGGTAAAGAAGGCGGTTATCGGCTTGATACAAAAACATGTACACATGATCATACTGGCGATGGTGAAAGTGATGCTGATGAGAACGAATGTGGTAGATATGGCGAAAACGAAGATGACGAAGATGATAGAGATCATAATAATGATGAAAATGACGAAGATCATGAAAATGTAGAAGATGAAAATGTAGATAATGAAGATAACAGAGATAGAGATGAAGATGCTGAAGATGATGGAAATAGTGAAGATGATGAAGAAAGAGATGATGAAGATGCAGGAGATGGAGACGACGAAGATGATGGAAATAGCGAAGATGATGAAGAAAGAGATGATGAAGAAAGAAATGATGAAGATGCTGGAGATGGAGACGATGAAGATGATGGAAATAGTGAAGATGACGAAGATAGAGACGATGACGATGCTGGAGATGGAGACGATGAAGATGATGGAAATAGTGAAGATGCTGGAGATGGAGAGGATGAAGATGATGGAAATAGTGAAGGTGAATACGATGAAGGTAGATACGA
The DNA here is from genome assembly GCA_964019165.1 of Mastigias papua. Lineage (NCBI taxonomy): Eukaryota > Metazoa > Cnidaria > Scyphozoa > Rhizostomeae > Mastigiidae > Mastigias > Mastigias papua. The sequence continues at coordinate 15,089,904 of OZ025272.1, read as the reverse complement.
TAAATATAATGACAATGGAAATGATGAAGAAGTTGAAGATAGAGACGATGTAGATGGAGATGAAGAAGGAGACGATCAAGATAATGATGATCAACAAGACAATGATGGCGACAATGACCATCACAAAAAAGATAATGCAGGTAGCTCTGGTAAGGAAGATTCTGATGGACACATTGCGAATGGAAATTATGTGGATGAAGATGATTCTGAAGTACAGAATGCCAAAGAAACTGATCTCAGTAAGGAAGAAGATAAATGTCAACAAATCAGATCTCTATTCATGAGAGGTGCCATAGCTAAGGCCGATTGCACTTTCAGAGAGGGAGAGAACTCAGATTTGAAAGACCAAATAGACATATTCTCAAACCAAGGGAATGAATTTTATTTTTACAATGACATCCAAGTGACGATCATTGATATTACTCCATGACTGTCATCTGGATGGAAATCGAGTCATTCAGTCTCATTATCCAACATAAATGCATGATCAATGCAATTTACTCATAGGTGTAATTCGACCTGAATCAACAGCATCCGTGCTAACCGGGCATTTTCTATCAATTTGGAAACAAAGCAGGGTGTCCACTATTCAGTTACCTACATTGACTTATGCCGTATTTGATTCTATGGCTAGCAGCCGTATTTGATCCTACGATAAATAATCGAGCCAACCGTTTTGGATACAAGCTTTTTAAAAGAAAACGGTTTATAGGAAAGTAGTATTCGACTGCTCAAAAAATTAAAAAAGTTCAGTACTGGATTTTGAGACCTAAGAAAATCGATGAGTCATACACTTTTAAAGTTCAAATATTCAGGCGAGACTATCATCTCTCTTACCTAATTTGTGTACATTACTTATGTTGCTTCATGTATTTGATGTTTGTGTAGTGTCTATCTGTTTGTGTAACGCTGTAGTGTTACGCAACCTCACACACTCTTGCTAAGAAAGTCTTATGAAAGTTTTAGTACTGAAATCACAAAAAGCTAACAAAGCTTCGGTCCTGGGCTGAAAAAATCCTTTGTATAAAAAGCCGTAATACAAATCAAGCTGCCACAATTAGACACATTTTCAAAGAATTTTGCTTGTAAATTGGAAACAACTGGTGCCAACAATTAAACAAACAGAAAAGGTTACGTAAATATAATAAAACTTAGAAAAGTCGCCAGGATCACGACTCTTCAAGAACTAGCTCCTTTTGCATAAAGAAGTGGCCCAGGTCTCTGGAACCCCGTATCATTTCCAAATATATTCCACAACGACCTTGAAAGAGTGCTTGATTTAGTAAAACACATGCAATTAAATTCTTTTTTTCTAATAAGAACCAGGTAATTTCTGCTGAGGCATGATGTACTTTATTTTTTGGTAATTTCATACTTCAATATTCGTAAAATTAATATTATTTCAAAAATGACCTTATTGCAGGTATTTAAGAAACTTCATGCGGTATACAATTTTTAGGACATTCGGTCGAGCTACTTTTGAGATTAAAGCAACGAATGCTGCTGTGTACTACCAAACCAATCAGAATCTGTTCGCCAAAAAATGTTCGTAGTTGAATATCTAGTAAAAGCGAAAACTATTGCCAGAGGCTGGCCATGTCCTAGCAGTATTCTTAATTCGTTTGGCAAATTGAGTCTTCATGTTGTTATACAGTGTGCTCTTATAAAACATAGAGCGCAGGGAAAGCATGTTGTAAACGTGTGTACATGGCAATAACATTTTCCACGTTCATAGCCTGAAATGCATAGTCGCCAGATGTTTGAGAGCTCTGAACAAGTATAATTTCTCCCAGCCTAAGTGACCAATGATCTTGCCAAATTGGCCTAAATTTACCTGTGGAACGCTTGAGTGGTCACAATCCTGCACGATGATTGGTTAATTGGGTTGGGAGAAAATGCATCTGATCAGAGCTCTAGAGCATTTAGCGGCTATGCTGGCCTGTAACGCACCTTTATACTAAAAAGTATGAATAAACATCACTCTTAAAATCAGTTTAAAAGCACTAAGTCTAGACAGCCTGTGCATGACACGAAAGTTAATTAAAATCTTGATTGATGACTCAATTGAGGCGAGTATATTCAATTACTTAAACAACATGACGACACAGTTGCAATAACTGACCCATTCGCATTTAAGTAATAAATCAATTTTGTCATTATCATGTAGACGAAAATTAACGAGGTTCTTAGAAGACCACAATCTCGCTAAACCCCGTATGATTACAGTTTAAAAAGTCACAGAGTGGCCTACCAATGAATCATTGATCCGTTGAGAATAAGCTCCTTAGTGCCAGGGAAATCCTAATACCACTATAGGATCACTTAAGAGACTAGACGCAGAGTTTAAGTGAAGCATACGACCTACAAGTAGATTACAACAAGATAGTATCTTTCTGCTTGTTGGCAATTATCTTTAATGAGTCGTTACTCACTCAGAACTAATAGGGTGATATAAATCTCGTTAAGCGTAGCCAGATAACAAGAAGATTTCAGTCAATGAACATAGCTGCGCAACTTGAAAACAAGGTCATGAATGCCAGGTCTTCTAACATTGTCTGAAATTCGCATTTCAATTGTGAATTCATATTTATATAGGTAGAATAGCAATTTAAATGACATATAATATATAATGACATATCAAGATATCAAGATATATATAATGATAAATAATTCTATAATTTCGTCTGATTTAATTCTGCTCCCTAGAAAATACAAATAGATAAACTACCTAATAGGACTTTCAAATATAACGTTCTCATCATCGTCTGATATGTCAGGATTGTGTAAGTTCAACATCGGCAGGATTTCGCTTTTATCTCTAGATAACTTGTCGTTACTTTTATGCTTTGTATATTTGTCATCTACTTCAGGCTCTAAAAAGATAGATGCTACATAGTCTACAAAACATATAGTCTACAAAACACATATACTTCAAAGTATATATTATTTAAAAGAGCTAACTATAAGTTGAAAATCTGAAGTCAACTGCAGAGTCGTTTACTACAGCGATAAAAGTGTCGCCACTTGTTCTGGAAGCAGAAATGAAGTATACATAGGAATCGAACAAAGCGCTACGATTGACACAAGAATACGAGCCAAGTTGAGTAGGCCTGACAAAAAAGCGAAACTCGTTGTAAATAAAAACAAGAAGACAGTTCATATGTGACAATAACATTTACGTTTTAGAGACAAATAAAGCTGGCGAGGTATTAAAAACAGGAAAGTGAGAAGTAGCCTTTGAAAAAAATAAGAAAAATTTATGCCACTGACGTCAAATAATAAATATTCCTATGGAAAGAGCCCAGAATGGGCTTCCTAGCTGCTCAATGGATTCCGAGAAGCTGGCAATGGCTGTTAGATAGGAACTCTGTCATGAATGACGTTGATTCAATATATTCAGTAGCCTGGCTTATCTAAGACATGCATCCTACAAATGATATTCTACAACAGTTATCTGCAAAAGTAAAAACAGCTTTGAATACCCAAGAAAGCCTACTAGGACAAACATTATGCAGCATAAACAATGAAGAAGTGCTGATTTATGGTCTTAGCTAGGTAATAAATATATAGGTAAACAAATGAAAGAACATAAATTTCTAGATAAGATATCAGCCAGACACAGGAACAGATAAAAGAAGAACTGGGGGCATAGGGCATGCGCGCCCTCTTTAATGGTTGCAAATGCTGAAGTGCCCTCAAGAATTCTAAATGTGCTGTTACCCAGGAGATAAATTAATGAGCGAGGCCCCAGAAAATCACATGGTTCCCCTCTTCAATTCTTGTTAAACACAACAAGTTTTCCTATTCCCTACACTATACTACCTTGAACCTCTCTAGTATTTTCTGTTTGTTATAAATATTTCAGTATAACACGAAGGTACAGTTGGTTGTGGCTCTTAAAATTTAGAATGTAGTATAAGTGCCTCTCAACTCTTGTGTCTCTCTACCTTTTATACGCTTGTTACGGCTCCGATATCAACATTAGGAATATCGTTAGTCTAATCAATTGAAAGTATCCAAAAACACCTGCAGAATGTATAACTGCTTTATACTGCTTCAAAATAGTAGCGTAGGATTATCACTAACTCAGACAAGCCACAGAATCAAATCTTAATGGAAACAAAACGATTTATTACAATTTGCTTGCTCGTCTGTTACTTTCGAAAAAAGAGCGCAGAAATATTTCTAGGAACCTAGGTCATCAGGATAAACCTGATAATACAGGACATAAAAGAAATTAAAAGATGGATGACTGAATAATCGAACAGGTCAAATGACGAGCAAATCGTAGACTGCAAAAGTAGAGTGTATGAACGCTCTAAAGGCAGAATACCAAGGTACGATGCAATAATACGTACTAATTCCTCACCCTATCTGCCTTACTTTAAAAAGGATAAGAACAATGACAAGAAATGGAGATATGTCCATTGACAAAATCAGTAAGACGGATTGACATAAGAGCCAAGGCGAATTCAAAAGTACGCATGCTCCGATGGGCGTAGGGGGTACCCAAAAAAGCGTACAAAACGTACAAGGGAAGTGGGAGCTCTTCGTAGAACATAAATATGCCTATGTAATCTTCAAATGCTCGTTACTGGCGAAGCATCCAAATAGACAAAACTATCTTATAAAGAATATACACACAAGATGACTGTAATCATAAAAAACCAAACGCAAGTATATTGCACGAAAGTTTGTTTTCAAATCAGTTCTTACTTAGTAGTGCACTATGTCGTGGCAGCATCATAGCGCTAGTGCTAATGGGAGAATCTGAAACAGAGTTTATCAATTCCCATATCATTTGTACATTTAACACTAGGAATAATGACAATACTTGAATGGAATGCAAAGTGATAGTTGTGCCCTTTTCAAGAAAATTCGCCTTCTAAAATTTGAGTAAAGTGAATGTGAAAGTGGCAGGAATTATGCTGCTTTTGTGGTGTTGTCAACATTTGGAGTGAAACCTTACTGCTAGGATGGGCAAATAGTATGGTACTTTATGCCATTCGTTTTGCCATGGAGTTTTATATAAACCTGTGATAATTTCAAGATTTTCAGGTATATATATCAAATTTTGCGACCTTTGAAAAAAGTGAGATAAACAATACATTCAAATGTTTAGACGGGGGTGATGGCTCAAAAGCACAAACACTCGGGAAGGGGGTACATCCAAAAATCTTAGAAACGTGGCTTCTTTCCAGAGCCCGTGGCATTTTCTCTCCTTCTCAGCTGCTGACTATATACAAATCTCAGATTCGTCTTTCTCTGGAGTACTGCTCCCATGTTTGGAGTGGTGCTTCTAAGTCTTCTCTATATTTTCATGGGAACCGCTCACTGGAAATCAAGAATATTATTCCTGATCCACTGAGGCATGCTCGACCCATCAAAAGCTCTACTCAATCACACCCTTCCCAAGTCATGCTATCTAATCTATGAACTCTTTCCCACAAATTATCTTTCATTCCAAGAACCTGTCAACCTTGTAACACCTTGCCTTCCACTTCCTTCCCTGAATCCTATAGCTTACCTTGCTTCAAATCTAACATCAACAAACTAGATCTTATCTCCCAATCTACTAAGTTTTCCTTTCTTCCTTTGTCGGGGCTTTGGTATAGGCCCCATGGACTTTTGCCGATATTACTTACTAAACAACTCTGCAAAATGGGGCGGGGTCCAAAATCGATTAATATTGCGTGTGCGTACTTTTTCAATGGTCCCCAATCAGTATGCTGGATTGAAAAAATCAGCAAGCCAAATTGATTCAATAAGCAAGCCGTGTTGAGAGTCTTCCACTATCAAACTCCTTCACCAATATACCCACCCTGTAAAAATCTCTATAGAAAACAGACCATACATAGCAAATCTAGACAGTACATGTGCAATTTTGTGGGCTTAATATCTATGAAATCGCATCGACAATATCATATTAATTACCTTTCAGAGCTTTTATATAAATATGCAAGCCAATTCCACTCATACAAATCAATAGACCAATGAAATTCAAGCTGTTAAGTTTGTCTCCACCAAATTCAGTTGCTATCGTGAGAGTACAAATTTCCTGAAATGAGAGAATACGCAAACCAGGCTCCTCAAAACAGAACAGCAAAAGATTACGTCAACACGTAAATGCGATGTGTCGGCGTATATAAAAAGTAATGGTATATCGCAGATAAGCAACATCAAAATTATCAGAAGAGTGATGAAAGAGATACGAACTCAGGACGATATATCTTATACATCTACACCATTGCAATCTACCAAAACGTTTACATTAGATTCTTGACCGAGCTCATTCCATAATTTTGCTCCACGATAGCAGAAAGCGTTTTGACCCATAGATGTTCTAAGTAAAGGTATCTGCGCGTTTGTTTAACAAGAGCGAAAGTTTCGACCATTACCTTCAGAGAATTTTGTAAATAGACCCACTAAATACTGAGGAGCAAATGAATTTAGTGAATTATATTATTTAATATTCTGAAAGTCACTTCTATTCAAATGCACTAACATTGTACATTGGATTGAAACGGCTGGCACGCAACTACGGATGGGGTTCTGGGGACCTAGATTCCTGCCCTCTTTCTTCAAAAGCATCAAAGTGTCCTTTTGCCCGGAAAATTGTGAAACAGTTTATTGCATTTTCTTAAGTAGATCTGTGCACGATCATTATTCAAAAGTGAAAATAACGAAAGTACAAAAATCTTTGTAATAGTTCTTCCTTTTCTAAATCTGAAATTACTATTGCAAGTTTTGTTCTCTGTGAGATCATTGTATTGCGCCCTTTATTGTGGAACAGACCCCCTGCACTCGAAAATTCTTAGTTGCGCGCCTGCTAGGCGTCTTATTTTCCTGAAATTGCTGATGTGCAATGTACGTCATCACAAGATAAGACAGAAGAAAGTCTATTAAGTGCGCTAAAGATCAAGAAATATTTTGTACTATAAATCAGATAATGTTCTACTTTAAGCAGGACTCGCTTATACGTCCATATTCCAGCCTATTATACAGATACGGTTTATCGTAGGAGAGAGACGTGTAAATGCTTTCAAGGTACCTTGAAAATTCCTGCAATTGCCAGAGCAAGACCAGATGTGTTAGAAACAAGAAGATATTCTGAAACGCTTAACATGAAAGCCAGAAATGCACCAAAAAGCGCTTTTATTATGGAGATGCTTGCCGTGTGCAATGAAGGAGCAAGCCACAGCTGCCGAGACACTGCAAACTTGGAACCTTAAAAAAATATATATCAAAAAAAATAAAAGCCTTACAAACAATAGAGGCAAGGACTATCATTAAATACAAAACAAGAATCCCAAAAAAATTCATACACAAATTTTGTCACTTATACCAATACACTTAGATGCTCATTCACAAAATTTGATAGTTAATTGACCAATCCAAATTTTTTCTGGTCTTTCAAACAACATTTTGACTAGACCAAGAACCTTACCACACTGAAAAGGTTCTAGCTTTGCCAATATCAAAGAACACAATCTTTTATTTACTTTATCTCGTTGGTGCTAATAAAAGACAAAATGACAACCAGGAACATCACTATCAGGGGTGCAAGGATGTAGCCAGTGGCGTATTGATACGTCAAATATTAGGGAATGTTAAACATTTTTTCTTGAATTTTTTTCACACATTTTGTAAGCATCTTCAATTCAAATCGATAAAATTTGACATGTAAGAGACTTGTTCACATGCTGCGACTTAAAATTACTATTTACAGTTGTTTTCTTTACATTTGCAAGTGAAAAAGCTCCTCTAATGCGAGAAAATGACGATAAATATGCTATATTTCTGAAATTTTGCTTGAATTTTCTCACTGTTTTAAAATATCTGAGATGTGACACTCCCACTCCCCCTTCCCAGTAGTTATCTCTAGATGTAGTCCAGCTGACATCAGAGGCTGCCAGCAAATCATTTCTCATCAGACAAAATGCTACTAAAGCAGTTTGTGCCAATGCTGTTCTATTAAATGCCTAGTCATGTCAGTGACCACACCTTGTTTCACACAAATTTGAATTTGTACCTTCCATAGTTGAGTTAGCTAATGTTGCCCCCAATTAGAGCACTATGTAACAAAAGATTTACCTTCAATAACAAAAGCCAAAGGGAGCAGGCCTAGTGCCATAACTGGCTGCAAATGGTAAATGGTGTCAATAGGATTCTGCAAGCCTACAAAACAGGAATACAAGATAATTAACTTTACTGGCAATATGCCCAAATAGTAAGCAAAAAACTTTCTTCTACATCTTGTAGATAAATTATTGGCAACCATTAGCCTAGGGATACAGTACCAGTTTAAATGTACCTAAAATCTCCACAGTTTTAGCATATTAAATACACAGTGGTCAACATAGCTGCATGAGTGCAATTTTTGATGGCATTTTAAGGCAAACATATCTCTAACATGTGCAAGTCAGTGCACATAATGCATTGTTTCGTTGAAAACTAAAAAATTTCAAATATTAAATGTGAATTAGGAGCACCTACAAATTAGGAGAGATTTGAACAAAGCCTGAAACAACATAAAATATTAAAAATTTGCCAACCTAATTCTTCTTTCTGCATCAGCAACTGCACAGTTGTCCATCTTATGCCACTAACTGCTGATGCAGATAAAGCCTAAAAAGTCAAGTTTCTCTTAATATTGCATGGAGATTACAGTATACTACACTACAAATTTGGCTCCCATTTTCTTCAATAGCATCTCCTGTCCACTGCTTGTCCAAGGCTGAGAACCTACCTGAGGATACATGTCAATGTATCCCTATGGGATATAAAATTCACCTATAATTTGATTGTCAAGTGATAGGAACTCTAAATGCATTTTGGTCTTCAGTTTATCCAATTTAAAAAGCAAAATTATTTTTCCCTACTGACATACTAGCCATTGTACATAAAACCTATAGATGTATTGGTCATTGTACATTACAAATAGATAAATGGATTACAATACCACCCATTCCCTCTTTCTATGCCTAAACTATTGCAAGCAAGGAAAGAAAATTCTCAGGGCAATAAATTTTGACCATCTCTAAAATATGGAGAGAAATGAGACTGCTATCTCTTTCAAGTACAACATCAAAAAATGATAACCAAACACTCCAAATACATAGCAACTCTAATTACCTCAGGTATATTGAAAAATCATACAGACTTACTATGAAAAATCCAAATGCATCAAACTGAGTAGATTCATAAGTAAACATGAACAGTCCTCCAGAGATGAGACCAACAACACCAATTAAAGATATGTGCTAAAGAAAGAAGCATGTATAAGTAAAACAAATATAAATGTATAAATATAAAAGTATGGTTAAAGTGATTCATATTTCTGCATAGCTTCCTGCAAATATCTTTTTAGCTTTGCAAAGCCCATATTGGAAATGCTATGCTTCCAAACATGGTTTTTAGAAATATGAACAGAGTGAAAACAATATGAAAAGCCATGGAACTATCATGCAGTAATTGTAATTACATTTAAGAGATCAGGTATGAACTGAAGAGTTAAATTGAGATGGGCAGTGAATGGAATGATGTTTACTGCTATTTGTGTAAGATTTGCCATGCCATGCCATGCCATGCCATGCCATGCCAACAAATTGTGTATTATCTGCATCTACATTACTATCATATACACGCCTCTCTTAACAAAATACAGCTGATCAAGACTTTTTCTTCATTGCTCAACATACATACCATGAGTATGTAGGAGGAGAGAGTACCCTGCATTAGAATATATAGCAAAATATATGCAGAGAAAACTATCACAAGAAGTGAGAGAGCCTACATCATAGAAAGACTTACCATTTTTTCCAGCTTGAGGATAAGTGAAAAAAACAAAATAAATATAATTGAAGATGATTTTGACATGGTGTACCTAAAACAGAAAAATGACGGCCTTCATGGTAAGAACAATGAGAGTTTTTATGACTGGGTCCAGATCATAAAAGATTAACAAAACAAGACAGCTATTATGCAATCTTGTAAATTTCTAATGAAGGAACATGGCATAAGTATAAATCACCATACAACCTTTTACTTATTAACATTACTTATGCTATCTGAAAAAATCCCATGTGTGATGATTCTTAGTTTAAAAACCACTGAATATCAGTTTCATTAACTAATACAACACTCAGGCCATTTTCCATTTTACTAGGTTAAAAACAAATTACTGCTGACCCATCATAGCAATGAATTCAATTTTAATCTTTAAACAAACCTTAAACTATACATACTACCTTTAAATATCTAAATTTAGACAGTTCCTTGATCTATAGTAGCTTCCTTTAGCCTACCATGCAAACCTGTATAAATATTTATATATTACTATTATTACTATTAACCTCTATTATATGTTTCTGTTTTAATTTATGCTTGCTTTAGTTAACAACATTATACAGACAAGCCAATAATACAGTGCCTGTAACTAGCAAGATGTATCACTATATCTTAGTTAATTTCAACATTTTATACAAATGAGATCAAGTTTGAAAAATTATAGCAAAATATACTTACAAAGAAACAGTGATGAACATAAAACTCCAATTTGATAAACCAATATCCAATGAGCTTGCAATGGCTACAAAGAATGACTGACATCATATAAATCTGACAAAAATTCTGACATAAAAAACAACAGAGACAAGTAACTGATACAAAATGAGAAATTCTAGGCTTAAATTAGATCAAGGATTAGATCATCCTCTAATATTTTCTTAAGGAATACAATACAAAACCAGTCCTCTTAAAAATGAGAATAATAATGATAAATCATAGTCACTTAGGGAAATTCAATCAGATTTTAAAACACTACTATCACAAGAAGCCCAACTCCATCTAAGTAATTTCCTACATACAACATATTTATTTTCTCTTCTATTTGTATATTGTATTATCTTTGTATTACATATATTTTTCTGTAACAGTATTATCTTTGTATATACTTTAGTTATTTGCTTGTGTTTTTAGGTCATGAATTGTATGCAGAGAATTTAAATGACATAAAACTGAACTGAACTAGTATGTGTTCATAGCTACACATTCCTAAGAGAGGTGTAAAACAGAGCCCCAACAGTTAATGCCACAACAGTTATTCTTCATAAACATAGCGTTGCTGATGATGATAATTTGTTAATCTTGCCAGTGGTTGTAAAATCTAGCAGCAATATGTCATATGATCTAGCAACATTACCAAACATACTGATATAATAACTATCATTTCCAGATGTTTATTGTTTTCAGCGTAGTAAGCACCTGATCCATTAAAAAGTGAGCTTTTCATAAACATACCTGGTGGAAATATTCTTCGCACATATATAGGCCAACTAATAACTACTCTCTTCTCTTTCCAATACAAAGTATACAATACTCTACAGAAGGCAGCCAACAGGAAAACCACATAATAATGCACAACAGAGACAAACAGTGGAAACCTAAAAGACTAAAATATAAATAAAATCATGAAACACTGACTGACAAATACAGAGATGTGGAGTGTAGATTCTGGGGTGTGAGATCCCAACATTTTCGAAAACACTCTGGTGATTTTCAGTCTCATTAGAAAGATTTTCCTTGATTTAGTACAACAACTGCATTCCCTTCTTCAAAACCTCATATCAAGATCAATAAGTAATACTCTGAATATATCTATAATTTGAATAGCAAAGAGAAAGCAGTTTATGCATCTTCCGACTGATAACACAAGTGAAGATTTCCCCATGACTATTCTGTAAAACTTTAGTTACCTAAGTAATATTAAGTGATAGCCAATTGAGGTATAATATATATATAAACAAACCTTCATCATCCATTTGTTATAAAATGTCAACGATATTGAGAAAATGTAATAGAACAGCACTAGAGCTGCAGTTCGTAGGAATTTCACTATGGAATTAACTGTTAGCGCCTTCATCTTGAAGTACCAAGATAGATACAGTTGCTTTTTGTAAATATGATGAATGTAACACTTGCTTGTAGCCTTCAACTGACATGAATAAAAAGCCCCTGTATAGCTAAAAAGGCCAAAGCCTGTGCATTAGGAGTGTTCTTCATAACTGCATCTACCTAAAGACAAACTGGAGCCAGAGAACAGATCATGTAATCTGTCATTCTAAATAATATTGCACTCTTGTACCAGTGTCTTCTAGCAAAGTCAGTAGGCCCTTTGCTCGCTGACCTCTCTATAAGGTAGTATGGGTATCTTAAGGTGGATCGCCAAGTACGTCCATACCTTTGCCAAGAACCATACAAGTCTGAATTTTTCCCATTCTTTGGATTGAAATATCTATCTTACTTTTATTGCTTTATGGTTTGCACAGGATAGGCCAAATGAATAAGTCAATGAATAAATGGAAATAAAATTGACTGTAATGGATAAAGTCTAAGAATATGTTGTCTGTGAACTTTGCAAGTAGAAGTGGAATGTGCAACGTAGGGTTGTTATTTCAAAAGTCTTTGAACGGGTTGTGCACAATCAGCTTTATGACTATCTTGAAGCCAATAATATGCTCTCGGAGAGACAGTTTGGTTTCCGAAACAGATCATCTACTCAACACGCAGTTACATTTTTCTCAGATTTCATCAGAACCAATATGGACAAGGGCCTTATGACTGGAGCCGTATTTATTGATCTGCGAATGGCTTTTGACACGGTGGACCATGCGAGACTCTTATCTAAACTTCCTATCTACGGTATTAAAAACAAGGAACTGTGCTGGTTTGAGAGCTATCTGTTTGGTAGAAAGCAAATTGTGTCATATGATGGAGCTTTGTCAGAAATTCAAGCTATTTCCTGTGGAGTACCGCAGGGATCCATATTGGGTCCATTGCTCTTTACCTTACTAATAAACGATATCGATGAAAATCTAAGACAATGTGAAATGACCCTCTATGCTGATGATTCTGTTTTGTACGTTGCGGGTAAAACATATGATGTTATCGAAGAAAAGTTGAACAATGATCTAGAACAGATCGCTAACTGGTTTGTCCAAAATAATCTCGTAGTAAATCTTAAAAAGACCAAGACCGAGTGTGTCCTTTATGGTACACACCAGAGAACTTCGCGATCTAAACTTATGGAGGTTAAGATCAATCAAACAAAGATCACGGAATCAGACGTATACGAATATCTAGGAGTGAAGATGAACAAAAACCTGACGTTTTCTGATCACCTCGAAAAGACAGTCAAAAAAGCCACATCCAGAGTAAAGTTATTGTCGCGTATACGGCATAATATCAGTCCTTACACAGCAGAAACAATTTACAAGGTAACAACTTTACCAATTCTGCTGTATTGCAACAATGTGTTCCTTCACATGGCACCATCAACGAAAGCCCTTTTCGAGAACATTCAGAAACGTGCACTGAAAGTAATAAATGGTTACAGGCACAGTGTAAAGCTGGAGAAAGTCAGCAGTATACGAAATAAGATGTGTGCTCTTGAAGTCTTCAAAAGTTTGAATGGTGTATCGCCACACGCCTTTCAAAATTACTTCACGAGAGAAAACCACAGCCAGCGTACTCGTGCCAATACAAAGATTATCGTTTTGCCTAAAGTCAAATCTGAAACAGGAAAGAAGGCCTTTTCCTTTCAAGGGGCAAAAATTTTCAATCAACTGACGGAGGAAATGAAGACTGAAACTTCAATCTTGTGATTTAAGACTTTCTGTAAAAATTTTAACTTTGACTTTTAACATTTTATCTTGTTTGTATATTGCTATTTTCTCTTGTAATTTATATATGTTTTAAACAGGTCCTTGATTGATAACAGCACATTGTTGCTGAACAAGTTTAACCTGTATAACTATGATATTATTATTATTATTATTAATAAAAAAGATAGCAACCTTAAAACAAAACAGCTCAGCAACCATTCTTGCATATAGTAAAGGGTTAAGATTGTGCAATGGCAAGTAGCTATTATTAGCCATGAAGCAAATATTTCTACACTTCAAGGGAGCACCCGTGTCTTCAAAATCTCTGAGAAATGGATTCAATTTAATGCCAAGCTTAGGACATAGAAATTAGAAAAGGGGTGTTGTTTGAACAAAAGTCAAAAACATCTAAGAACAGGGGCATTCTTAGGTTGGTCAACTTCAACTTTGATCTCTTTGATCTTCTAAAATAAGGGTCTAATTCTTCTCTGGTGTCAAAGGTAAAAGGGGGGGGGGTAAACTGTGAGTTAAAAATCAGGGAATAGAATCCACTTTCTAGAACCTCAGGTGTGAGTGCTTACACTTGATAGTGAGAGTGTTGATCCACCGGGTGTTTTCAATACTATGTCACTATCATACTCTATACTTTAGATAATGATAGTCGCTATTGCTTGCAACTGTATATGCCATCAAAAAATCAGTTATTCTCTCTTAAAGTTAATCATTACTATATTGCATGATAAATTGTGTTAGCTGCTGCAAAGTTATGAACTTTAGAGGTAGATTTAATCTTCTGATAGCCATTAAGAAAATAGCCTCATATTGTTACTTTTCAAAAACAATCTTTAAGCACATCTTTCTGTTTGAAATTTTAGACTGTAAGATCCCTTGAATTGTGAAGTGAAAGTGCGAGAAAATGGCTGATTCGAATGGGATTCAAACTCACAATCCTCAAAAAATCTCCATCACTAAATCCCACTCTGGTCAGTCAGTTTGTTGCACCTTCACTTTGCTTTTTTCTAAATCCTGTTGTCTTTGCATAATTTCTTTAATTCTTCCTCTTAGGACAAGCTAACATCAATCTTCTGCATCACGGAACCCACAGGTGCTTATTTTATTGATTGCTCATGGCTGACAAAAAGGCCATTCAAAACCAGTGTTACCCGTATGATTTATGAGCACGCATTTCACAACATTGCCAGATAGAGAACAACAAAAACATTTGTCAAATGGCGCAATTTTTATTTCTAGCAGCAAATTAGCAAAGACAAAAATGTACTGCTGAGAAGCCAAGGGAAGTAGATTTTGCTTAACGCAAAAAAGGTTAGCCAATTCTTGGTGGAAGCAAGCAATTGGACAAATGTTGTGGAGTGTTGCGCAAATTTTCTTTTAATCACCGATGAAAATAAGGAAAATGTTGCACATGGTAGCATGCAATAAAGCAGCACCTTTCGGCGCTGGATGAAAGGGGGAACTTCAGAGTAGACAACTCAACGATAAACAAGCATAATTCTCCAAATATGTGATATGATCTGAACTGAGGCAAAGCCTTTAGGAAACTTGACAGTGATTTAACAAATAGACTGTTCTACGCAGTTGCTTTAACTAACTGGCATAACATATATAACACCAATAGGTACAGCAGTGTAGGTATGTTGCGTCATTCCATAATCTTTTTATTTACAATGGGCGTATGCTTTGCATCCAAGAAACCAATGCAACAAAGGGTTATACTGATCTCCATCGATGGATTTCGCTTTGACTATAAAGACTACAAGGATTATAGAATGGAGAATTTAAATAAAATGATTAAAGATGGTGTCACAGTAGATTATGTCAAGAATGTGTTTCCCACAAACACATACCCCAACCATCAAAGCATCATTACCGGGCGTTACCCCGAAGAGCATGGTATCATTGACAACAGAATGTTTGATCCAAATAATGGGACGATTTTTGAGCCAGGTGTTACCGATAACAGATGGTGGAACCAAGCAGAGCCACTATGGGTGACAAATCAGAAGCAAGGATATCTTAGTGGAACTGGCTATTGGCCTGGATCTGATGTTAAATTCGACGGAATTCTTCCGAAATATTCATTTAATGGTAGGCAACATTTTCATTTAATGGCATGCATCGTTATAATGCGCTCTAATATTCATGATTTTAAGATGTCTGAAATTACTCTGTATAACAAATGTTCCTATATATTTTTAGGCTCGATGCCATTTGTAAAGGATGGCAAAAAGAGTATTAATCTTGATGACAGGGTCGACCAAGCTGTTTGTTGGCTGCGGAAAGACAAGAATCTCACTTTCGAGGCACTATATTTCGAGGAACCCGACAAAACAACACATGGTCATGGGGCGGATTCAAACAATACAAAAATCAAAGGACTTTTTAAAACTGCTTTATCAAAAATTGATCTTATGCTTGGACGATTGATTTCAAAACTGAAAGAAGCTAACCTCCTTAATGAAACAAATGTTATTTTAATAGGTAAGTATCTGCGCAGAAAAATTGTTTTCCAGTATTTTGCATAAAATATTCCATTGGTGCTTTACTAGCTTTGCCATCGCTAAAGGTTTGTTGCGGACATCGCCTAAATTTAATTCAGAGATTAGTTTGTGTAGAATAGATGAGAGCTTTCTAAAAGGAAAAAGTCAAATTCCTTTTAGCAGCGATGTTTGAGCTCCAAGTTGCACATTAATCCATAGTTTATATCAGAAGTGGGCGATGTTTTAGGAGGGTGGGCCAGATCCATTAAGTCTTTTAGTAAAGCGAGACAAAAGTAAACTTAACTATGCAAAACTTGTGTTAGTCAGAACCTAATAAATCTAAACTAGACTACAAAGAGGAAAACGATGAGTGCAGTTATCTACTCGCGAGGCTACAGATATTCCCTTCGCGAGCGAATGGTGGCCCACGGGCCGTAGGTTTCCAATCCCTGGTTTATCTCAGCTCCAGTTCTCCCTTGGTATCGATATTAAGGGGTAGTAGTTTCGAAATAAAATCTTATTCGCATGGTATTTTTAGGCGATCATGGATCAATGAACACTTCCCATGAAAAAGTCATCGATATAGACAAATATGTTGACAGTATGAAAACAATGAGATATGTGATTGGGTTTACGTATGTGTCAGTATGGCCATATGATGGAAATCTCGAGAAGATTTATAAGGCATTAAAAGACAAAGTACCGCACTTGACAGTATATCTAAAGGAGGACATCCCAGAGGAATTTCATATTAAGAATAACAATAGAACTGCTCCATTGGTATTGCTTCCTGATCCAGGCTGGATAGTCAGATCTAAGAAGGAAATTGTGCCTTACCTAGAAAAGGACTTCTGTCGTGGTGAGCACGGGTACACAAATTTATGCCGCAAAATGAATCCTGGCTTTGCTGCATTTGGACCAGCGTTCAAGAAAGATGTTAAGATCGAATCGATTGAGACTGTTGACATATATCCATTGATTTGTCACATTCTTGGAATAAAACCAAACAAAAATAATGGAAAACTTGAGAGGACGAAGAAATTTCTGGTAGACGAACTTGCATATTAGCTAGCAATGGCTAATACAACCTTACAAATGGGCAGTTGTAGTGTAATACCCCGGTCATTTTCAATAAATATTTTCCCGTTGTATGTCTCAGTTGATAATACCCTGCTACATCTAACGTAACGACAGATAGCTACAAATTACAAAAATAACAGACAGGAAAAATAGCTTGACGTCGCAACTACACTGTCTTTAGACATCTAAATGTTTTTTTTTATTCAAATAAAATTCTTACACAAACGAATTACTTGCAATGCTACTTACTTGTAAGTGTCACAGCACTTCACATCTATCTGTCACATCTACCAGTGACATGATCACTTGAACCGCTTACAGTATGATTGGTCATAATGGCATCATTGACACCGTTACAACTTTTCCATGATCTGTCTACATCGTACACTTTCCTTTACTTTGCTAATTCCTTTCGTCGCACCTCGCAACAGGCAACTTCTTTGCATGAGTCTTGCTCGCAGTCCAATTTTTTTTCACATCGCCACCAACAATTTGATTTAGGTCCAAACTACGCTCAAGCGAAACTGAGAATATAGGTTCCAACAAGGCAAAGTACATTTTTCAACCACAGTTAAATGTCTGCTGCCTTAAAGGGAAGTGCACGTTGCCAGAGGCAACAACAAATCCACTGAACCTTAATTACTACAAAACAAGTGTGCATCAACTTAGATACAAAATGAAAACGTATCGTTGGGTTGCCACTTTTAGGGAATTTACACTCGAAATAACTTTTTCTTGCATATTTTCATTAATAGGTGTCTTAAAGTACGCTTAGTCAATTAGTGGGCTCTCAAGAATTCTCAGCAAATGTCTGCTTGTTAAGGAGCTATGCAAGTTGCTTGTCAGCAAGTAATTCCAGTAACTGATCTACCAAGCTCCGGTTAAGTTTATAATTTGAAACTAGGCTTCACGTAACCGGGGTAATCATCTTCAACAAAACATATGCTGAATTAAAAAGATATTATTTGACCACCGGTAACAGTAGCCATTATGATTCCCTGCAATTTGCTGAAGACAAAAAGTGTATCCGCTTGGATGCACAGCAATAAACCTGTCATTGGATTCACTGCTATTATTCTATTTTCCAAGTTGTTGTGGAAGTAAACCGGTGTGGTGTAACACTCATTTCTGAGATTTACCATTCAATTCTCTTTAAAAAAAAGACCAATCAGACAAACGAAAACGGAAAGTCCATCCTCCAGGTTTGCTTTAAGTTTGTATCACTGATCAGTAGCCATGAAGGCCAATTGTATCCTATCAACCAGCTCGGGTCACCCACACGATGCCAACAACGTGGTGAAACATAGCAGTTGACTAGGCGCTGATTCTACTGTGTACCCTAAAGCTTTGCTGCTGGAAATGACGCAAAGATTTGTACAGTTACGTGGTGAACACAACGAAATTGACCCCATTACAGTTAATTGAAGCAGTAACGAGAAATGAAGAAACTGTATGCAATTTTTATCGCGACCACCACCTTGTGTTTGTTTCTATGTGTGTCCACAAAAAGAGCGAAGCTGCAGCAAAAGGTCTTACTACTAGGTCTCGATGGGTTGCAATGGGATTTTGTTCAAATGCATCAGCAACAGTTACCAAATATTCTCCATCTCCAGAAGCAAGGGGTCCGAGCAGGTTACGTCCGTAATGTATTTCCAACTAACACTTTTCCTAATTTTTATAGTGTAGTAACCGGCCTGTATCCTGAACATCACGGTCTAATTGATAATCAGATGTATGATATGAAGACGAAAGAGAAATTTAGTATGACAAGCACTGCAACCAAATGGTGGAACGAGGCAGAACCAATATGGGTGACGAACCAAGCTCAAGGATTTAAAAGTGGACTCTGCTACTGGCCTGGTTATAACATTAAGATAAAGGGGAAGTTTCCTAGTTATGTACAAAGTAAAGAAAAAATCAATCCAGCTTTAGAAGGGAAGCCAATGCCTCATAAAAAGAGAATTGATTTAGCCCTAAAATGGCTGAAACAGCACGATGTAACTTTTGCAGCCATCTATTTCGAGGACATAGATGATCAATTGCACGACTCCGGAGATAGGAATATTAAAACTGCAATGAACTCGCTGGAAAACATGTTTGGATATCTAAAGAAGCAGTTAGATAGTTTGTCGATAAAAAATGATGTGAATGTGATTGTCATAGGTAAGTTCGATCATTTTCATAAAAGCGTATTATTTCCTTTGTTTAAATTTCATATATACCCCATGTTAATCTGTGCATTCTAATGGTATGTTTCTGCACTGCTTGTCTGTCTGTATGTGTGTGTGTGTGTGTGTGTGTGTGTGTGTGTGTGTGTGTGTGTGTGTGTGTGTGTGTGTGTGTGTGTGTGTGTGTGTGTGTGTGTGTGTGTGTGTGTGTATAACAGTGCAGTGTGTTGCACAAACCAAAAGACTCTGGCTAAGACTTAAAAAACTTCTCGTAATGAAGTCATGAAAAACATTGAGTAATTAAATCATGAAAGACTAAGAAAGTTTTGAGTGCTGGGCAAAAATACCTTCTAGTAAAAAAACGTGTAATCAGGACTACAAACTGGAAACATCGATGCACAGTTCCTTAAAGAGTACTGTTTCAGGAGCATGGCAATATAACATATTGTCATTGACTTGACAGTGTCGAGTGCCTTGATAACATGGGTAAAATTGGCGCTTTTTGTAAAACGATGTATGATCGTGAAAATACCAAACTTGATCAACTCTTTATAAATGAACCACCTAAAGGTCCACTTACATTTACATTCGCACTTTGCATTTCGGAAGCGACCTCATTGTTCCTAGTCCATATGTGAACGCTATGCAATGTGCTAGCGTTGTGATGTGGATAGGGAATGAGTTCGCATGCGAAATACGAAAACTGAATTTAAGTGAAAATGGGCCTAAGCAGTGCCAATAATTGCATCAATCTATCAGTTAAGTGGCCCCGAATGCATCATATAAAGTTCTATAGCTATGTTGCAGTGTCATTTTTGTAAAGCGAATCAAATCTTCGAAGGTCGCAGCGTTCTTTCCATGACTAGTATGGTTTAACTTCGCTGGTCATTGTATGCAAATAC